>JAFBMS010002575.1:0-5000 GCA_019788955.1 Albula glossodonta
TCTCTGTGTGCAGATGCGACTGTGACAGCGCAGTCTCTGTGTGCAGGTGTGACGTGACAGCCAACACAGTCCTCTGTGTGGCAGGTGTGACTGTGACAGCGCAGTCTCTGTGTGCAGGTGTGACTGTGACAGCGCAGTCTCTGTGTGCAATTTGACTGTGACAGCGCAGTCTCTGTGGCTAACAACACCGAAATGAGCAGCCTATGCATGACCTGTGACTGAGTCCCGGTCCAATAACATTTCAGACTTACTGTAGTCACAGCACCCATAGGCCCATCACAACCGTGACATCAATCGATCAATCAATCAATCAATCATCAATCATTCTTTATCTTTCAGTGCCGTTACTGCCGTGCTATAACTGCTGTTTTCCTACAAGCATTTCTTTCTGCCTGTGCTTCCCTGTTGTGTAACTTGGTGTAAGCTGCAGTCTGGTTGGTTTTGGAAATGTTCCAGCCTCGTTTCAGTTTCTCTCATCCAATATATGCCCTAACTGAGAACCTGGTCCAGTGATGTCTCAGCCCAGCGCTGTGAAACAGTTTTTCACTCTTATCAGAAAGTTAGAGGCGTCTGTGCCAGGAGGGACTGGCATGGTCACATGCCACTGTCCAGCTGGTGCTGCTTTTTGGTCAGAAAAGCCAGCGACCCCTGGATCAGTGTAAGCCACTGATTACATGTTACTTAGTAATGAACTCACTTGTATCGGTCTGGCGGCAGGAGACCTGCAGTCCTGTCTCAGCACTCGCACCTCGAGATGACGTCTTAATATCACCCCCCAGGTATAGCAGCCTCCCCCTGCAGGCCTAATTATCCCTCTTTGGGCAGTTTCTCTGTCACAGACGTCTGTAGGGCTCCCAGTTAATAAGCCCTCTGTGGTCTGCTCCTCCTGACTACCCTCTCTGCTTCCATTCTGATCTCACCTCTCATCAATATATTGTGCAGACCGAAAGGGTGCGCTGAAACGGTTCATGGCTCATTTGAGATGTGCTGCGTATGTTATGGTGTGCACTGTGTTGGGTGGTTGTTTCTTTCTGCGTCTCATAGGAGTACATATGCTCCTGATGGTGGAGGTCAGGACTCCATGTTCCTGCAGCCCTGTTTGAGTGTGTGCAGTAAGTGTGTTTTTTGCAGCCCTATTTGAGTGTGCAGTAAAGTGTGTTTGTGCAGCCCTGTTTGAGTGTGTGCAGGAAAGTGTGTTTGTGCAGCTCTATTTGAGTGTGTGCAGTAAAGTGTGTTTGTTGCTGTCTTGGCCTCCTGACGGTCACTGATAGTGCTCTGTACTGCCGCGGGCTTCAGGTGGCGTGTTTGCCGCCAGGACCGAGTCTCATGTGACATTCTCGGAAAAGAGCTGTTTCCCTTGTGATCCGACGACGTCACAATGTGTTGTGCGCTGTGTGTGCGGTGCGTGTGCTGTGTAACAGAGCGGCCAGAGCCAGGTTAATGACCACAGAGAGGGAGGGAGGGAGAGAAAGGCCAGGAATAACATTTAAACAGTCAGGAAGAGAGAGCTGGAATTGCAGAGATGGTCGGGGAACGTGCATTCGGGGGCTCGTTGTCATTAGGCCTTGTAACTTCAGGGTGTTTTCCCAGTGTTTGTATTCTGCAGCTGATGATTTTTAAGTGCAAATGTCATCGCCATGCCAGCAGAGATGCTGAATCTGAATTCTGAATGATGACAACAAGCGCAGGATGAAAAGAAGGCACCTCTGCACGCTTCAGCGCTGGATGATTCACACTGAACAGAGGAAGAGAGAGTCAGTGGGGACCCACACAAGAAAAGAGAGGGAGGCAGAGGGAGGAGAGAAAGAGTGGGAGAGGCAGAGAGAGCATAAGAGAGTGAGAGAGAGGGGACAGAGGCGAAGGAGTGCGGCAGAGCGAGGATGAAAGAGAGAGGGAGTTGAGAGAGTCGGGGAGTCACTCTCTGAGGTCGCTCTCTTTGGACTCGCCTCTCTCTCCCATTTCCTGAACGGGCTCCTGCCGTCGCTCCTCCTCTCCTCCGCCTGTAGCTTAGAAACCTGCGCTCCTGGTTTTTTATCTGGAGAGCCCCGCGCCCCGGCGCCTCTGGCAGCGCTTTCACTGCTCTGGTCACTCACACTGTAAGGGCTGACCTTGTAGCAGCTGGGTCTTCTTTTGTTGGATGCACTGAGTTTTGACTGTGTCCATACTAAGAAGGAGAAAGAAGAATGTAATGGTCAGAAATGGACCCCAAAGCCAAGTCTCTAAAATGACCATTGCAGAGGCATGATTGCTTTTTTTTTTAACTGAGGTGTGGCACATTTCATTTTGAACATTCAATCTAAACCCTGTCAGCCTTTCTCTTTTTTTCATCCGTTCTAGGGTAGAGGCAGAGTTGAGGCGTATTCAGACTGATTGCTAGCCTGATTTGTAGAGTTAACTTCTCAATGTGACTGTAACTCTACAAATTCTTCACTCCTGCTCACACAAGCAAGCCCAGTATAGACACCTGAGTGGAGTGCTGTACTGCAGGCTCAGCCCTCTAGTGGAGGCTTGTGTAATGCACTCCTCTTACAGGTTCCCTTGAATGCACAGCTCTTGATCTTGTATTTGATGAGGCCTTGCAGATATAATTTTCAGTCATTAGCAAAATCATGTTCCAAGATTATATTACAGTTTGCAGATTTCCCGCCCCGATTCTCAGGACTAGATATTTTGAAGAATTCAGCTCAGTCGATCGATTTGACCTATCTTTTACCAGAAAAATGTTCTGCATCTCAAACTGAAGAGATGATTTTGCATTGTTGTGTGTGGAAACATAGGCACTGAGTATGAAAGAGAATTCCCTGAGCAGTGAACAGAAGCCCTGAGACAGCCGTCCTGCCCATTGAGGCTCATCCCTCTCTGACACCTGCATGTACAGTGGTGTTTCTGAATAACTGTCTCCTCCTGTCTTCCTCCAGTGCCCTGGACGATGACAGCACCAGCCTCAGACAGCAGAAGCTGGAGAAGCAGGTGAGACATATTGTGACAACCTTCTCACACACAACAAACCACACACACACTCTTTCTCTCTCTCTCTCTCTCTCTCTCTCACACACACACACACACACACTCTTTCTCTCTCTCTCTCTCTCACACACACACACACACTCTTTCTCTCTCTCTCTCTCTCACACACACACACACACACACACTCGCACACACACACTCTCTCTCTCTCTCACTCACACACACACACACATCACACACTCTTTCCCTCTCTCTCGCCTCATCACACAAACACACATACACACACACCTCTCTTTCCCTCTCTCTCCTCTCACCACACACACACACACACTCTTTCCCTCTCTCTCTCTCTCTCTCACACACACACACACTCACACACACTCGCCACCACACACACTCTCTCTCTCTCTCTCTCCACACACCACTCGCACACCCACACACACATACACACTCTCTCTCTCTCACACCACACACACACACACACTCTTTCCCTCTCTCTCTCTCTCTGTCCCTCTCTCACACACAACACACACTCGCACACCACACACCCTCTCTCTCTCTCTCACACACCCACCACACACACACACACTCTTTCCCCTCTCTCTCTCCTCTCTCTCTCTCTCTCACACCCACACCACACACACGCTCTCCTCTCTCTCACACACACTCTTTCTTTTCTTTTCTCTCTCTCTCTCTCTCTCTCACACACACACACACACACACACACACACACACTCCCTGCCTCACAGTTGGTGTCTGCCTGTCTCAGGCCTGTGGTAGAAACCGCAGAGGGCTTTGTCTCTCACCCAGTGTCTGTCACACATCAGTCTGTTCTGAAGAGGAGAGTGTTGACTGTAATTTTTACTGGCACAAATGACAGATGTAAGTCTCAGCACTTCTGAGCAGCTTTTTATTTCCCTGGCTTTTATCTGTCTGTTATTAGCAACACCTTAGCGCTAATGGACTATGTGTGTATATGCATTTTGGAGGTTAGGTTTTGCTCTGTAGACCCTCATTGCTAAATCCTGCCACTTTCAGCTCCACTCACAGCTCATGGGTATTGTAGTGAACGTAATGCTGTCTGCCACCTCACTGGGTGCCTTTTCCCAGCTTAAACTCATCTGGGATCAGCTGCCCCATGTGAGCAGTGCCACACCTGGTAACTCTCCTGTGCTTCTGTCACGAAAGATGTTCCTTTCCCCTGAACATGGTGTGAAATACCTGAAAATTAGCCAGCGCTAAGGAGGGCAGTCCATCCCGGTTCAGAAATGTCCTCTGAGCCAGTGAGTTGGTAAATAGATTTAAATGTTCAATTCTGCCGGGGCGCTGAGCAGTTGTGTAGAAAGCTGCGAGGAAGCCGTCTGTGAAATGGAATGGGAGTTTGGCTGTAGATCATGAATTCCCGTCTTCTCAGATCCCAGAACGGCGCTGAGCTGCCTGCCTTGTTACATAACTGATACAGTCGAGCACAATGGCCGTCCGCTCTCGCTGACAGGCTGCAAACGGATCGAAGGGCACTACTGAAAAACAAACAGATCTGCAGCTCTTTATCTTCCCCAGTGCTGTCAGTGCTGATGTTTAGATGGCTGTGAAAGGCTATATTTAATAGTGAGATGTGCTGTTCTCCCCTGTGTGAAATACTACTCATGGCACTGCCTGTTTCCTGTCTGTGGACCCCTCTCCATCTCTCTTTTCATTGCTCTCTGTCTCTTTCACTCTCTCCTCTGCTGTCTCCTCTCTCTCTTTCTCTCTCTCTCACTCCAACTCTTCTGTGGATGAAGGGCTAGACTGCTGTTGTTTGTACGTTCCGCTAACGACAGCCCCCCCTCACACACATGCATGCATACTCTTGCGCCCTCACACACACACACACACACACACGAGCGCGCGCACGCACCCGCTGCCTGCGCACTCAGACAGAGAGGGGGGAAAGAGTTGAGGGGCTGAAGCATGAGCAGAGAGGATTGGCACTGGAGGAGAGAGAGGTGACAGTTACGCGCAGAGATTCCCGGTGCTCCACGCAGAAACTTCCC
>JAFBMS010002575.1:7500-27055 GCA_019788955.1 Albula glossodonta
CCGCCCTGAAACCCAGTGGCGGGGTCCTGGCCTGCAGTTTGGGGTGTGCAGAGAGCATAGTGTACACTATGGAGGAAGGACACCCCAGCTTTGAACAATTCTGAAACAATGCTGGGCCCGTGTCCGATCTGAGGGCAGAACCAGGAGTCCAGCTGAACTGAACGGCCTTGTCTCTTCACTCAAACGTCTTCTGTTCATAAATATTCATTCTGTTTTCAGGGGCAGTGTGGGCTTTTGTGCTGGGCTTTATTTTTATCAATGCCGTGAGACAGTCACTGTCATCCTTTTTTATCCCTCCCTGATAAAAAAAAAAGCCTACGTGACCAAGTGATTCATGGACTGACTCATCACCATGGTAATAATTAACCAATTACACATGTTTTATTCATTACATTTCAGTTTTAAGTGGGAAGCATGAACAATGCAAAATCCTAATTAAAATGAATTTCAAGTTAATGATGAAGAGCATCCTACAGCCTTTTCATCTTTTGTTGTTTGCAATAAATCTATATTTATATGCAAATACCGAGCTGTACACAAGATGTGTGTTGAAATGATTCAGTGGTCGATGTCTCAGTTGGTAATGGCAGAGGTGAGAGGGGCAACAAGAGTACACCCATCTGCCAGACAAGTCCAGTGTGGGTGCTGTTTGCAGTTCCAGGAAATTATGGGTGGTAGATAACTGGTTTGACAGACCTTTGGAATGCAATTTGGTCCTCATCCGCTACCTCAATCTGCCTCTTCTCATTACAGAATTAGGGGTTGTTGTTTTATATTCATTCGTATAATTCCAGTTATGCAATCGTTAGCCTGGTTTGACCTAACGTTTATGGAGCTTTCAGTGATTAACTGGACTGGCTAGCTTTAATGTTAGCACGTAGCTATCAGACGCCTTAGGAATGGGGAATCCGTATGGTCCGAACCCCAGATCCGCTAACATCCCTTTTTCCTGTTTGAGTGAACTCTTGTCTGTTCCTGTCAGGAAACATCATCTAACCTGCTTGTGTGACAGAGGTACCATCGGCTTCTCCAGCAGCTCACGCACTCTGATGCCACCGAGCCCTCGCTTGTTAGCGCTAATGAGACCGCGTTTGTGATGTCATAACCCTGTGCAGAAGGGGGGGCCTCAAATTCCTGAGAGCACAGAGTTAAGACTTCAGAGGAGCGGGATTTTAGCACCGCTTTGGGCAGAAAGGGGCTCAGGGGTGACCCTGTTCAGCATCTGGGGATGTTGAGACCCTGAGCAGGCTGCGGAACAACTTCTGTATGATTAATTATTTCATTATCCAACAGTATTTTAGGATTTCATTTATCTCCTGACAACTAACCTATTATTTGTATTGTGTAAAACTTATTTTCTCATGAATGTATACACATCCACTTCAGTACACACATACTCACACACACACACACACTTGATATCCATCACCTTAGGTCAGTATGTGCAGTCATTACTGCACACAGAAGGAGGGTCCTCTGAGTCTGCTGGAGCCAGTGCACCAGAGCCAAAATGGCAGTCAGTCCTCCAAGATCTAGAGCCATAATGGCTCTCAGTTATACAATTCTTTTCTTTCTGCTTTATTACCTGCTGTAATGGGGTTTGAAAGGAACAGCTGCTTCTTCTCTTTCCTGCCAGTTACCCTCATTATGAGTGTGCTTCATCTGGGTTTTAATGAGAAGGTGTTGTTCAAAGAGAGGTTTGATTTTATTCTGTTATTTATGCCCCAGAGCCATTTTTCACACTGAACCATTTTTCACGGTGGTCATGAGATTTCACAGTAATGTAAGAAACCAGGACATTCCTCCCAATTTTACTTTCTTTGTAGATGGCCAGCAGGAATTCAATTCCAAAGCCTTTTATTGTAAGTGGAATTAAATGTTCTATAATTTAATGTATAATCTAAAACACACACTGACCGACTTCAGTTGCTTAACAGGAATTTAGTCTGTATTGCTGTCTGTATTGGGTCCTTGTAACACTTAGGAATTTTCCTGTATTTCTGTAATTCTTGTCATTTTCTTGCCTGTCGCCTTTCTTAAAGCAGTCTGTGTGAGTCTCATTAATACGAAGGCTTGATGTATGGCCTTGTTAATTACCAGTGTAGATTTCACCCACCAGTGTCATATTTGAAAGGAAGACCTTCAAGGCATACATATGTGAGAAACGGTCTTTCTGATGTAGTCCATCACCCTGGTTCCGTTATTCTGACTCTCACACGCTGCCCGAGGGTTGGGTTATTCTGACTCTCACACGCTGCCCGAGGGTTGGGTTATTCTGACTCTCACACGCTGCCTGAGGGTTGGGTTATTCCGACTCTCACACGCTGCCTGAGGGTTGGGTTATTCTGACTCTCACACGCTGCCTGAGGGTTGGGTTATTCTGACTCTCACACGCTGCCTGAGGGTTGGGTTATTCTGACTCTCACACGCTGCCTGAGGGTTGGGTTATTCTGACTCTCACACGCTTCCTGAGGATTGGATTATGCGGACTCACACACTGCCTGAGGGTTGGGTTATTCTGACTCTCACACGCTTCCTGAGGGTTGGATTATGCGGACTCTCACACACTGCCTGAGGGTTGGGTTATTCTGACTCTCACACGCTGCCTGAGAATTGGGTTATTCAGACTCTCACACACTGCCTGAGGGTTGGGTTATTCTGACTCTCACACGCTGCCTGAGGGTTGGGTTATTCAGACTCTCACACACTGCCTGAGGGTTGGGTTATTCAGACTCTCACACACTGCCTGAGGGTTGGGTTATTCTGACTCTCACACGCTGTCTGAGGGTTGGTGCTGCAGGCCTGGCTGATCGTGCCGCCCATCTTTGGGGGAGCCATAAGTGGTCCCTGCCGCAGTCTCGGGCCTTTGTCACCAGGTACCACAACAACAGGGACAGTGTTGGCAAGGGAGACAGCTGGAGCAGAAAGCCTCTTCTCAAAGGACCCACTTCTCAAAGCCACTGGAGAGCTGTTACCATAGTAATATCTCCTTTCTTGTCATCGTTCCCTGTTTTTTTTTTTTTTTTTTTAAAGAACTGAGGGGCCTTGCGGAGCCACAGACAGGTGTTTGGGTTGCAGAGGAGAGGCAGCTCTGCTGGGCTTACCTCCACCTCTCAAACCAAACACAGCTGTGTGGCGCACAGCTCATGTGGAAGGAAGCCAGTGTAATTTAATTCATGTCTTAAGTGCAGTATCTGTGGTTGGTTTTTAACTGGCGCATTGGAGTGTTTATTGAAAATATTGAGCATTAACATTTCCAGCTAACTGGCTAACAGAGGAGATGTATCAGAGAGAGAGTGTGTGTGTGTGTGTGTATGTGTGAGGCAGCAGCCTCATAGCACAGTGGTAAACACTGCAGTTAATATTGAACAGCAGTTACAATACCCTACACTCCAAATCAACAAGGCATGTAATGAGAAAATTCATGGAGGGTGAATCTGGCCGGAACATCGGCTCAGGGTGGGGATTATTCTGTGTACTATACCTTGGCCTGCACACAAAAGGATATAACTAAGGGCTCCAAAGTGGCACAGTCTGTTAGGTACTTGAACAGCAAAGACAGTGCATGTTTGATCTTGTCTAAGAATGTGTCATAAGGTAGCTATATCCAGCAGTTCAAGGCAGAAGACACGACCGACCTCACTCTGCCCTGCGGTCAGTTTGATTTAAGTCTGCCAGATTTTCTTAGGCTACCAGTGTACCGCCTCTTCCCAACAAGACCACCGGTGGTCATCGGTGTCTTAAAAGGGGCACAAAGTGTATGTATTGATTCTTAACCATTTTGTCCTACCGCCTCCTTGTTTCTCCTGCCTCCTCCTGTCCTGCAGAGGGCGCTGTTGGAGCAGAAGCAGCGGAGGAAGCGGCGTGAGCCCCTCATGGTGCAGCCAAACCCAGAGGCCCGGCGACGCTCCCGGCCACACCGCACAGAGGAGCAGGCCCCTCTTGTGGAGTCCCGACACAGCATCTCCAGCGATGTAATCGTGGAAGGTAAGGAAATGAGAGGAGGAAGAGAGACGGAGAAACAGGAGAGAGGGAAAGACGACTGGGAGATTCAGTGGGGATAATGAGGTGATTGAAAGACAGCATATATTTTATATATTGAAAAAAGGATAGTGAAATGATGTAAGTTTGACCTGGCAGTGTCTCCTGCAGCTCTCTGCTATGTGGAAGAGCAGCTACTCAGGACAGTGCTAGACACACCCAACCCGACCCACATCTGGTCAACAAGGGACACTTTTCAGGGCAAAGGAGGGAGCAAGGAGGCATGCAGGGCAGTCTTAAAATGCACAAGCAAGTCCAGGACAGCTTTCAAATGCACAGGCAAGCGCAGGGCAGTTTTCAAATGTACAGGCAAGCACAGGGCAGTTTTCAAATGCACAGGCAAGCGCAGGACAGCTTTCAAATGCACAGGCAAGCTCAGGACAGTTTTCAAATGCACAGGCAAGCACAGGGCAGTTTTCAAATGCACAGGCAAGCGCAGGACAGCTTTCAAATGCACAGGCAAGCGCAGGACAGCTTTCAAATGCACAGGCAAGCGCAGGACAGTTTTCAAATGCACAGGCAAGCGCAGGGCAGTTTTCAAATGCACAGGCAAGCTCAGGACAGTTTTCAAATGCACAGGTAAGCTCAGGGCAGTTTCCAAACTCACAGGCAAGTCCAAGATAGTTTGCAAATTCACAGGCAAGCTCAGGACAGCTTTCAAATGCACAGGCAAGCTCAGGGCAGTTTTCAAATGCACAGGCAAGCTCAGGGCAGTTTTCAAATGCACAAGTGAGCTCAGGACAGCCTTCAAATTCACAGGCAAGCTCAGAACAGCTTTCAAATGCACAGGCAAGCTCAGGGCAGTTTTCAAATGCACAGGCAAATTCAGGACAGCTTTCAAATGCACAGGCAAGCTCAGGACAGCTTTCAAATGCACAGGCAAGCTCAGGACAGCTTTCAAATGCACAGGCAAGCTCAGGGCAGTTTTCAAATGCACAGGCAAATTCAGGACAGCTTTCAAATGCACAGGCAAGCTCAGAACAGCTTTCAAATGCACAGGCAAGCTCAGGGCAATTTTCAAAAGCACAGACAAGTCCAAGACAGTTTTCAAAAACATGTGAATGCGCAGAAATGCAAATAGGGCATTCAGTTGTAAAACGAGTTTGACTGCACTTTCTTGAGTCGGCAGAGGCTGTTGCCACAGTGAGATGGATCTACAAATATAACTGTGTGGGAAGACGAGATCTGGAGTGTTGTGAAGGTGTTGAATGGTGACAGAACGATAATTCAGACAAACACCTGGCAGGTATCGATGGCCCCGCTGCATTCATGGCGTCGGAGACCCCTGACCTGGGCACCAAGATCCAGGTGCTGTCTGTGAGCCAGCCACAGTCCCCACCCGCTGAGGAGCCCGACAGAGACGGAGACACTGACACCCTACTGGAGCCCAAGACCGACATCCACGAGCTGCTGCAGAAACGAGGTGAGCACATGCCCCGCTGTGCGTGAGAAACGTGTTTGGAGTGAAGGCATGAAGCTTTCCGTCATTTACTATCAACACCAGATCTGTATGCTTCATATAATCAAATTCATATTTTTATTTTTTGTTTGTTTTTGCACGTCACAAAAGCTATCACACTTTTGTTGTCTAATCTTGCAACCTGAGCACAGACAGCTGTCGATATAGTTGCACCTGTCGATATAGTTACACAGGCTGCTTGGGCAAAACAATAAATACTGTTGCTCAAAGGCAAACAGCCTTTAACCATGTGTTTTGGACTTGTTTTAGCATATTTTCTGTGTTAGGTTCACTGCTGCTGCCATTTTCCCCACCATAAGTTTGTTACCGGCTGAGCCAGGGAAAATGTTAGCATGATGCTGTAGCTCTGTGTGTGACATCGGAGTGTGTTAGCCCCTTCCTGTTTGTGTCAGTGTTGTTCAGTGCATGTGATTGTGTCTGCCGTAGCGTGGGACTCCTCCCACTCTCCAACCCAGAAAAACCCCTCCCCCCCTCTCGCTGACTCCACCCAGGAAAGGGTGGTGCAGTTGGGAAACTCTGAGCTGGAAGTGTCCCAAGAGGAAGGGATGCAGCGCCCCCTGTCTGCCAGAGAGAAACTGCTCCGGTCAGGTAGCCAGTGGTGGCATCAAAAGGAAAAGGGGTGGTGATGGGCGGGGGTGAGGCTATGACCTGTGCATTGTTTCCACGTAGATCCATAGATCTTTATAACTAGTGCACTGGCAGGTGGCAGGTATGGAGGGCTTAGTCAATATAAGGACCCATCCAGTAGATTGAAGGATCAGTGCAGATGTAACTCTGGCCTAGCGGAACGCTGCCTCAGGCTTGGTGACCCCTGCACTGCTACCTCATGCTGCCAAACACAGATCTGTTTGAACTAATCAGAGACTTCTCATACGCAGATGCTTTGACTGGTGTTTGAGTGTGCGATGACTCATGATGGATGGCTGTTTGTCTTTTGGGGTTTGTGAGGTTGGGGGCGGGGTGGCAAAGTCGTCAGTCACAGACCTCCATCTTGCCTGCAGACAAAACAGTTAAAGAGTGCAGTACAAAACATTTATACTGCTATTGGTACAACACAGCTGCTATTGCGAAACGACAGTATATGAGAACACGGTGTCATTATTGCACAGCTTACAGCGATAATATGAGAGAGATGGGTGAAGCAGAGTTTTTTATAATGTCAATATCTGCTGAGGTTTGAGCTGTGTTACATTGCAGTGCAGTCACTAACACCCTGACCAGCGTCTCCTGGGTCAGGGTTTTAAATCCTGTTTTCAACAGTAACTTTTTTAAATGAGAGGGTAAAATCTGCAGCTCTTCAGCATCCAGGCTGTTTCACAGGGAGAGGCTGTGGCTGTCGTTCACACAGCCAAAGGCCTAAGAGCCAAAGCTGTGTGCGTGTGTGTGTGTGTGTGTGTGAGTGTGAGTGTGTGCGCGTACTTTAGCACAAACTGGGATTTGAGCCCGGAACCCTCTTGCCAAGTAAAACTCCCTGGAGAGGCTGTGCTAATGCTGGGGACTGGACTCCACGCAATGGGATTGGCAGTGTATTGTTCCCCTTTCTAATGACCATAATTAACTGGGGGGTTGTGGTGGGGGGGAGGGCATTGTGGTCATGGCAACGTGACATCTCGCACATCAGTCTGTGTCCTGGCAGTGCAGTGTTTAGTTGTTTGATGCACTCAGTGTTGACTTGCCTGCCTCTTTAATGGAGGCCAGTGAGAGGGGAGAGGCAGTGGGGCCTGCTGGGATTGTTGTAGTTTGATGGCCGGACTGATCTCCAGGGACTGGAACATTCACAGGTTTCCTCACCCTCAGGGATTCTCTCTCCCTGTGTAAGCTGGTCTGAATTTCCCTATGGATCTTTCCTTTTTACCCTGCTTTGGAAATCTGCTCGTTCATCTCTCCTCTGCTCCTTAACCAGGGCACTGGCTCCCAGGGATGTTTTGGCTCGAGCATTTATTTTGACTCCCGTCTTTAACCACTTGGTGCTGCAGATAACATCATCCGTTTCCTTGCTGAAACATCTTATTTGTTGGTTTCCTTTGCCGATTAGCACAAGGGTTGAGTGGGTCCGTGTAAAACACTGGGGCTGAAAATCGGTGCTCTCATTTTTTATCATTTTCCCTTTCATCGTTCACAGAAGGATCACTTTGCTCTGCTGTGACAAATCTGTATTGTGGAGAAAACACTCTTGGTGATTAATCTTTGGGAAATCTTCTGCTGTGAAAGGGCTGGTTCCACCATCATCTCCAGTTTTCCACATACAGGGTTGTGATTGTACTGACTCAAATCTCTCTGATTCCCCCCCCCCTCCTTTCTCTCACCCCCCCTGTGTTTGGGTCTCTGCTCCGTCAGGGCTCCCAGACAGCATGAACTATGACGAGGTCAGTGATGAGGAGGAGGAGGAGGAGGAAGAAGAAGAGCACGCCCGGTCCCTCTCCCCCCGCACAGAGAGCTCCCGGCCTGCCTCTGCATCCAGCACCAAATCCGCCACTGTGAGCTCTGCCCCCATCACCCCCCCCCTCCATTCCAGCTTAGCTAAAACACCGTCAATGGCTTTCAGATGCTAAGCAGCTATAGCTGCCAGTGCAGATGTGATATAACTAACTGGCTACTGGCTATCACTAACTGTGATATAACTGTCACTGGCTGTCACCAGTAGTGTCGGTTTGTTCAGGTTATTTGGGCAGGAAGCTGCTTGCTTCATGACTGATTGACCTGTGTGTCTGATTAATCCCCCCCCACCCCAGGAATATGTGGCCCCCGGGTCTCCCACTGCAGAGGGGCCCTCGATAGAGGTCGACAACCTGGAGGAGTTCGTGCTGCGCCCCGCCCCCCGCGGTGTGACCGTCAAGTGCCGCATCACCCGGGACAAGAAGGGCATGGACCGCGGCCTGTATCCCACGTACTTCATGCACCTGGAGAAGGAGGACGGCAGGAAGGTATGGAGCAGGAGGGCTGAGGAACGCTGGGCCAGCTGAGGTCTGATAGCAGAGCCGGGGATACAGACTTAATATGTTCACCCTGCTTTCTTTCTCATACTCAGATCTTCCTGCTGGCGGGCAGGAAGAGGAAGAAGAGCAAGACGTCAAACTACCTGATCTCTGTGGACGCCACAGACCTGTCCCGTGAAGGGGAGAGCTTCGTGGGGAAACTGAGGTGACTTCCAGCCTGTGACGCCACATCACCGTCACCCCACTCTGTTCCCCCTCATCTCCCCTATGTCTGTGTAACTGTTCACCTTCTTCACTTTGTCCTACCATATCACTCCTACCATGCTGGTTAATTACTTTGTGTTTTGGCTCAAGGTCAAACCTCATGGGGACCAAGTTCACGGTGTATGACAACGGTACGAACCCCTGCAAGACACCCGGGGCACTACTGGAGGAGAGCAACACACGGCAGGAGCTAGCGGCTATCTGCTATGTGAGTTGAGCAAATAGCTAAGACACAAGCCATTGCTGAGTCATGTCTATGATGTTGATGAGATACGAGCTAGTGGAATGCTTGATGGGGTTCATATTACCATGCAAAGTTCTGCTGAGCACAAAAACATGTTGCATTTGTTTCACGTATGAGTTATTGACAAATAATTTGGCTACATTTCATCCATCAGTAAGCATAAGTAACAGCATTGCACTGCATTTGGTGCATATCTTCATTAAGCGTTCGACCTGGTTGTTCGGAACCTGAGCGGTTCGGAACCTGAGCGGTACGTTGCTGAATGCTGATTGGCTGAAGTGTGTGTTCCCTGCAGGAGACCAATGTCCTGGGGTTCAAAGGGCCTCGTAAGATGACTGTCATCATCCCCGGGATGAACATGAGCTTTGAGAGAGTGCCCGTGCGACCGGCCAGCGTGAGTCGCTCTACTCCTGCTTCACTGAGAAAAACGGGGCGTGACCCTGTGTCTAACCGGGAAATATCACAGTATTGCTTTATAATGTATGAACAGCGTTTTATTCAGAAAAAGGATTACACTTATAAAATGTAAAATGTTGGTACCTGGATTTGCAACAACTGTTTCAGTGCTGGTGTAAACTTCCGGGTTCATGGAAGGACCACAGAACTGAGCGGCTTGGCTAGAGCTGCCTTGCTCTTGCCTGTGGGGATTATGAGTTAAGTGTGCTGAGTAAGGGCATGTGAGGACTGTAGTGTGCACTAGATATGTAGGGTAAGTGTAGCTTTAAGTGTGCTGAGTAAGGGCATGTGAGGACTGAAGTGTGCACTAGATATGTAGGGTAAGTGTAGCTTTAAGTGTGCTGAGTAAGGGCATGTGAGGACTGAAGTGTGCACTAGGTATGTAGGGTAAGTGTAACTCTTTGTGTGCTGAGTAAGGGCATGTGGGGACTGTAGTGTGCGCTAGATATGTAGGGTAAGTGTAGCTGTAAGTGTGCTGAGTGAAGGCATGAGGGGACCAAAGTGTGCACTAGATATGTAGGGTAAGTGTAGCTGTAAGTGTGCTGAGTAAGGGCATGTGAGGACTGAAGTGTGCACTAGATATGTAGGGTAAGTGTAACTCTTTGTGTGCTGAGTAAGGGCATGTGGGGACTGTAGTGTGCACTAGATATGTAGGGTAAGTGTAGCTGTAAGTGTGCTGAGTAAGGGCATGTGAGGACTGTAGTGTGCACTAGATATGTAGGGTAAGTGTAGCTGTAAGTGTGCTGAGTAAGGGCATGTGAGGACTGAAGTGTGCACTAGATATGTAGGGTAAGTGTAGCTCTAAGTGTGCTGAGTAAGGGCATGTGAGGACTGAAGTGTGCACTAGATATGTAGGGTAAGTGTAACTCTTTGTGTGCTGAGTAAGGGCATGTGGGGACTGTAGTGTGCACTAGATATGTAGGGTGAGTGTAGCTGTAAGTGTGCTGAGTAAGGGCATGTGAGGACTGAAGTGTGCACTAGATATGTAGGGTAAGTGTAGCTCTAAGTGTGCTGAGTAAGGGCATGTGGGGACTGTAGTGTGCACTAGATATGTAGGGTAAGTGTAGCTGTAAGTGTGCTGAGTAAGGGCATGTGAGGACTGAAGTGTGCACTAGATATGTAGGGTAAGTGTAGCTGTAAGTGTGCTGAGTAAGGGCATGTGAGGACTGAAGTGTGCACTAGATATGTAGGGTAAGTGTAGCTCTAAGTGTGCTGAGTAAGGGCATGTGAGGACTGAAGTGTGCACTAGATATGTAGGGTAAGTGTAACTCTTTGTGTGCTGAGTAAGGGCATGTGGGGACTGTAGTGTGCACTAGATATGTAGGGTGAGTGTAGCTGTAAGTGTGCTGAGTAAGGGCATGTGAGGACTGAAGTGTGCACTAGATATGTAGGGTAAGTGTAGCTGTAAGTGTGCTGAGTAAGGGCATGTGAGGACTGAAGTGTGCACTAGATATGTGGGGTAATGTAGCTGTAAGTGTGCTGAGTAAGGGCATGTGAGGACTGAAGTGTACACTAGTTATGCGGGGTAATGTAGCTGTGTTCTCTCTGTGCCCTCAGGAGCAGGAGACTCTGCTGACTAAGTGGCAGAACCATTCCCTGGAGAACCTGATCGAGCTGCGCAACAAGGCCCCGGTGTGGAACGACGACACGCAGTCCTACGTGCTAAACTTCCATGGCCGTGTCACGCAGGCCTCGGTCAAGAACTTCCAGATTGTCCACGAGAACGACCGTGAGTCCTGCCGCTCCAACTTTCCCCACCCGCTCCTCTCAGCGACACCCTGCCAATGAGCTGCCTTCACTGTTCCCTTCTTATTCAAACACTTTCACTCTGTATTCACAAACACACACACACACTCACCAACACTCGCTCATACAGAACAAATGCAATTCCCATAAGGCCCGCAGCAGAGATGCTTTGTTTGAAAAATGAGAAGTGAAAAGGCCAGTGCTGCACATCCACGTTTTTATCAACCTAAGCTCAGCTGCAAACCCTGCCCTGCCCCATCCATCTCTGCATGTGTCACATTTATTTGCATAAAATATGCAATGCTGTTGTTATTACAGTAACTCAGATTTGTTTGCTCTGTTTATCTGACAGCGGACTACATCGTCATGCAGTTTGGGCGTGTGGCGGAGGACGTGTTCACGCTGGACTATAACTACCCCATGTGCGCACTGCAGGCATTTGCCATCGGCCTGTCCAGCTTCGACAGCAAGCTGGCCTGTGAATGAGGGCTGGCGACCCCTCCCCCCGTGAGGAACCATGTGTTTTCTCCCTGACCCCCCCCCCCCCCCACCCATACCCAACCCTCCGGACACCGCAAATGACCTTCACATTCCCATCCCCCCTCCCCCCCCCCCCCCTCGTGTCCCGCCCACGGGAAGTTCACATAGCCCCCGTCCACTCACTTTACCCCTCAAATGCTGCGCTGGTGCACCCCCCTAAAAAGATGAACCCTCTGTGTTTTATACATCATAGAGACACACACACCATGAGGGGGAAACAGAGAGTAGCAGAGTGAGACAGAGACAGTGAGAAACAGCCTCAGAGAACGAGAGGACGGGTCCCTTTATCAAGTGAATGCTTTTTGGGGCAGGGGAACCTGTTACATAAGGATGGGGATGTCTTATTTTATTTTTTCCTTTTAAACGTGATTCTTTTACAGTGTTTTTTTCTGTTCTTTGTTACCCTATTTTATCTTATTTGTGAAGTGTGTAGTCCACTCATTCCGAGCTCCCCTAACTGTGCAGAGAGGGACAGGTCCGTATAGGGGCGGAAACAGGGAACATTTCGGTCTGCCTTCATTAGGGAGAGGATATGTAGAGGTCAGGCCCGTCCTGTGCAAAGATGAGATTTCTGTGCCTGGATTTTCAAATAATTTTGTCATGTTATAGTGTTAAAATTGTTTGCTGGACATTGAATATTTTAATTTTTTTAGTGGAAGTTTTTTTATATAAAAAGATTTGTGTTTTCCACATTGTTGCTAATGTATTTCCATCTTAACTCAGCTAAATCTTTTTACCTGCTGTGCATTTCTGTGCTAACCCCGGAAACTGTTGTTCACCTGAGTAACTTCTGGAACTAAGTATCAAGAGGGATGACAGTGGCGTGATCTTTGATCATGTGCCTAAAAGTTTAAGGAAATCACAATAGCATTAATATTACAAAGGGATGCTAAATTAATTGTGGTAGATGATCACTAAGGCTTTCATGAAGCACTTAGTTTTGTTATCACTCCAGTACAAAACAAATGACATTTAGCAATGACCAATGGTCCTGCTAACATTTGCTATTCACATTTTTGTTTTTGAGCAAACAATCTCATGTGACCTTCAATGTTCAATGACTCTGCTTGTAAGTGCAATATACAGAAAAATCTTCTTAGTCAAAGAGGATTTTCAAGAATAATACCCTTTATGTGCTTTTTTTTCTGCATTTCTGTCTCCTGTCGGAAATCCGTATATCCATACTATTTCCTATTTCCACTGCTATTTCCATGTCGCTGCAGTGCCACCACCACCCACTCAGGGGGCGCTGCAGCTAGATATGTGCAGTCATCTCATGGACTCACCCATGAACCAAGTTCTGTGTTCAAAACTGCAAGCCACAAAGCATATTACCAGGGAGCTACCACTGACCAATAAGAGTCTCATCTCTCCCTGGTAACATTTGTTATGTTTTAAGTACCCACTTGGTAGCTAGGGGGCGCTGTGACTGCATTAATCTGTGGCTTGCTGGCTAAATTAAGCCCATCCTGCCCTGTCAGCACAAAACCATTGGTGTCCCACCAGTGAGAGCTTCCGGGTAGAGGCGGTAGTGAAATTCATACTGTGGATAATCATTTGTCAGTATGAAGTCTCCCATATTTTATTAAAGCATCTGCTGCTTCATTCCTTCATTCCCATCTTGTTCTGTCTGCCTGGCCAGATGTGGTTTTTAAACGCTAATACTGGGTACTCCAGTGTCATGACCCTGTAGACAACAGTATCACAACCTTATTTATCAAACAGCATCCGTGATGGAGGGATTTTAATCAAACGAAAATGACTGCCTTAATGTTTTATGAAGTTTCTTGAAATAACTTGAACCTAAGAATTAGCGGAGACTTTTCAGGCTGCTCGTGATGCCTCCTTCATACAATGGAAACTTTCAAAATGTCTTCTGTGGCCTTTAGGTTTTTTGGAGTAAAATACCATTTGGGCACGGTACACTTAACAACACAACTGTCCCTGCAGAATGCCTATATCAGATATTATAAAACAGATTTAATTTTATGTACGAGTTGGGTATAAATGGATATTTTTAAAATGCTGTAGAGTTTATAAACAAAATGGTTATATGAAAATATTTCTTGAGACTTTGTTATAGAGGGTTTTCGTCCGCAGTTCTGACATTCACATACACTCATATACACAGGACCCACCTGTATTCAGATCAAACTAATGTGCATGTGTACAAACATACACAGGTGTTGACAAGAGCTGAGATTGCCAGGTATGTAAACTCTCGAGAACGATTATTTTCATTCAGATGTATTTTTTAAAAGAGGGACTAGCTTGCACAGATACATTAAAGGATTATAAGGTGAAACTACTTTTCTCCCAAAAAAAGGATGGCATGTTTAAAATACTCATTTGATCATGACTACAGTAATACTCATTTCTACCTATCATATTGATTATTTCTAAAGATGTGATCATTTGTTACGTATGTCTGTAAACTGAATAAATGACAGTGTTGTCAGTGAACACTACTTTGTCTCAACTCTTCATTTACTCATTAGGAGTCTTGGCATAAATTATGTCCTTGTCTGTTCATTATGTTTGGTTTTTGCTGCAAAAAAATTGTAATATTATAAATATAATATATATGTATATGTGACAAACTTTTTATGTACAGTCAAAGCCACAATTCCTATCATGGGGACAGAATTAAACATTTAATAACACACACCATATCTGGAAACATAATTTTTGACAATACAGCATGCATTACAATTTGAGTATTGACCTCTGAAAAACCTAGATCAAGTTCTGTTGAAGAGAAAATGTTAAGCACTATAAGACGCAACAGAAAGTATCAAAGGATTTTAATTAGCCACCTGGTTACTGCTTTTGGCCAAAAGAACAGAGAACAATTGGCACAAAGAATGAGTGCACTAAAAACAGGTGAAACTACAACAGGTTGTCACTGATAACTTGCTTCAATCAATCAGAAGTTACGATTTTTTTCTTTACAACAAAATGCAATGATTAGTACAAATCTGTGACTTAACTGTAACATGGTGTCTTCACCTGTCCTGGGTGTCATGGCCCAAGATTTTCCTGTAGACAGCAGTGTATCCCACATAATACATCACCCAGTGAAGTGTCCTTATTGGGTGTTATTGATGAAATGCTTGAAACCCACCCCTAAGTCAAACTTACTTTCTGTACAACTCCAAGCTGAACAAATTAGACAAAGGACAGAAAAGGAGGGTAAACACAGTTTCAGCATGTCTTTGTGGGGATTTCTTGCTCAAAAGACTGTGACCCTGTTAGACACCTCTTTGTATGTGATGAGGTAGTAGGGATAGCACTGGCAGCTGTCAAACACCACAAAGGTAGTAGGACTATGAGGGAAATCTGTACAGCTGTCATACCGCTGAAACCCAGGCTTTTGGGTGTTGAGCAGAGGAGGACGACGATGCTTGCTCATCCCGGTAGCCATCTTACCCACCAGCACCTTGGCAAGGAACATGCGGCGTTCCCCTGTAGCCAACGCAAATGTGTAGCTGTGAGAGTTGCTCGAATCTCGGGCGAAGTAGCTCCCCTGCCCGTACGCCACCCCATTCTTCCCCGACACCCGCGGGTCGAAGTTGTTCTGGCAGATCTCCTTAGCAGAATCCTCAGTGGTCCCATGGAACAGGTGTCTCTCCAGAGACCCAGCCTGGTCTGGACTGTGGCTCTGCATGTGCTGCTTCTGTCTGCAGCACAGAGAAATGAGGTACATCTCAATTAACTGTCTGCAAACTCAACCAAGACACTTTGACAGCCAACATATCAATAGGCAACATCTTAAGTCAAAGGCTTTAACCTTGGAAACCAAGATTACTCCCCTCACCTCTGATACTTGTCCCACTGGAAGACGTTCTGGACCTGCTGTATACTGATGATCTCTACCTTGTTTTCAGACATGGTTTGGTGGAACATGCTGTGGATACACTGGTAGGCCTTAGTGTTGGGTGGTAACTCCACCAGGCTATAGCCCTGGTCTGGGGTTAGAGTCCACACAGGAGGGTACCAGCTACTGAACTCCTGCAGAGGGTCCACATTGAGGCGGGAAAGATCCTGACTAACAGGAGTGGAAGTGTCAACCAGGACCACTGTCCTAAGGAGCAAGAAAAGATTATGCAGGAAACAACAGTCAATAAAAGTGACTTAATGATGAATGCCCCCCTCCCCCCCATCAGGGCAGTGATTTAAGAAACCGATAACTGAAGAGACTTACAATCAAACTACTGAAATGGATTCACAAATCGACCAGTTAATGTTGAAACAACAAAGAAACACTGCATGCAATTATCTCATACTTCAGGTTTGATTTGAGGGAAAAGGGTGAGCGGAAGGTGGGTCTCCGTCGTACTCTGCGTATGAACCCAGTGGTGACGTTCCTCTGGGTCATACCGCTGAAGTCCACTTCGTACATCTGTTTCCCGATGTGGAACTGATACCGCTTCTTCTTTGTCTCCATTGCTTCCAGAAGCTCCTCTGACAGGTCCTGCAGTAAGTTACATGACACAAGGAAACAAAGCCAAGATAACAAGAACTATAGTTATTTATTCACTATCAGGGCTCAAAATCTTACAATAATAATAATAGCAATACAATGTTGCAAAACAAATCTAAAGACAATGTATTACTGGTATAAATACAAAGTATCTGAAAGCTACTTACTTTTCTATACTCCTCCCATTTGTAGTCGCTCCACCAGTGGATCTTCCACTCGGCGGGGAAGTAGGGGTTTCTGACTGGGTCACTGCTGTTAGACAGCCTCCTGCCTCTATCATACTTCTTTGAGAATCCTACTGTCATGGTTTCAAATTTGAGGGTGAAACTATCTTGCCTGTGGGATAAATATTTGTGAATGAGGAAGCAAATTAACATGATTTTGGACAGATACAGGAATACAAAAGTTATTGAACTCAACTTTGGTTTATTAAAAAGCTTCTGTGTTACAGACTGCTTCTGTACCCACTTGTCATACAGCCAGATGGTCTCCTGGTCTGGATCACAGTACAGCTTCTCCAGTGTGACCTGGGCGGAGGGGGAAACGCTGACCCACTGGTGAGTGTCAGAGCACCTCAGCTGCCAGTGGAAAGGGTAGGGCGTGTGGTGCAGCCTGCAGGTCAACTTCAATCGACATCGGCCGGTGAGGAAGCGGTCACAAATCAGAATGTCGTCAGAGGACTGGCAGTAATAGGATTCGGCTGCTTGTCTCCCCCCACTGAAGATAGTGGAGCAGGCCTGACACGGCTGAGGCTGGACTACAGCTGGGGTAAGATCCCGGGACGGAGGGGGGCCAAAGAGTCTGCAGGAATGGGGTGTGTTCTGCACTCTCGGGGCACTCTGGCTGAGCGCTGCTCCGGAGGTTGTCTGGGGCAGAGGGTGGACTCTAGACATCGCATTGGTCTCGGCCTTCCGGGCGGCGAAGGGGGTGATCTGGATATTGATGCAGTATGGAGTCACACACCACTGCGCCTCCACCTCAGCCCCGTGGACATTCTCCCACACGGGCAGGCTGCTTATTTCGGGGTTTATCTGGGGGGGGATCTGCAGGAGCAGTTTTGTGGAGCTCAACAGGCCGACTGGGCCCTGCTTGCTCGAATCCCCAAGACTGGAGGACTGACTCGCAGTCTTCTTTCTCTTTAGTGGCACCTCGCTGGATAGGAGCTCCGCCATCTTACTGGACCTTCCGCAAGCAGAGCAAACAAGCAGGAGGCAGATTAACAAATCTTGAAATGGTAAAAGATGTGTTGGCGTGTAATCCCAAACAAGTACAACGTCACAAGGATTTGTGTGATGGCATTTTTTAAGTACAGCGATGCTTTACGGAAAAGTAAGAAACACCATCAGAGTACACTTTGCTGCAGGGGAAATGTATAAATTAAATGAACATAAATTCTGAAATTAAACACAATGTGACCATACTTCTGAGTTTACTGAGTTACAATTGATTGTTTAAAAACATATACGTGGTTGCCAGGTGAAGTAGCATGCTGCATATATTCAAATGACCAAATCAAATCACTTTATCCGAAACAAGGTGCACAGATACCTTCAACAGTGTATTTTTACATGTTCGTTTTCCAGGATATACACTAGGAAACATTGCGTAGCCCGATTTTAGCTCGGCACCCCATGTAAAGACCTCGACCACTGTATTTTGTGATTCTATTGTCGACCGAAGTATTTCTATATTCTTATTCCGCAAATGGGACTATCGGCTACTTGTAACTCTTTCGCAGCTTCAGATGATAACGCATTGGTCTTCAAATAAATATGCAGTATATCTCAACGTCCATGGGTAACTAAGGAGCCGATGAGTTGTTTACATGCAAATTTCTTATTATTTTATTATTTTTGATGCAATAAAACTGATATTTCCGAGTCGGCACGCCTAGCTACCTATATTAGCCCAAATTAGTTTTTGTCACCTCCAGTCAATTTACAACAATATGTATGAATAGCACAAAAACTAAAATACAACACCGTATTAATTAGTAAACAATCAGCTTATGTAACTCAAAGTAATCGTGAAAGGCCATACCCACCATGTATAAGAAATTCAGTTGCGTAAGGGCGCAGGAGTTTTAACTGGTACTGATCTCGCCGCTCTCCAATGGAGGAGAAAACTTCACTTAAACTGTATTGATTAGGTCCAATGACATTTCATTAAAACACACAATTTTGGGCGCAGTAAGTATGGTAGAATTTATTAAAAACAAATGCAGTGTCGCCTATATGAAAGCATGTTGAATAAACTGTTACACCATAAACTCTACGGGAATTATTTATAAACAGTATATATTTATGGCGGGGATTTCCTTTTGCTTGGGACCAGGGAGAATTATTTACCGTGTTATTATTTACGTGAAGGGTATTGACCGCCTGGTCGGTACATTGGAAGGGAACATCAGGGACTGCTGGCGGTGGTGTCGGCACTGGTGGTCTTCCTTCTGGACGAAATAGAAAAATGCGAACTGGGGTACTCCAAATGACCTGCTGTGTCAGACTCTCCTGTAGGAGAGGCAATTCTTTGGATGATGTTTTATACCAAGGCACACACTGTCATCTTACAACATCCCATGCTACTTAGAGTTACAGGTGCGTACATCCTGTTCTGGTGAAAATGTCAAAATATCCGGCTAACCTCCCATTTATCAGGCTTACAGCTGACTACACAGTGATTACACAGTCCCATGCATTCTATATATATCCTTTTCCCCCAGGTGTTTAGTTAACGTGAAAGAGTAGTTCTCAGCCAAACTCACAGACTGAATAAAGTCTAAAGTCACAACTTTGGGATTGATTGAGACCATTGAATAATGCCTAATGCGCATTAGTATTAATGTTCAAACTGTTCAAGTCTATTTATTAAGTAGTAATGAAGTATGAAGCATAATATTCATTACAATGGTTAGAAACAATAACAATTGCATTAATAATATCATGAACTACTTTTTTTTTACAGTATTTGAATCATGAAATGTATAACTGCAGCACATTGGGAATAAAACAATAATAATTCTAAATACATGTATCACACCTGCACACAAGTGCTACATTTATTAATACTAATGCAGAAATATAAATTTCTGCCCATACCTTGGTCTTAAATTCTGTATGTGTTGACATTGAAAAATGAAAAACAACAGTACTACATTAAATACTGTTTTTTATTACAGTGCTAACAACAATTCCAACAACTGTTGGTGAACCCTGCAATTATTTCACTTCACAAATGCAGTGCTGTGCTGTAGGGAAGTGGTCAGCATGACTTTCTCACTGTACACCCCCCCCCAAACCTTGGCTGGCAAACTACCGCCCCCTCCTCACAGTTTTGGTTTTTACTCTTTATTGCATTGCCCAAAA
>JAFBMS010002576.1:0-27047 GCA_019788955.1 Albula glossodonta
TGTCTACCATCATGTTTTTTTGGTAATTAGCAAAGTTGTGCAAAAAAACAAAACATTTAAATTTTGTGTGCGAAAGAGTGGTGTCATTAAATGGGGTGGGAAAAATTGGGTCTTTCAAAAGCTGCGTGACTAATGCTAATGTGGTGGCTAAAGCTACCCCTCCTGCCACTAATGCTATCTGTGGCGTTAATGCTACCAGTTGTCACTAATGCTGTCAATGGAGCTAATGCTAATTGTGCCACTAATGCTACCTGTGGTGCTAATGGTATCTGTATAGTTTATACTATTTGTGGTGCTAATGCTATTTGTGCCTGTATGTTTGGTGGCAGGGGCATCCTGCTCTCTCATTTTGCCCCTGTGTGATTCTGCACTCTCACTCTGTCCCTGTGTGTTCCGGCACTCTCACTCTGCTCCTGTGTGTAACACAGTTAATTTACACTTGTGATTCATTTTTTTTTTAGCCCAAACACAGTGATTTATACGGCAGCAATTCACTTTATAACCAAAAAACTGCATTTGCGCACCAACGATTCACCTTACATCCTAAGCTCCACCCATTTGAGATGATGTTTGTGCTTAATGTGGGCGGGGTTGTCATTGGTGGATAATGACTCATCACTGCAGAGGAAATGGAATGCATGAGATATGTACATTTAAACAGAGTTTCCAGGCTCCCCTCACCCAATCTGCTCTCTTTCCTTGCAATTATGTATAAACCAGGTTTTGAATTTTGGATGACAATGGCAGAGAAATAAATAAATAAATGTTTGTTTGTAATGTTACACACCTAACTTAATACTGACAAATCTTACTTAAGCATGCTAGCGAAGTTAGTTTGCATAATTATGCTAGCAATATGATGAAAAGAAGGTAGATCATTTTTGTTGTGTTTATTTAATGTTGATTGCAACAGTAAATTTTAAAAATTAACAGTTCTAATACATAATGGCAAAAATAGGTCACCTAAAAATTATCATTGCATAATTAGTTATTTTGATTACCAAGAAACACTATAAATGGGTAAATCCTTGGGAAACTGTTTGACATGTAAAGATTCAGTTCACAAAAAATTCAAGTTGTGAAATAAATAGCCCCCCAACCCCTTTTTTCTGGGGCCTTGTAAACTATAATCAGATTAATAAAACATTATATTCCTCTGATTTTAATCCTATTAACAATATGGTGTAAGAAATATACTGACTCTTCCTTGGCACATATGCACCATAAGAATAAAGTGCCAGTGGGCCTATCATCAACATTCTGCAGACACAATGGTCTCAGAAAACTAGCAACTGCTTCCATACAAAAGTACTGCACTGGAGAAAGCACATAGGCTTTTGGTGAAATTGCAATGAACGTCTAATGATCTGAGTTTTGTGAAAAGCATTCAGTAGTATTTGATTCAGGAATGTGTATTTCTAATTTTGTTTGTATGAATCCTTTTCTGTTGCATTCATTTTCACACATGTTTCTGGGACTGACTTTTTTGTGTGGTAGCGTTGTGGGAATGTATAGGGTGCAAAGTGTGAGGTGTAGGGTACGTGGTGTGTAGGGTGTGGGGTGTACAGTACAGAATGGAAAGGGTGTTGAGGAAGTACAAGGTGGAGATTGTAGGTTGTTGGATAAAAGGTGAGCAGGATGTAGGTTACACACAGGGAAGGTGCAGGTGAAGGATATAGAATGGTCAGGATGTAGGGTGTAGGGTACAGAACAGTTCAGGTGTCGGGTTTAGTGTGCACAGTGGGGTGAAGGGTGTGTGGTGTCTTAAATGGCTTGCACAGGCCAGCACATCGCACCGGTCCAGCACATAGTCCATGGTAATCTCTTGGGGGGGCCACAGTGAGGTCTGTCAGCTGGCAGCCAACCGTAACCACCATGTCTCACAAGCTGTCACAGGAAAAGCCTCAAAGTTTGACACTTTATTTATTTTTATCAATTTCAGCATCTTTGACAAAAAAAATACAAAAAGCAATGGCTGCTTCATGTATGTGTCTGGACTGCAGAGCAGCTGTAAGAGGAGACAAGGAGAGCAGTGTAACTCTAGGGGTGTATAGTAACTGTCGAGTTCAGAATAACTTTTGGAGTGTACAGTGACTGTAGGATTGCAGAGTACCTGTAGGAGTGCACAGTAACTGTGGGAGTGTAGTGTAACTGTAGGAGTGCACAGTAACTGTGGGAGTGTAGTGTAACTGTAGGAGTGCACATTAACTGGGTGTGTAGTGTAACTGTAGGAGTGCACAGTAACTGTGGGAGTGTAGTGTAACTGTAGGAGTGCACAGTAACTGTAGGAGTGTAGTGTAACTGTAGGAGTGCACATTAACTGGGTGTGTAGTGTAACTGTAGGAGTGCACAGTAACTGTGGGAGTGTAGTGTAACTGTAGGAGTGCACATTAACTGGGTGTGTAGTGTAACTGTGGGAGTGTAGTGTAACTGTAGGAGTGCACAGTAACTGGGTGTGTAGTGTAACTGTTGGAGTGTAGTGTAACTGTGGGAGTGCACAGTAACTGGGTGTGTAGTGTAACTGTGGGAGTGTAGTGTAACTGTAGGAGTGCACATTAACTGGGTGTGTAGTGTAACTGTAGGAGTGCACAGTAACTGGGTGTGTAGTGTAACTGTTGGAGTGTAGTGTAACTGTGGGAGTGCACAGTAACTGGGTGTGTAGTGTAACTGTGGGAGTGTAGTGTAACTGTAGGAGTGCACAGTAACTGTTGGAGTGTAGTGTAACTGTAGGAGTGCACATTAACTGGGTGTGTAGTGTAACTGTGGGAGTGTAGTGTAACTGTAGGAGTGCACAGTAACTGTTGGAGTGTAGTGTAACTGTAGGAGTGCACATTAACTGGGTGTGTAGTGTAACTGTGGGAGTGTAGTGTAACTGTAGGAGTGCACATTAACTGGGTGTGTAGTGTAACTGTAGGAGTGCACATTAACTGGGTGTGTAGTGTAACTGTAGGAGTGCACAGTAACTGTTGGAGTGTAGTGTAACTGTAGGAGTGCTCAGTAACTGTTGGAGTGTAGTGTAACTGTAGGAGTGCACATTAACTGGGTGTGTAGTGTAACTGTTGGAGTGTAGTGTAACTGTGGGAGTGCACAGTAACTGGGTGTGTAGTGTAACTGTGGGAGTGTAGTGTAACTGTAGGAGTGCACATTAACTGGGTGTGTAGTGTAACTGTAGGAGTGCACAGTAACTGGGTGTGTAGTGTAACTGTTGGAGTGTAGTGTAACTGTGGGAGTGCACAGTAACTGGGTGTGTAGTGTAACTGTGGGAGTGTAGTGTAACTGTAGGAGTGCACAGTAACTGTTGGAGTGTAGTGTAACTGTAGGAGTGCACATTAACTGGGTGTGTAGTGTAACTGTGGTGTGTAGTGTAACTGTAGGAGTGCACAGTAACTGTTGGAGTGTAGTGTAACTGTAGGAGTGCACATTAACTGGGTGTGTAGTGTAACTGTGGGAGTGTAGTGTAACTGTAGGAGTGCACAGTAACTGTGGGAGTGTAGTGTAACTGTAGGAGTGCACATTAACTGGGTGTGTAGTGTAACTGTAGGAGTGCACATTAACTTGGAGTGTAGTGTAACTGTAGGAGTGCACAGTACCTGTTGGAGTGTAGTGTAACTGTAGGAGTGCACAGTACCTGTTGGAGTGTAGTGTAACTGTAGGAGTGCACATTAACTGGGTGTGTAGTGTAACTGTGGGAGTGTAGTGTAACTGTAGGAGTGCACATTAACTGGGTGTGTAGTGTAACTGTAGGAGTGCACAGTAACTGTGGGAGTGTAGTGTAACTGTAGGAGTGCACATTAACTGTGGGAGTGTAGTGTAACTGTAGGAGTGCACATTAACTGGGTGTGTAGTGTAACTGTGGGAGTGTAGTGTAACTGTAGGAGTGCACAGTAACTGGGTGTGTAGTGTAACTGTAGGAGTGCACAGTAACTGTGGGAGTGTAGTGTAACTGTAGGAGTGCACAGTAACTGGGTGTGTAGTGTAACTGTAGGAGTGCATAGTAACTGGGTGTGTAGTGTAACTGTAGGAGTGCACATTAACTGTGGGAGTGTAGTGTAACTGTAGGAGTGCACATTAACTGGGTGTGTAGTGTAACTGTGGGAGTGTAGTGTAACTGTAGGAGTGCACAGTAACTGTGGGAGTGTAGTGTAACTGTAGGAGTGCACAGTAACTGTGGGAGTGTAGTGTAACTATGGGAGTGTAGTGTAACTGTAGGAGTGCACATTAACTGGGTGTGTAGTGTAACTGTAGGAGTGCACATTAACTGGGTGTGTAGTGTAACTGTAGGAGTGCACAGTAACTGTTGGAGTGTAGTGTAACTGTAGGAGTGCACATTAACTGGGTGTGTAGTGTAACTGTAGGAGTGCACATTAACTGGGTGTGTAGTGTAACTGTAGGAGTGCACATTAACTGGGAGTGTAGTGTAACTGTAGGAGTGCACAGTACCTGTTGGAGTGTAGTGTAACTGTAGGAGTGCACATTAACTGGGTGTGTAGTGTAACTGTGGGAGTGTAGTGTAACTGTAGGAGTGCACATTAACTGGGTGTGTAGTGTAACTGTAGGAGTGCACAGTAACTGTGGGAGTGTAGTGTAACTGTAGGAGTGCACAGTAACTGTTGGAGTGTAGTGTAACTGTAGGAGCGCACATTAACTGGGTTTGTAGTGTAACTGTGGGAGTGTAGTGTAACTGTAGGAGTGCACAGTAACTGTGGGAATGTAGAATCGGAGTGCAGAATAACTGCAGGAGTGTGGAGTGTCTTAGTTGCTGGTCAGTGTCTGTGGGTGTGATTTGTCTATGTGGGTGTGGTCTGTGCAGGTATGAAGTTCAGTCCTTACTGGGCTTTAGAGGTAGGGATGTAGACAGCCTGGACTGTGGGCAGACCCTGAAATCAGAGTTCCCAAATAAACTCTACAGGCCAGTAATGTATTTTCCTGCTAATTACATTATTTGAGAAAAAGATGCTTGCTATTTAGCTAAATATTGAGTTAATCACATTAATATGCTTGTGTATGTTTATGTTTCTTTGTTATGGGCTTCAGCTTTGTAGTTATGTACACAGTCAGGTTACAGGTGCTTTATTCTCAGCAGAGAAACATTTTAAACTGGTGACTGATAACAAATGACAGTTGTCATCTTCACTAATTTTTCAACTGTGGCCATTTATTTTAATGTGTGTGTGTGAGAGTGTGTGTGAAGGAGTGTGTGTGTGTGAGAGTGTGTGTGAAGGAGTGTGTGTGTGTGTGAGGGAGGGAGGGAGAGAGAGCACAGTGCGCTTCACTTGTGTGTGTGTGTCTGAGGGAGGGAGAGAGCACAGTGTTACAGTGAACTTCACTCGTGTGTGTGTGTGTGTGTGTGTGTGTGAGAGAGGGAGAGAGAGGGGGAGAGAGAGCACAGTGATACAGTGCGCTTCACTCCTGTGTGTGTGTGTGTGTGTGTGTGTGAGAGAGAGGGAGAGAGAGGGTGAGAGAGAGCACAGTGCTACAGTGCACTTCACTCGTGTGTGTTGTTGTGTGTGAGGGAGAGAGAGGGTGAGAGAGAGCACAGTGCTACAGTGCGCTTCACTCCTGTGTGTGTGTGTGTGTGTGTGTGAGAGGGAGAGAGAGGGTGAGAGAGAGCACAGTGCTACAGTGCGCTTCACTCCTTTGTGTGTGTGTGAGGGAGTGTGTGTGTGTGTGTGTGAGGGAGAGAGAGGGTGAGAGAGAGCACAGTGCGCTTCACTTGTGTGTGTGTGTGTGTGTGTGTGTGAGGGAGAGAGAGAGCACAGTGTTACAGTGCACTTCACTCGTGTGTGTATGTGTGTGAGGGAGGGAGGGAGGGAGAGAGCACAGTGTTACAGTGCACTTCACTCGTGTGTGTGTGTGTGTGTGTGAGAGAGAGGGAGAGAGAGGGTGAGAGAGAGCACAGTGCTACAGTGCGCTTCACTCCTGAGTGTGTGTGTGTGTGGGTGAGAGGGGGAGAGAGAGCACAGTGATACAGTGCGCTTCACTCCTGTGTGTGTGTGTGTGTGTGAGAGGGAGAGAGAGGGTGAGAGAGAGCACAGTGTTACAGTGCACTTCACTCGTGTGTGTGTGTGTGTGTGTGTGTGTGAGAGGGAGAGAGAGGGTGAGAGAGAGCACAGTGCTACAGTGCGCTTCACTCCTGTGTGTGTGTGTGTGTGTGTGAGGGAGAGAGGGGGAGAGAGAGGGTGAGAGAGAGCACAGTGCTACAGTGCACTTCACTCGTGTGTGTGTGTGTGTGTGAGTGAGGGAGAGAGAGCACAGTGTTACAGTGCACTTCACTCGTGTGTGTGTGTGTGTGTGTGTGAGGGAGAGAGAGGGTGAGAGAGAGCACAGTGCTACAGTGCGCTTCACTCCTGTGTGTGTGTGTGTGTGTGTGTGTGTGAGAGAGTGTGGGAGAGAGGGTGAGAGAGAGCACAGTGCTACAGTGCGCTTCACTCCTGTGTGTGTGTGTGTGTGTGTGAGAGGGAGATAGAGGGGGAGAGAGAGCACAGTGCCACAGCGTACTTGACTCCTGTGTGTGTGTGTGTGTGTGAGAGGGAGAGAGAGGGTGAGAGAGAGCACAGTGCTGCAGTGTGCTTCACTCCTGAGTGTGTGTGTGTGTGTGTGTGTGTGTGAGAGAGGGAGAGAGAGGGTGAGAGAGAGCACAGTGCTACAGTGCGCTTCACTCCTGAGTGTGTGTGTGTGTGTGTGAGAGGGGGAGAGAGAGCACAGTGATACAGTGCGCTTCACTCCTGTGTGTGTGTGTGTGTGTGTGTGTGTGTGTGTGTGTGTGTGTGTGTGAGAGAGGGAGAGAGAGGGTGAGAGAGAGCACAGTGCTACAGTGCGCTTCACTCCTGTGTGTGTGTGTGTGAGAGAGGGAGAGAGAGGGTGAGAGAGAGCACAGTTCTACAGTGCTCTTCACTCCGGCTCAGGCGATGCAGCACACATGACTGATTAGCTCAGCGATCACTTAGCCCGCTACTCTCCAACAGAGTAAGTACCCAGGGTGAGGGAACATCTCTCACTGCCTCTCTCAGTCTTTCCCTCTCTCTCTTGCTTGGTTCTGTCTGCACTCATTTCTCTCTGTCTTTCCTTCTTTCTCTCCCTTGGTTCTGCAGTTGTCAGTTTACACCACCCATACCTTTTTGCATGAAGTCTTGCTCTGGAGCTGCAGACATAGTTTGGCTTACGATGCATGCAGTTGATGTGTTTTGTTCCACCATAGATGTGAACACGCCCAAAACATCCTGTAGGTTCTTAAGACTTTTAGTGTGACCACTGTAGGGCTCCACACGGAGACTTTTCTCTCATAAAAACTCTTTAATTGGATGCATTAGTAAATTAATAGATTAAATCTGGAAAAAATAAGAATTGCATTTGGTCATTTCCTATATACAGTATCTCAACTACATAAATGTTATGACAAACACTGCATTGCTTTACTGTTAAAATACTTTACTGTTAAAATAGAATTAAAATTATAAGGCCATTCACTGCTCAGTTTGGAGAAAAGGGATCCTGTGAAACACTTCTAGTTCTTTTGGCCTGATGTGTCAATCATACCGCCTTTGCTGTCCTGTGTGTGAGTGTGTATGAGTCTGTGTGTGCATGAGTGTGTGTGTGAGTGTGTCTGTGTGTGCATGAGTGAGTGCGTGTGTGTGTGCCTGCGTGAGTGTGTGCGTGCATATGTGCATGAGTGTATGTGAATGCGTGCATATGAGTGTGTGTGTGAGTGTGTGTGTGCATGAATGTGAGTGAGTGTGGGTGCCTGTGTGCGTGAGTGTTTGCGTGCATGTGTGTGAGTGAGAGTGCATGTATGCGTGTGTGTGCATGAATGTGTGCGAGTGTGTGTGCGCGCGCCTCGTGTGTGTGTGAGTGCGTCCGTGTGTGCATGAGTGTGTGTGTGAGTGCATGCATTTGTGAGTGTGTATATGTGTGAGTGCATTCGTGTGTGCATGAGTGTGTATGTGTGTGTGTGAGTGTGTGTGTGAGAGTGCGTGCATGTGTGCGTGAGGGTGTGCGTGTATGCGTGTGTGTATGTGCATGAATGTGTGTGAGTGTGTGCGTGCGCGCCTCATGGTGTGTGTTAGTTTGTGCATGCATTTGTTAGATTGTGGGTATGTGTGCCTAATTGTGTATTAATTTGTGGGTGTATGTCTCATTGTGTCTGCATTGCTACCAATATCACAGCCAAGATTTCCAGGGAGAATTCTAAAGTACTTCCTTCTCCTTTGCTTCGGTCTGCCCTAACCCTAACCCTAACCCTAACCCTAACACTAACCCCCCTAACCCTAACCCTAACCCTAACCCTTGCCTTTCTGTCTCTCTCTTCTTTAGTGCCCTTTTTTTTTTCCCTATTCCCCCCCCCCCCCCCCCTCTGTGTCCCGCACTGTAAATATTGCTGCTTTTGCTTCAGCTGTCTGCAGGAGAGCCAGAGCATGCGGTGTTGTTGGACTGTTGGCTGTGCGTGATTGGCCTCCTGGCTGCTGTGCTAATGTATATGGGGTATAATGCAGCAGAGCAGCTCTCAGGTGGGGCTGAGCGCCTTTAGGCCGGGGCATTGGCAGGCAGTCAGCAGTCTGGTGTAATATGAGATCTCACCCACACAGGAAATGGTGTAATATGAGATCTCACCCACACAGGAAATGCCTGTCCTCAGGGAGTCCGTTCATTTTGCACATTGATTGACCCCACAGGCTGTGCTCTCTCTGCAAATCACACATATGCTCTACAGCAGTGAGAGACAGAGCCATCTTCTGGGGGAGTGGCCTAGCGGGGCGACACCCTAGGGTCCCATGGTATGCGGGTGACCCCCTGGGGTCCCACGGTATGCGGGTGACCCCCTAGGGTCCCACGGTATGCAGGTGACCCCCTAGGGTCCCACGATATGCAGGTGACCCCCTAGGGTCCCACGGTATGGAGGTGTCCCCCTAGGGTCCCACAATATGCAGGTGACCCCCTAGGGTCCCACGGTATGCAGGTGACCCCCTAGGGTCCCACGATATGCAGGTGACCCCCTAGGGTCCCACGGTATGGAGGTGTCCCCCTAGGGTCCCACGGTATGCAGGTGACCCCCTAGGGTCCCACGGTATGCAGGTGACCCCCTAGGGTCCCACGATATGCAGGTGACCCCCTAGGGTCCCACGGTATGGAGGTGTCCCCCTAGGGGGTCGCTAAATTGTATAATTGCTAAATTGTGTGCAAGTACATAATGGATAGGGAATGGATCCCTCACCTACCCTACTCTCCCCCTCTTCTCTCTCTGCCCAGGTTGTGTTATACGGATAGGGAATGGATCCCTCCCCTACCCTACTCTCCCCCTCTTCTCTCTCTGCCCAGGTTGTGTTATTCTCAGTTGACAGAATCAGGACTAAGTTCCTGCTAAGGAGCCAAAGATAGTCCAGCATCCATGTGCACATTTGGTGGCTGCAGAACTCTCTCTGTCTTTCTCCACTTCCCTCTGTCTCTCTACCATGATCTGTGCCCCCCCTCACCCTCAGTGTGACCAGCTGTGCTTCACTGTCTGCAGGCCCCAAAGACCTCCGTTGATGGCCACAGCCAGGAAATGGGACAAGGGATTGGTGGGGTGGGGGGAGGGGGTGTGGAGGAGAGAGAGGGGGAGAAAGAGGGGGGAGAGAGAGAGAGAGGGGGTGGGGAGAGAGGAAGAGAGGGAGAAAAAGGGTGTGGGAGAGAGAGATGCTGTGCTATATTTGGCTAGCATAGCTGTGTGGGTGTGAGCTGAGCGCTGTCTACTGCGCTAGAGTCAGACCTGGATCCCTGCAGCATGGGGGTTACATTCCAGAACACCCCAAACAAGCTAGTGAGTGAGTGAGTGAGTGAGTGAGTGTGTAAATAAGTATGTGTGTGAGAGTGTGTTGTTGTGAGTTTTTGAGTAATTGTATCCATGAGTGTGTATGTGGGAGTATATGGTATGACTGAGTATATGAGTTTAGTGTGTGACTAAGTAGCATTTGTGTATAAGTGAGTAGTGTATGCGTATGTATGCAGTTACACACACTAACTGCAAAGCAAACACTGAGTCTGTAAGGCACACACTGAGTCTGTAAGGCACACACTGTATTCCATTTAATTTTTTTTTTGTTTCGCTTTTTATCACAAAGCAGCTTTACAATTTTTCCCAGGCCTGAAACCCTCTCAACAGTGTCAAGGAGAAACTCCCTGACAAACAGGAAAAACCTTGAGCAGACCCTGGCTCAGAGGGGGAGCCCATGTGTTTCTGGCTGGTGCAGGGTGTAAAACAGGTAAACAAAAGAGTGGAGATGACTGACATAACTTTTACTAACAGGATTAGTAATTTAAGTAATAACAGTAAAATCAATAACAACAACAGTGATAATAACAATTATAGTAGTATAACCAGATTTGTAATACAACAGTAAATATAACTAGGGTTCAGTTCTTGGCACAGGGAGGGTGGGATGGGCAGGACAGTAAGATAGCTGAGTCAGGGCTGGGCTGTGGTGTTTGGGCTTCAGCTCCAGGCAGAGGCCCAGGGCAGAGAATGTACAATTAGGTAAAAACCTATGCACCATGCAGACTGGCAGAGCAGCTTAACACAGAGTCTGTATTCCATCATGTAGTGACAGCAATAACCACTCAGTCCACCAGATACTCTATGATCCATGCCAACACCAGGCCGTGTCCCGCAACTAAAGGGTTTACTGTATAGGTATGTTTTGAGCTTAGTCTCAAAGGAAGAGAGAGATTCTGCTCCCTGAAGTTCAGTGGGTAAGTTGTTCCATAGAAGAGGGGCTCGATATGAAGGGCTCTGCTGCCTACGGTACTTTTACCCACTCTAGAGGCTATGGGAAATCCTGCATTTTGGGAGCAAGTGATCGCTGGGGAATACAGGGGTGGAGAAGGTCATTAAGGTAGTGCAGGCCGAGCCCATTCAAAGCCTTATATGTAAGAAGGAGTATTTTACTGCGTACTGTGCATACTAAGCTGTATGTGTGAACGCAAATGTCCGAATCAGACGCAACCAACAGAATACAGACCTCATCCGGCTAGCTCCCTAGTGCAAAGTCTGGATAATATCTGGGTGAGCCCATGTGTGAATAGAGCAGGTCATTTCCCGGGGAATTCACAGCGAGTGAGTGGGCGTGTTGATGACTTGTGTATCATGAGACTGGCGTGAAATCGTGAGAATACAAGCATCTGAGGGTAGCTTCTTCGTAATCTTTTCTGCTTGCCTGTATATTGCTTTTCACTCCTTTGTTGATATTGTGAATATGTCCAAATACATGTCGTATTGATATCAATGCAAACAACTCATCACTACAGATGAGTCGGTCTCTGATGTGCTAATGATGTTTGTGATCAAAACACTGCGATATCCACAGCATACTTTTTGCATGCTGTCTTGCCTCCTGCACGCACTACGCAGGCGCCACCCCTCGCGAAAACCAAACAGATTATTTCCAGTAGGTGCGAACCCAAGCGCCACCCCTCGCCTAAACCAAACAGATTATTTCCAGTAGGTGCGAACCCAAGCGCCACCCCTCGCGAAAACCAAACAGATTATTTCCAGTAGGTGAGAACCCAAGCGCCACCCCTCGCCTAAACCAAACAGATTATTTCCAGTAGGTGAGAACCCAAGCGCCACCCCTCGCCTAAACCAAACAGATTATTTCCAGTAGGTGAGAACCCAAGCGCCACCCCTCGCCTAAACCAAACAGATTATTTCCAGTAGGTGCGAACCCAAGCGCCACCCCTCGCCTAAACCAAACAGATTATTTCCAGTAGGTGCGAACCCAAGCGCCACCCCTCGCCTAAACCAAACAGATTATTTCCAGTAGGTGCGAACCCAAGCGCCACCCCTCGCGAAAACCAAACAGATTATTTCCAGTAGGTGAGAACGCATCTGACGAGGAAAATCTCCGGCTCTGTGCTACATGTCCGAAAAGGCAACTCCGGAAAACATCTGGACCTTGTTTTCCAGACATTTTCTGGAGGTCATGTATGAAAACTGCTTAACACTCATCCAGACTACAGAAGACTTAAAACTAACACTCATTCAGACTAAAGCAGACTTGAACAGACTTGTGTGATATCAAGCAGAATTCATTTTTTAATTAAAAATGAATTGGTGATGAGGTGGACACAACAAGACAAAGTTATTTTCAGAAAAAGAGGAGGGGAAAAAAAAGCAGGCACAGGATTATGGCAGGACCATGAATGGTCAGCTGGTGCCTCCTAACCATAACCCCTAACCCAAGCCCTAACTTTAACCCTAACCCTAACTCTAACCCTGGCTGCATTCCAATACTCAAATTCGTCTCCTCCTTTCCTCCTTTCCTCCCCTCCTTTCCTCCATGATTATGTGTCCTCCTTTCCTCCACTGTTCCAAAGCGCAATCTCGCCTCCTCCTTTCCTCCTTTCCTTCTTTCTTGTCTCCTCCAAACGGAGGATACATCGATGTATCCTACCGCAGAAGTCTTCTCACATTTCTGCGTGACATCACTGTCCTCACGACCAGTCAGATTAAATGACCATCCAACAGAATATTTCACCATCGAAAAGTTCTAAAACATGACAAGGGATTTACCAACACCTAAATATTAGTGCCAGAACAGTAAACAGAAATCGGGCAATTTACATTAATGAGAAAACTTTTGCGTTTTTGAACATAACCACTTTGATGCGATATATTCATGTTTTTCAGATACAAATGGTCATTTTACCAATGTAAAATTGAGCGAGTTTATGTTGCGGTAAATTTATTTGTTCCTTGTAGAAATGCTTATGTTATATCATGAGCAGAATGCGAGAAACTGACATTCATATTTTAATGCAGGAACAGGGCTGGTGGTGAAGAGAAGCGTGATTGGCTTTGGTATCCTCCGAGTCGTTCGAAATTATTACTTCATCAATAGCCGATGTCGACTTTGATGATGGGTGAATCGGATTAGCTGTTCCAACTTTCGATTCATCTCCTCCTTTCCTCCACTCGTTTCCTCCCCTCCTTTTCTCCACATATTTCTGGCATACTTCCGCGGTAGGAAAGGAGGGGAGGAAAGGAGGAGAACGCAGCCCCTAACCCAAGCCTTAACTCTAACCCCTAACCCTAACCCCTGACCCAAGCCCTAACTTTAACCCCTAACCCTAACTCTAACCCTAACCCCTAACCCAAGCCTTAACTCTAACCCCTAACCCAAGCCCTAACTCTAACCCTAACCCCTAACCCAAGCCTTAACCCTAACCCCTAACCCAAGCCCTAACTCTAACCCCTAACTCTAACCCTTACCTTAGCCCTAACCCCTAACCCAAGCCCTAACTCTAACCCCTAACCCTAACCCCAAACCCAAACCCCTAACCCAAGTCTTAACCCTAACCCTAACCCAAGCCCTAACTCTAACCCTAACCCCTAACCCCTAACCCAAGCCTTAACTCTAACCCCTAACCCTAACCCCTGACCCAAGCCCTAACTTTAACCCCTAACCCTAACCCTAACCCTAACCCCTAACCCAACCCTTAACCCTAACCCCTAACCCAACCCCTAACCCTAACCCTAACCCTAACCCTAGCCTTAACCCTAACCCTAACCCAAGCCCTAACTCTAACCCCTACTCTAACCCTTAACCTAACCCTAACCCTAACCCTAACTAACCTAACCCTAACACTAACCCTAACCCTTACCCCTAACCCAAGTCTTAACCCTAACCCCTAACCCAAGCCCTAACTCTAACCCTAACCCCTAACCCCTAACCCAAGCCTTAACTCTAACCCTAACCCAAGCCCTAACTCTAACCCTAACCCCTAACCCAAGCCTTAACCCTAACCCCTAACCCAAGCCCTAACTCTAACCCCTAACTCTAACCCTTACCTAAGCCCAAACCCTAACCCCTAACCCAAGCCCTAACTCTAACCCCTAACTCTAAGCCCTAACCCCTAACCCCTAACCCCTAACCCAAGCCTTAACCCTAACCCCTGTTTATTCATTCCTAATGTTCCTGGGAGGACTAAACAAACGCACATAAAATTCAACACAAGAGGGACCAAATTCTTTCTACTTAAAGGCTCCAGTACGCTGAATGGCCAGTGCAAACTTTTCTTTCCCAAGGAGCCCTACGGCTATGGCCTCCTAACCAAAGCCCTGACCCCTAACCCCTAACCTTCAACAGCAGATCTGCTCAGGCTTTCCCTTTCCCTGCAGCCAGACAGTATTAAATAACAGATTGCACAGGGAGAGTTTACCCCCTGCTAAAAAGGGCTGCTGAGTCCAAAGGAGGTGGACATAGGTGGACCACACATTTTCACATCCTGTTGAGTAATAGTACTTATGTTGAGATTACGCTGGGTTACTTTACTGCAAATATCTGACCAGTAATCCTACACTGTGTGTTTATTTTATAGATGGGTCTGGGTGTTACTGCTCCCCAGGACACAGGGTGGCTTTGTGTACTACTGTAACAGTCTGTATCTCTGATTCACTGTTTCAGGGTTCAGCTGATTCCTACACAAGCAGGCCTTCAGATTCAGACCTGTCAGCGGAGGAGGACCGTGAGGCGTATCGGCGTGAAGCCGAGCGCCAGGCCCAGCTGCAGCTCGAGAGAGCCAAGGTACTCGCATACTGACACAACACTAACATACAGGTATATACACATATTCATACATACACAACACTGGCATACAGGTATATACACATATTCATACGTACACAACACTGGCATACAGGTATATACACATATTCATACATACACAACACTGGCATACAGGTATATACACATATTCATACGTACACAACACTGGCATACAAGTACATACACATATTCATACATACACAACACTGGCATACAGGTATATACACATATTCATACGTACACAACACTGGCATACAGGTATATACACATATTCATACATACACAACACTGGCATACAGGTATATACACATATTCATACGTACACAACACTGGCATACAAGTACATACACATATTCATACATACACAACACTGGCATACAGGTATATACACATATTCATGCATACAGTTGTGGTCAAAAGTTTACATACACTTGTAAAGAACATGTATATCATGGCAGTCTTGAGTCTTCAAAGATTTCTACAGCTCTTAATTTTCTGTGATGGAATGTTTGGAACACATACGTCTTAGTCACCAAAAACTATCTGAAATGCTGTTCTTTCTTATATTTATTATGGGTCTTCTGGAAATATGACTAAATCTGCTGGGTCAAAAGTATACATACAGTAACTTGAATGATCAGTTTTGGTGTTATAGAAAGTTGTGTCAATCAAATTTGCCTTGAGGCATGGCCTCTTAACTTCTTGTGAGTGATTATGATTGCCTACAGCTGGTGACTACACTGAGCCAATTTAAATAGGGCCCGTTTGACACACTCATTAGACCCAGCCTCAAATGCTACGATGGGAAAGTCTAAGGAGCTCAGCGCAAATCTGAAAAAGCAGATCATTGACTTGAACAAGTCAGGAAAGTCACTTGGAGCCATTTCAAATTAGCTGCAGGTCCACAAATCAACTGTGCAAACAATTGTTTGTAAGTATAAAGTGCATGGCACAGTTGTGTCACTGCCGTTATCAGGAAGAAAACGCAAGCTATCACCTGCTGCTGGGAGACAATTGGTCAGGATGGTAAAAAGTCAACCAAGAACCACCAAAAAGCGGGTCTGTGATGAATACAAGCTGCCGGATCACAGGTGTCAGTGTCCAGTCAAGCAAGTTTCACATCGCTATGGGCTGAGAGGATGCTGTGCAAGAAGGAAGCCCTTTGCTCTACACGCGGCACCTTAAGGCTCGACTGAAGTTTGCTGCTGATCACATGGACAAAGAAAATGCCTTCTGGACGAAAGTTCTGTGGTCAGATGAAACAAAAATAGAGCTATTTGGCTGCAATGACCAGAAATGTGTTTTGAGGAGAGAAGGTGAGGCCTTTAAGCCCTTGAGCACTATAGCTACCATCAAGCATGGTGGTGGTAGTATTAAGCTCTGGGGCTGTTTTGCCTTCAGTGGAACTGGTGCTTTACAGAAAGTAAATGGAATAATGAAGATGGAGGATTACATCCAAATTCTTCAGAAAAACCTCAAATCATCAGCCAGAAGGCTGGGCTTTGGGATGCAGTTGGGTGTTCCAACAGGACAATGACCCCAAACACACATCAAAAGTTGTAAAGGAATGGATAGATCAGGCTAGAATTCAGGTTTTAGAATGGCTTCCACAAAGTTCTGACTTAAACCCCATTCAGAACATGTGGACTGTGCTGAAGAAAGAAGTCAGAAAGCCAACAATTTTAGTTGAACTGCACCGATTCTGTCAAGAGGAGTGGTCAAAACTTCAACCAGAAGCTTGCCAGAAGCTTGTGAATGGCTACCAAAAGCACCTAACTGAGGTGAAAATGGCCAAGGGATAATTAACAAAATATTAGAATTGCTGTATGTATATTTTTGACCCAGCAGATTTGGTCACATTTTCAGAAGACCCATAATAAATTCATAAAAGAACTAAAATTCATGAATGTTTTTTGTGACGAAGAAGTATGCGTTCCAATTTTTCCATGACAGGAAAATAAGAGTTGTAGAAATCATTGGAAATTTAAGACTGCCATGATATACAGTGTTCCCTCTCTGTATCGCGGTTCTGCTTTCGCTCCCTCAGTACATCGCGGTTTTTTTATGTACATTATATGTAATCCCATCTCGCGGAATTTTCACTCTATCGCGGATTTTTGCGGTGTTTAAAATTTTAAAATTTCCAAGGCTGCGTTCCAATCCGAAATAAAATCCTCCCTTCACTTCTTCCCTCAAATCGAGTGAGCCCTCTAGTGACGTAGCAGGCGAGGGAGCCCTTCCCGAACGAGGGGGAGCAACGGAGGGGAGGGGTTGTGGCTTTTCGAATTGGAATGACCCTCGAGGTTCTTCCTCACTTTGTGTTCCTTCGCAAGGACTGGAATGCCGCAATGTGTCCCTTGCAGGCTGCAGTACCTGTTCCAGTTAAACTCTCCACCGCAAAACCAATCTAAAGACGGAGAGGGTTCTCTCTATGCTACGTTAATGCAACTTAACCATTAATATAGTTAGACAGTGAAGATGCATGTTAGCTAGATATGCCTACATATCTAGCATATTCCCAATGCCAAAATCCGTATTTTCCATGAGCATAAAATCATTTTAAATCGATGTTTTTATTTACTATTAATAGATGTGATGCTATTTTCAATAAAGTTGCCAAGCTTTTCCAATGTGAAACCACTTATTTGTATGCACAATTTAATAATCATATAGAATAATTATCACAATCATAACAATAGTTACTATAATTATTTGTGTAGCACCTTTTGAGCAGGGTGAATCCCGAAGTGATTCCCATAGACAAGTACAGATAATTAATAAAATTGGTAACGATAAAATATGGTAAAACAGATCAGTAACTAACTGCAACAGTAACCAAGTAATGATAAATAAGTGTGAGGTGTAACAGGGTTTAAAAGTACATATGTGTAAAGACAGGTAAAATGATGAACAAAAAATAAATATCAATATCAGAAGAATTAACCCGAAATTATGCTACGATATACATAGGCAATTATACCGGTATGTTTAAATGGCGATTTAAAAACAATTCGTGCTCAACAGAAGATTCTATTTCATGCTGTGTGAATGACTGAAGCTAAAGGTAGCATAACTGTTACATTTAAAGATTCAGAAAATGTAGGTTATTCTTAACAAAATGCATGGCTACGGCAGCTGTGCCTCCACCAGCTTATGAGAGTTTATGATTAAAACTTCATGGCCAAAACGTATTTTTTTGGACTACCAATGAACTTGATAAGCTGCTATTGAGTGTTGGGCATTTCCTTTGAATCTGTAAGATTTAACTAACGACCACCACCAACAACATAGCAGTTTAGCAAATGGATTGTATAATCAATCGGCAACAGAGGTCTTTGAACTTGGTAACCTTTTTTAAATTTGCTTGTTCTTTGGTAGCAAGAGCATAATATTCAAATAAAGTTTAACACGTGGGCAAGCGAGCAAGCATCGCCGTGCATTCTGGGCAATATCAACGCTTGGAGGGATGATTTTTGTTGGCTCCGTTATAGGGAGTGAAACCGAGGGCTTGAGCAAATGAAAATTCGCCCTTCCCTCAACAAATCTGGATTGGAATCGCCCTCGCGGTGGCAGCCATCTTGCATACGGGACTTTTTGGGGATTCCCCCCTTGATTGAAGGGAAGTGAGCACGAAAAAGCAAGCATTTTTTCGGATTGGAACGCAGCCCAATATTTTCATTATTTTCGTCAAAAAAAAAAAAATCTTTTTCTAGTCTAAAAAGGAAAAAAACAGTAAAAAAAATAATAAATTAAGACATTTTGTAACACATACATACAGGGTATTGCAAAAAAAAAAAATCTGTACGTTTGGGTAATACTGTTCCTCACGCTGATTGGCTCATTGAGAGAAGTGTTTCAGCATCTCGCCTTGTCCGTCGTCCAGTAGTCTCGCATTTCTGTCATTCACTTTGCTCTCCGTCGCGTATCAGTGCATAGTGTACACTTTGTGCTCTTGTGTTTTCTGAAAGTTTCGTAAAATTTGTGCCTAATTTCACACCCTATGATGCCTCCTAAATGCCCTGCATCCACTCCAGCTTCTGGTAGTGCAACCAAAAGAACCAGGAGGATGTTAACGATTGTAAAGAAGGTAGAACAACATGTAAGAGTGTGGGAAAAGGTAATACAGTCTAGGGAGGGTTGATAACAGTGTGGGGGAGGTTCGTAAAGGGTTAATATATACGTAAAAAATATAATAACTCTCGCCTCTACTTCGCGGTTTTTCCCATCTCGCGGGCGGTCTTGGAACGTAACTACCGCGATAGGAGAGGGATCACTGTACATGTTCTTTACAAGTGTATGTGAACTTTTGACCACAGCTGTACACAACACTGGCATACAGGATATTTGCATCCCCTGTGAATGACCATAAAGAAATAGATGGTTGCTAGAGCTGAGGTCACCGCCGTTGGGCAAATGTTTTGTTATTAATTAAATATCTGATACGAAACGCAAGTAAAAGAAAAAAGGTAAATGCTATCTTAGCAATGAGTAAAAGGTGTGATGAAAGTCTAAGAGACAAACAGCAACCATCACTGCTCAGCCTGAAGTTTGCCAGCATTAGCTAATATTAGCTTGGTCACATTAGACAAGTTTCATGTCACCGTGTTTGCAGACAAAGCCAGTGGCATTTGCAGTGAAAACGAATGTGAACTACTGTGGGGCCCTGGATGAAAGCTGTCCGGTCCAAGGTGCTGCTATAACGTTTGACGCCAAAGACTTTCTACACATTAAAGAGGTGAGAGATGCACTGGCTATGAAGACAAATGAAAAGTAATTTAACTGGAGCATAAATGTGTTGACAGTGCAACAACAATGTAAGTGAGGAGTAATTTCAGGTGTAACTGAGGTGTAACTCAGTGGCTCTGGTATGACTCTTGCAGAAGTACAGTAATGACTGGTGGATTGGGAGGCTAGTGAAGGAGGGGGCTGACATCACCTTCATCCCCAGCCCCCTCAGACTGGAGGCCATGAGGCTCAGACAGGAGAGTAAACAGCCCAGTGTGGGTAATGTAGCTGCAGGTGAGTGTGAGTGTAACAGGTGAGTGTGTGTTTTTCAAAGGTCTTTGTAGGTAATGTAGCTGCTTGTGTGCATGTGTGTGTGTGTGTGTGTGTGTGTAACAGATGAGTATGGGTATTGTAGCTGCAGGTGTGTGTGTGTGTGTGTGTAACAGATGAGATTGTACTTTGCTCTTACCAGCTCTGATTTAGGGTAGGGACTTTTGTAAGGAGTTTGTATCATTTCATTGTGGGTTGTTTGTAACACTTCCACTTACAAAGAAAGTGTTTGTGTATTAAATGAAATGGCATGATGAATTGCACGGGTAATTCGGCTCCCCTGGTTTATCAGGGCTGAGCTGCTTTGGCATGCTTTGGCTCAGCAGGATCTGTGTGGGATCTGTGCAGGGGGTCTCCATATTTACAGAATGCTGTCACAAAGATGTTTCATCTTAATTTTCACTTAGAGTTACAGTACTGAGAGCATCTGAGCAGAGAGCACACAGAATCTGTCTTTAATAATAACACAACTCTGTTACGTAAGTCTTTTTATAGCTGTCACATTTTTATTGATTTGTTCTGTTGTTTTTTTTTTAAAGCCAAACAGAAGCAAAAGCAGGTAAGTCTGTAAGAATATATTATGTATACTATAAATTAAACAATTAGCCACAGTGTCTTTCCAGGAACTTGGCCTTTACGTTTCAATGGAAACTGTTGTGTCAAAGAGGTTTGTTACCCTTTTAGATTGTGTTATATTGTCAGAGGTATATTGGGGGAATTGCAGTGTTATGGATGTGACATTTGCACTCACATCATCAAGTAAAATTTCTGAGCTTATGAAGTGGTTAAATATGAATTTAAACATTTATGTATATTTTCATGAAACCTTGTTGGGGGAATGCAGACACCCCCACTACATTTTCAAACATGTTTGCATCTTTCAGAGGCATGGCAAATTAACCTTTGCTATGGATGTTTGCATGTTTCAGAGGCATGGCAAATTAACCTTTGCTATGGATGTTTGCATCTTTCAGAGGCATGGCAGATTAACCTTTGCTATGGATGTTTGCATGTTTCAGAGGCATGGCAGATTAACCTTTGCTATGGATGTTTGCATCTTTCAGAGGCATGGCAACTTAACCTTTGCTATGGATGTTTGCATCTTTCAGAGGCATGGCAGATTAACCTTTGCTATGGATGTTTGCATCTTTCAGAGGCATGGCAGATTAACCTTTGCTATGGATGTTTGCATCTTTCAGAGGCATGGCAGATTAACCTTTGCTATGGATGTTTGCATCTTTCAGAGGCATGGCAGATTAACCTTTGCTATGGATGTTTGCATCTTTCAGAGGCATGGCAGATTAACCTTTGCTATGGATGGTTGCATCTTTCAGAGGCATGGCAGATTAACCTTTGCTATGGATGTTTGCATCTTTCAGAGGCATGGCAACTTAACCTTTGCTATGGATGTTTGCATCTTTCAGAGGCATGGCAAATTAACCTTTGCTATGGATGTTTGCATCTTTCAGAGGCATGGCAACTTAACCTTTGCTATGGATGGGGTGGAATTGATGGGCTTTTGGGATGCTGCATAATTTCTTTAAACTGTGAAAGAAATTTCACAGTTTTGAAATGTTTAATACTTATAAAAATTACCTAGGATTTTAACTTAGCCTATTTGTGAAGAAGCCACAACTCAGAGTTTAAGGTAACACTTACATTTAGCTTATTCCATACATTCAAAGAAAAAAATCTTAGGCTAAATGTGGATGAACTTTCCCTTTTAATATTTTTGCAAAAGCTTGATGGTGAAACTGAAGCCCATTTTAGGGGATGAAACTTATTCCTTAGGCAGGTGCATGGACATCCAGTCACACTGTAGAAAAGGTGATTATCACACTTGCTAATGCAAAAAAAATAGTTTGTTGTCACCTTCTTTGGAAATACCCGTCTGAAATATCCACTCTGTTATACAGTTTGATAATTGGGGAAATTTGTTCCATTTGTTTTTTTTATGATGCTTCACTTCTGCAGAGACAGCAGTCTGTCCAAAGGGGGGAATTAGATGCAATAGCTTGTAACATCATGGCATTATTTAATACTAACAAGCTGAAACTTGTTCACTTTAGCTAGCTAAAATTAGGTTGTAACTCATTTCATATTAACTAGCTAATACAGATCCATGTGTGGAGGTTACAAGATAGCTAGCAAAATGAAACTGAGGGAAATTTGTTTGTATAGGGAAAAATAAAGTTGTGGGAAATGTTGCAGTTTCCAGGGAAGATAAGCAATGTAAGAAATGGTGGCAAACTCTTTCAGCTGGATACATTCATACATTTATAACTCTTATAAAAATAAAGATGTGACGCTATTTCATATGTAGTCTAACACGAACATGAGGACCCTAGGACTGAACATCACACTGTGCAATTGGGTCCACAACTTCCTCACCAACCAACCTCAGGTAGTTTGGGTGGGTAGACTGACCTCCGGCTCACTAACCCCTGCTGTATAACGTCTATACCCATGACTGCAAAGCCACCAAGAGCTCCACTTCCATCATCAATTTCGCAGAAAACACAGTGGTGGCAGGCCTGATCACCAAAAATGATGAACAGGCCTACCAGAACCAGATAGAAGACCTGGCACAGTGTTGCCAGTCCAACAACCTGACCCTGAACATAAGCAAGATGAAGGAAATGGTGGTGGACTTTAGGAGAAAGCAGGTCAGCAAATACACACCGTTAAAGATCAATGGAGAACCTGTGGAGAGGGTCTCCAGCTTTAATTACCTCAGAGTACACATTGCTGAGGACCTCACCTGGACTCTTCATACCCAGCACATACTCAAAAAGTCCAGACAGAGGCTCTACTTCCTCCCACAGCTGCAGAAAAAGGTCTCTGCCTGGTCTCTGTAGGATCTGCTCTACCCGCGAACTCGGCGCATTGGTACATTCAGCTGAACACACCACCAGAAAAACCTTTCCCACCCTGTAGGACACCTACACCAGGAGGGTGAGGATGAGAGCCCAAAACATACTGAAAGGCACTTCAAACCCCAAAAATTGACTGTTTAGACTGCTGAGGTCAGGTAGACGCCTCTGCAGTCACACAGCCAAAACCGAAAGACTGAAGAGGAGTTCCTAATCTCTGGCCATCCAGATCCTCAACACACACTCTTCACTTTAACAAACCTCCACACATAAATAAACACTTTTGCACTGTCACTTTTAGCTGTACATACTGGTATATTAGGTAAAATTTGTATGTATATTTGTATGAATATATATTTATACTTATAGTTTTTTTACTTTAAGAATTGTTGCAGAAAATGACCATTAAAAAGAGGAAGACCATTTGCAGGTCACATACAAGTTTAATAAATGTTAGCTTTGTATAGAAAGTTTTGATACCCTCCAATTCCAAATGCATACCTTCCAAAAACTTTTCCTAAAAAATGTTACAGATGTGACATTGTGTGTAGCAGTGCGTCATCTTTATGTGGCTCCAAAATTCTAAAGGAATACTCTACTCGCATATCAAGAGTGAAGTTCATAGTGCTCCATCAGTCCCTTATCTTTGCTGAAAATACTTAGGAACAGGTGTGAGTACATATCTGGCCCTGTGAGGCTTTTATAAATATCATGCATTGACACAATTGAAAAATGTTGTTTTTGATAATGTGCATGTTGCATTGCAATGGTAAAAGGACATTGTTCCACAAATATGAAGGTCAGATTAATTCTACATTTTAAAATGTAGAACTTACTGATGAATTGGTAAGTAATGGTGTTACAAAAATGTAGAAACAACGGTTGACTTTGTATGGAATTGCCCAATGGTCCTGGCTGGCAAGAGGAAGGAATGACTGTGATCTTGTCTCATATGCAGACGGAACATGTCCCCCCCTATGATGTGGTTCCTTCCATGAGGCCGGTGGTCCTGGTTGGCCCTTCACTGAAAGGCTATGAGGTGAGAGGTTTCTGAGGAATGGTGAACATGTCACTGTGTTAGCATGTCATTGTGTTAGCGTGTCACTGTGACTGCTTTTCCCCTCTGTCTGTTTGTCTGTCTGTCCTTCCTTCTACCCTGTTGCCCCTGTCTGTCTGTTTGTCCGTCCTTCCACCCCGATTCCTCTGTCTGTCTGTCTGTCCTTCTCCCCAGTGCCTCTGTCTGTCTGTCCTTCTGCACTGATTTCTCTCTGCCTTCCAGGTAACAGACATGATGCAGAAAGCGCTCTTTGACTTCCTCAAACACAGATTTGATGGCAGGTGAGCCAGGGAGCTGCAAACCGCAGACAGCTATGTCCTGCGCATTTTATTGCATTGTGTTGCTAATAAGGACAGTCTTGCCTTACTTTTCAATGGCCATGGGGATTGTAGGTAGACCTGGTCAGGTAACTCCAGGATGAGTAAGGCACAGAAGTTAGGTAATGTTAAAGGGAAGTTAAGTGCTGCTTTTAATGTAATATGTAATGGGGCCTTATCCAACAAAGGTTTATATCCTAACAAATAGAATATTTAGTTTTACTGCTCTCTGAGTTATTCTGCTCATGTGGTATCCCATGATGCATGAATTGTGTGTATACTTGCTTTGATGGTAATAAAAAGAGCTGCATTACAAGTGCAGATGATTAACATGATAATTGCTATTATTGAAGGAGTTTTGAGTTGAACTCTCAAACCCACTGATGAATGGATGTGGATTTGCATGTAAATACAGGAAAGCAATGATTCGTAGTAATTAATGGGTTAAGGTCAGGGTTTTATTATTAAAATTGTCATTGCTTCAGTTTTTCCTAAAATAATCCTTCAGTTTTAGCAGGTCAACAGTGCAACACACAGCTCTACCAATTATGATTTCATGTTGCATGCATTTTTTAAAGAGGTTTTTCCATTTTATAAATATACAAATATTTTTGTTGCTTTCTTAATTAGTTCTTGTTGAGTATAATCACCACCAAATATACTTTTGACAGAAAAAATAAGTAAAAAATTACACAAAAAAAAAAAGTGTCTCAAGCAGCCTCAGTATTGTGATGTCATAGCTGCCTGTGTGTCTGCCGTAGGATCTCCATCACACGAGTGACTGCAGATCTGTCCCTGGCCAAGAGGTCCGTCCTCAACAAGAAACCCATTATACCTAAACCCGGTTTGGGTGAGTATCATCTGTTATCCAACTATTAACTAAGCACCATCCTGCAGTGCTAACCGAGCCCAGCCCAGCTCAGCTTCAGTGCTAACCAAGCCCAGCCCAGCTAAGCTTCAGTGCTAACTCAGTTTAGTAGTCCTCCTAGTGAATGGGAAAGTTTCTTGAATGTGATTGTGTCTTATGCAGTGGAGGTGCAGAGTGAGATCGAGCGGATATTTGAGCTGGCGAAGACACTACAGCTCGTGGTGCTGGACGCTGACACCATTAACCACCCAGCCCAGCTGGCCAAGACCTCCCTCGCCCCTATCATTGTCTACGTCAAAGTCTCCTCTCCAAAGGTAGTGCTGTCACACTAACCCAACTATCATATTATTTAGTTAAACATGTTACTGAAAGTATTGTGTTTGAAAATTAGAACGTTAGAAACCTCCTCAGGACCGGGGGTCGTTTACTTAACTGAAAGTTACAGAAATACAACGTAATGAATTTTAATCCCTCGACAGAAACATCTTGCCAACAACAAAAAAAAAAACCGGTCAACAAACTTGGGAACACACCTCAACCACACGTGTACTAGAGACTAGAGCTGCCCCCTATTAGTTGACCAAACTGTTAGTCGATGAGAAGAGTCTTAGTCGACCAAATTTTCCATTCGGGAGCTGCACCTTGTTAAAAAGTTATTAGACTATGTTAGGCAGGAAATCATCCTTTGGGTGACAAAATATTAACATTGACATTTACGGGTGCGGTTGGGAAATGCAGTGCACGGGTGGGCTGCTGGTGAAATAGATCAGGCTGTTTTTTATTTGAAAAAATCATGGACATTCTTTTTTTCTTCTGATTGTCACCAACAATGCGCTAAAAATACAGGCTATTCAGAGAAGCCTAGTTCCAGTGTTTGTGTCAGTTAATAAACATTGCTTGAGTGAGCAAATAAAGTTTTTGGTGAAACTGATGTAGTTGCGTTATTTTAATATTTTAATACGGGTTCAGGTCGGGTCGCAGTTTTTATGTTAAATGGGTCGGTCGGGTATGACATTAAATTAGTGCTAATGTTGGGTAGCGGGTCAGCTGCCTTGTTAAATACTGTGGATGTGAGGCTGGGGTGGGTCTACAAAACACGACCCGTGCAGGAGATACCCATGCTGATGGCTACTGATGAAGAGCAGCAGAGAGAGGAGAGAACAATGAAATTAAGACGCTATCCTAAACTTGCCAGAGCAGCTTTTTTTTCAATTTATTTTTTTAACAAAAGGCTGTTTTTATTTACCATTTGTTATTGTGTTGGTATTACAAGTTCATAAGTTGTGTGATATTATACTGTGTTGAAATAAATTAGCAAAATGTTCTGTCTCCCTGCTGGTTGCCCTGACACGTTGAGAGTCATGACAGCTTTTGCAGTTAACATTGTCATTAACAAGTGGCTTGCTTAATGCGTACGCTTGAAAAGATTATATTTAAGGACTCATTATTATGGTTTTGTATTTATTTGTAATGTAACACAGTGTTAACAATGTTACTTATAACATTCTTTCTCAGCCCTGAAACTCAAACCATTTTATGATTCCCCAAAAATTGATATATTTAAATAATTAAATTAATATCTTAAACGTGCGAAGACTAGTCAACTAATTGCTTGAACTAACGATTATTAGTCTACTAGGAAAACTTTAGTCGGGGGCAGCCCTACTGTTCAAAGCAAAAAAAATATAGCAAAAATATTTTTGTTCTAAAATCCAAAATGTTACACACAATGAAAATGGCAAAGAAAAAGATGTATATATTTCAGAGAAACTCTCCACCATAGCTGGCTAGCCAGTCATTTTCCTTATATTGCTCTTGTATATGCGATCTGTATGTGAATAAGCTTTTGATACACAACATTTACAAATAGAATTCTCTAGCAATAGTGCCAATTATAATTGCATTTTGTGTTTTTATCTAGGAAAATATGATAACATTTTACTTGAAACCTTGGCCTTTTGCATTAGTTCTCATCATTAGTAAGGCTAGTTAGAATGATACCTTCAGGTTTATACCCTGTTTGGATTACCAGTGTGTACAGATTACAAAGGTTCTCCTGTATAACTTTAATGTTCCCCATTTTTCTATGCAGGTTCTGCAGAGGTTGATTAAGTCCAGAGGGAAGTCTCAGAGTAAGCATCTAAATGTGCAGATGATGGCTGCAGACAAGCTGGCACAGTGTCCACCTGTGAGTTACCCCATTCACTGCCCATGATTCCCTCTGATCACACACACTCTAGCACACACACTCTCACACACACTCACACACACACACACACAAACACACACACTTACACACAC
>JAFBMS010002577.1:0-27044 GCA_019788955.1 Albula glossodonta
GAAGCAGGAAATGAACAGTCAGCGGTATATGCACGATGCAATGCTTCAAAAACTTTTGTTTACTGGCCTTCCTTTGCTCTGTACTGACCATGTTATGTAACACTGCTATTCCCCTACATTTACAAAATATAAAGAGTGGTTGATCACCAACTCTTATTATCAATGGAAAGAATGATTCACTTTGGTTTAATTTAGCCTTTTTGCAAAAGTTGTAATTAAGATAAGAAGAACCTAGATATTTATGGTTTGTACAATGGCAAGCTCGCTGTTTTGCATCCTAGTTTGCAACACAATCATTTGCCTCCAAGAACAGATTTGTACCCCTAATCTTGAGGTGAACTAGGTTTTCTATGCAGCTTGGTAACTTTTCCGAATGGTATCCTTTAGCAATAGTGCTGAGACGCATCCAGTTATTTGTATTGTCATTAGCGTTTGTATTCATGTTCAGTGTGGTAGTGGGGCTGTGCTGGTGTTCCGTATCACCATGGTAACAAGTCTCAGTATCAGTAGAAATGAGTTACCAGTGATGACACTTTGAATACTTTCCTGGTTGAATTATGGCATGAGAGCTGACCACATAGTCTACAATTCCAAAGCTATGTAGGTGTGACTTGAAAACCACTTACGGTGCTGAGTTCACTTCATATATACAGAGTATGAAAATTTGGTAACAGTTTAATGTGGCAGCATTTTATTTTAATATTCACATACAATAATGACTGGAATTAGTATAATTAATCAGGTACTATCAGAATGATGTATCTGGGGTTTTATATGCTCGGATTACTGATGTGTTTCCAGATTATGTGCGTTCCCAGATCACTGAGTTACAGTCCACTTAGATCTACATTAGTTAATAAAAAAAAAACTATATGACTCGTTTTCGAGTAAGTCATATATGTGACAATATATAACTAAGTATCCATTTTACGGGGGATGCCTTAGGGGATGCATTTTGGCTGAAAGGGGACTTCAAGTTTTTGTTATTTTTGTAGTATTTCTCCTTTTCTCCTGTTTCCCATATTGTGTCTATAACCTAAAGCAGTGATCCTCACTCCAGGTCCCTGAGAGCCACAATATAATCAAATTTATGCTTTCACCTGAAATTCCTCATTAAGTTCAGAACTAAGAAATCAGGTGAGCTGAGTTCACTGTATAATCAGCTGTGTTAGTCAGTCATTAAGTGCTGACTGACAGCAAAAAGTAATACACCCTGTGGCTCTCCAGGACGTACAATGAGTATTACTAACCTAAATGCTAAAGAGGCCAAATATAGTGCTCAAGCCGAGTGTAACATATACATAGTGTTACTGTGAGTTACATATTTATAGCAGAAAAAAACTATGGTGAGCACCTCATCCACAAGCTTGCCAGGCCCACAGACCTGCCCATAGTGCCTTTCCAAGAATCACCCCTGAGCTCAAACCTAACCAAGCTTCCCACTCCTTTCCACTCCAAATTTACAGTGTATGCCCAAGCAAAGAAGCAAAAAATAACCCAAAATTTGAGTTTGTCATGAGTGTAACTCCTAAATGGCTCCTAACTGAAGGATAAGTACAACTAACAGTGTTCTCTATTTGGCTATTTGTTTAAACCAAAAGGTGTTTCCCTGCTCCAGTAAAAGTCTAGCTGTACAAATGTAGAATGAATCACCAGTGATAAGAGTAATGGTCAGGGTTAGCTGACTAAGAGGTCACATATGTTTTGCTGTGGAGCGGAGTGAGGTAATTCTGAGTGGACTCGATGTGAAACCGCATGCCTTAGTGAAGGGGAACGGTCTGCACATGGACATACAGCGCTATGTTATCATGGGAACGCAGCACAAGCGATGTTTCTGCTCCCCTCAGACACTTTCACACTTCCACAGTCTGAAATACAACTCACACAGAAGCTTAGCTAGCGCTAGTGCTAAGCTTCAGTGCAATGGAAATACAGCACAGAAACAGGCTGCCTCTCACAGAAACAGGACATCTCTCAAAGAGCATGAGGGTAGAGGCCATCTTTACCCAGGCTATTTGTACAGCATTCAAAATGCTTATTAATGCTGGTCCAGCCTGGTGTGCCATCCTTTATTAGCGGATGAACAGCGCGTGACTTTGCGTGCCTGTTGTTGAGTATAATTGTGTTGACCTTGCTCTCTCTCCCTCCCTCTTGCATCATTGGTTAAACTCAGATCCCCTCCAGAGTCATGACCAGCAGCTTCAGTTGTTCTCAGGCACTGAGGTGGAACTGCAGGTGCATTATTTATTAACTTTACTGGCTCTCCGTTCCGGCTGAAATGTTTGCTTGGGCATTTGAAGCCAATAAAAGTTTAATAAGAAGCAAACATTTGAAATGGAGCATGCAGAGTGGAGTGCCATTTCACAACACGACACTGCAAATAAACTGTCATGACTCCTGGTATCTAAAGCAAGAGCAGGTCTGCCTTCACCCAATTTACAAGCACAATCAACCTCTCACTGTCTGTCTCTCCTGATGGAAACCTAATGCCAGACTCTGGTACTGACAAACATTATTATATACACAGAGCTGTCAGTACTTGGAAGAGGTTGCCAGGTCATGTATTTGAGGCAGAGACCCTTTGAGTGTTCAGATCCAGGCAGTGCTGGATTTTTCATTGGTTAAGTTGTTCAGATAGCATTTCTTTAGTTTTTGTTAAGTCAGCTTTTCATGATATGGGGCTAAGGGATTCCCATTGACTGATGACCTCAGCATGGTAACAAGGCTAAGGGATACTCCAATGACTGATGACATCAGCATAGTAACAGGGCTAATGGATTCCCCAATGACTGATGAATTAGACATTGTAACAGGGCTAAGGGATTCCCATAAACTGATGACATCAGCATAGTAACAGGGCTAAGGGATTCCCCAATGACTGATGATATCAGCATGGTAACAGGGCTAATGGATTCCCCAATGACTGATGAATTAGACATTGTAACAGGGCTAAGGGATTCCCCAATGACTGATGAATTAGACATTGTAACAGGGCTAAGGGATTCCCCAATGACTGATGATATCAGTATGGTAACAGGGCTAAGGGATTCCCTGATGACTGATGAACTCAACATGGTAACAGGGTTGATTTCATAATCAAAACAGAAGAAACAAAATCAATGCAATAAAGGAAAAGTGTTTAAGACAGAAATAAATCCTTCACAATGAGGGTAAAACAAAACACAAACTATTACACCATGGTTTGGTGCACCAATCAAAGCAGTATGGGACACACTACTACCAGGTTGTTGATTGGTGCGCAAGTTACCCAAGCTGAAGGCTCGACTCTTGTGCCCGAGTTTTAGGTACTGATCAAATGAACAATGAACATGATGATAAAATCTATTAGGTAAAACAATGAGTGTAGACTGATACAGTGTCAGGAGTGTCTGCTTCTTGAGCTGAGTCACATGCTAGATTGTTAGTGGAAGGCAGTTCTAAATATACATTTAGTCTTCAGCGATAGACATTACTGCAACCCAGTTTGTTTGGATAATTGACCCTTAAAGCTTTTTGTTGATGGTAATCGGCCCATCACTAAGTGCGATGTTACAAAATGATCGCTCCAAGTGATAATGATAGGAACTGGAATAAGAAATAAGTAAGAGAATGACCCAATTGTGCTGTTGAATTGACGTGAATGACTCTAGAAAGAGTCATTCCTAAAGAATGATCACCTACCACACACCACTAAGAAGCACTAACTGCTAACAACAGCACACAGGCAAGCAGGCTACCTTATACAGTCATAGACAAAATTCATTGGTTGCCATATAGCCTAAACTAGGCTAAGAAGCCAAAATCAGTAGATCCATTAATGAAACAAACAAGTCTGGTCAATAATTTTTTTTGTTTTTTTAACTTGCCACTATTTGTAGAAGGTAAAAACATTATAATAGAATGTTATAGAAATATGTATGTGCAAAGATTAACATTTCAAACCGTGCCATGACCATATAACTGCTTTGCTAGATGTAACTATTTGGTTTCTCATTCTGTAAAGATGCTTATTCTGAGTACTGGTCATGCCACTGCCAGCTAGCCAGCAGTTAGCCCAGCTTCGCCAGGGTGTGATTGTGGGTAAGCCAGTCATTTCTGTTGGTCTCATGGCTCTCTAGCGGCCATGCCTTGTCACATGGCACGTGCAGATGCACACACTGAGAGTGTTGGCCCTGTAATCCTCCAGCGACACTGACAGCGCTTGGGGAAAGCGGTGAGATTAGTCTGAGCCTGGGGAGTCCCACGCTTATGGCGCTCTCCTCCTGAAGCTGGCAGGATTAGCTCAGCGGAGTTTGGGAAGGGGAAAAATGGGGTAAAACGTTTGGTCCATTGACAGATTTTTGTTAATTAGCATAAAATAAGGGTTTACACAAACAGATTTATAAGCCTATTGGGGCAGGTAGGCTGAACCTTTGAGCTTGAATGTTCAGTTATCAAGTAATATTCATGAACTCCTGAATATTCATGAACTATTTGAGTGAAAAAGTGGGGCTTCCATATAGCCAGTTTTTAAATTTTCTTTATAATAATTTTGATGAAATGACGTATACTATTACTTTGCAGCAATTGCTTCTTAAGGGAAGTACATTGACCAGTGGGGCCTTTAAAAGTATTTAAATTATTATAAGCATCAGTAAATACTGCAGAGTAATGCTACGCTTGGCTCAGAGGCTGAATGGGTGGTAGATGTGGTGTGTGGTTGCTCTCAAGGTGAACCGTGTCTGTCTCCTTCCCTGATCAGTGATGTCGAGCTGGCTGCAGACGGGGGAGGTGCTGGTGGGAGAGGGACAGGGGGAAGCGCCCCTCTCCAGCCCCAGGGGAAGAGGCGGTGGGAGGGGCAGTGTGAGTCCCAGGCAAGCGCAGAGCAGGGCCGCCGCAGCCTCTCCCAGCCCCAGCCAAGGGCCCTCAGACCTGGGCACGTCGCAGCAGGACAGTCTGGGGAAGGCCAGGGAACTCTTCCTGCTCTGTGATAAGGAGGGGAAAGGCTTCATCACTAAGAGGGACATGCAGGTGAGCAAAAGGTCCTTTGTTAATGTTATGTTAAATAAAGGGGTTTTAAAAGTTAAATCTCTCTCTCCCTTTCTCTCTCTCTCAGAGATTACAGGAGGAACTCCCTCTCTCTCCAGAGCAGCTGGAGTCTGTGTTTGAAAGTTTGGACAGAGACAGAAATGGCTTCCTGACACCACTGGAGTTCAACATGGGCCTGGGTCTGTTCATTGGTTTGAGCCCTGTTCTGTAACGCCCTCACAACTGCTAGTATTACAGTCTGTCGCTCAGAGGGCCAACTTTAATAGTCACACCGCAAGAATATTCATTATAGAGAGACACTTTTGCGGTTGCAAACATGGAAATATTAACGACTGATTCACCAAGACTTGCTCTAATTCTGCATTCAAAAAATTAAATGCCCTCACGTTGCATGTCTGCGGTCAGATGTGCCCATAAAAAGGCTCATATATGGCATGATTATAACAGCCAGCGGGGCAAAGATTCATAATGCCGTATTACAGTACATAAATTAAACACCAGATGAGAGGAGTGTGTTTTGGAGAGACATCATGTACACAATTTATTTATTATGTATAGCGTAACAAAACAGTAAAGGAAGTAAAGAAAAGATGATGGTACAATGTTAGGCAGCATGCAAAAAACCTTCTTTCAACATAATGTGGGCAAATTACACTGCTGGTGGTCCAACAGCAGAAAGAATATCAACACCAATTGGGAAAAGGTTATTACAAAACAGTGTGGTGCGGTGGCAGGTGTGGCCACTGAGCCGGGTGGTGAGTGGAAATAAACCAGAACAAAAGTTAAATAAAAGATGGCCAAAGGCCTTTTATTTACCCCTTTTGGGGGAGAAAAGGAACAACAAAGACGATAAATTCACAAAACAGGGTCCAACTCAAAAAACAGCATAGCCCCACACAAAGCCCAAACCCAAAAAGTCCTCTTCAGATTCTCATGCTGTGCTTACATACACGGCCTAATTGAAGGCAAGTGCTCACACCTGAGTTGATTAGAAATCACTCTCAGGTGAGCCTGCCTGTTAGTGAGGCCACTGCTGTTGCAGCTCCGGTTAACTCTCCAGGCTGAGGGAGGGAACCAGGAGACTGACAGCCGTACAATGGGAGAAGCTGAGGAGCTTGGTCCTCCCTCCACCTCCCCCGCCACCACAGCGGCTTACACATTCCATTTGGTCCACCCTCTCACTGCCCGTAGACAAAGCCATTCCTGAAAATAAAGCTGCCTTGACGTGAACCGTGGTACTTTGCAACAACATTTGTGATTATTTATTTTGTATCACACACAACCTGCACATTCATGGGATATGTGTGTTTTCTTTTTCTGAACACATGCTCCTTGTGAGATTTTGTGTGACACACGCAGCTGTACTTTGAAAAGATCCGGAAGCCAGGACGCAAGTTAATAGTAGCTTAACCATACCCAACAGAGTATTTGATATATGGGTGCATGGCTCATCCAGAAGTGTGATTATCCTGTGACTGTGTAACCTATAGTGCATCACTATTAGCTGTTCAGTTAGCTAAAAGAGTGTAATCCTGAACAGAAGGCCATCACTTTTCTTATCTTGCTTGTCCACTATATTTTCTTCTGCATCTGGTGACAGCTGCTTTATGCAGAAGAGAGATCAACTTATTAACATGCCTTTTATAGACTGAGTGCTATGGTCTGTATGAGCACAAAATTTTTCGCCTGCTTTCAAAAGTTGTAACAATTCCCATGCAAAGAGGGGAGTTGCAATTACTGCAAGTAAATTAGACAGAATAGTTAATTGCCTCATTTGCAAAGTCTCCTGTTTTCGTGCCTTCACCCCAGGTATATTTATGCATGAACAAATTTTACTATGTATCAAAAGGAAAGTCGCAACCTATTCACTTTCATTTTCATCTTTGTAGCGATTTTCATCCATTGCGACTGTTTAGTAATTGGCAGGTAAATACTGAGATGTTTTAGTGGCTGCTTTTACATCTGTAAAGCAGTTGCAATCCTTTAGTAAATCTGGCCCTGAATGCTCAGATTTTTAATGCTTAATGCCTTGTTGTCAGTACAGTTTCCCTGTGTGCTCCGGTCCAGGTGAGATCATAGGGGAGGAGGAGGCTGAGGAGGACCGGCTCAGAGCAGGGGAGGCGTACAAGGCTGACCCAGAGGAGGAAAAATTCACACAGATACTGGTGGAGCTGGGAGCTGAAAAACTCTTCAAAGAGTGAGTCTGTCCTCCTGTTCGCCTGGAAATGTCAGAATTTAATTTGTCTGTTTTCAAACATTATTTGCCTGTGGAGCTACTGGTTCACCATCAAGCAAGGTGTTTTAATATCCTAAAATCCACAGCAGACTACAGGGGACAATAAACTTTAAGGAGGAGCTTAAAAGGAATAAATGCCTGTGGGCACGAGTAATAAAGCGTTGTATAAAAAGTGTGGAGTCATTTGGATGTTTGCCTTAAGAATTACCATGAAAACACTGCTAATACAAATTGAACTGTTTTACAGCTGCACAAAACAAGAGTAGCTGACTTTAAAGTAAGGCAATGACACTGAAAGTGATTCAAATCAATAAATGATTCAACACTTTGGGTGCCATGGGTGTGGAGAGTGTATACTGTATGCAAAAGGCTTCCTTCCTTAAAAGTATATAATCAATATTACCCGATCTAGGTGGTGATACTTGGTCAGTTTCAGTGCTGATATATTCATTATAAATATTAGTGCAGGAAAGTGCGCTGCAGTAGGATTTCTTGTGTTACCTGAGAAAATGTTGCGTATTTGTAGGCTGAGGAATCTGCATGTTTTGCCTATGTACACAAACCCTCAAGTTCACTAAATGGAAAAAAATGGTATTTGAAGTGTTGCAGGTGATGTAAGCAAAGTGTAAGTAGCATGGCAGTCAAAATTACCAAGTTAACTTTTGAGAATAATTTGCACTTTTTAACATGTTAATAAACCAATAATAAAATTGTTTTGATGGTATAGCACCAACATATGCACACTGTGTAAGCACGTCCACACCTTGCTAACTGAGCTGGAGAAGGATAAAGATGGACTTTAGTAAAAATGCGGACTGTAATTAAAGCATGATTAGTTTTGTAGGTGCTGTAATTAAAGCGTGAGTACTGCTGTAGGTGCTGTACTTAAAGCATGAGTACAGCTGCACATGCTGTAATTAAAGCGTGAGTAGTGTTGTAGGTGCTATAATTAAAGCGTGAGTAGTGTTGTGGGTGCTGTACTTAAAGCATGAGTACTGCTGCACATGCTGTAATTAAAGCGTGAGTAGTGTTGTAGGTGCTGTATTTAAAGCGTGAGTAGTGTTGTGGGTGCTGTACTTAAAGCATGAGTACTGCTGTACATACTGTAATTAAGGAGTGAGTAGTGCTGTAGGTGCAGTAGTTAAAGTATAAGTAGTGTTGTAGGTGCTGTAATTAAAGTGTGAGTAGAGCTGTAGGTGCTATATTTAAAGTATAAGTAGTGTTGTAGGTGCTGTAATTAAAGTGTGAGTAGTGTTGTAGGTGCTGTAATTAAAGTGTGAGTAGAGCAGTAGGTGCTATATTTAAAGTATAAGTAGTGTTGTAGGTGCTGTAATTAAAGTGTGAGTAGAGCAGTAGGTGCTATATTTAAAGTATAAGTAGTGCTGTAGGTGCTGTAATTAAAGTGTGAGTAGTGCTGTAGGTGCTGTAATTAAAGTGTGAGTAGAGCAGTAGGTGCTATATTTAAAGTATAAGTAGTGTTGTAGGTGCTGTAATTAAAGTGTGAGTAGTGCTGTAGGTGCTGTAATTAAAGTGTGAGTAGAGCAGTAGGTGCTATATTTAAAGTATAAGTAGTGTTGTAGGTGCTGTAATTAAAGTGTGAGTAGTGCTGTAGATGCTGTAATTAAAGTGTGAGTAGAGCAGTAGGTGCTATATTTAAAGTACAAGTAGTGTTGTAGGTGCTGTAATTAAAGTGTGAGTAGGGTTGTAAGTAATGTAAGTGTGTGAGCCGTGCTGTTGTGTGTTGTGTGTTGTAGTCAGTGGGAGCTGCGTGCACTGTGGTGTGGTCTGCATAAGGAAAGGCCCGAGCTGCTGTGCGTTCTGGAGGAGCTCCTGTCCCACACCGTGTCACACCTACAGGACGCACTGAAGGAGAGGGACAGTCTGGAGCAGGCACTGCGCAGGTCTGCGCAATGTGTGAGACTGCAGCAGTGTGTGTGACTGCAGCTGTCTATGTGCTTTAATATTAAAAAATATTTCATTATTATTGTTTATTATCGACCTTTATTTAACCAGGAAGTTTCATTGACATCCAGGGTGACTTTGTTATTCAAGGAAGATTTTTGAAAGACTTTGAACCTGGAGTTTCAAAGCCCACTCTCCTGTGTTGTGAAATCAGTTGACTTTAAAAATGCTGTGTCTAAGGTTTTGAATGTTTTATAGGCGGGAGTGTGACCATGACCATGTGGTGCGCTCCATATACGAGGAGATGGATGCCCAGATCAGGGAGGAGAAGGCCAAACGACTGGCCCAGGTACAGCCCGAAAAAAAAGGGGGGGGGGGGGGGGGGTCCTCTCATGTGGAGGAGGTGGAGGACAGTCATTATGGTGACACTAGATCCTTGATGATGATGTTGACAGCAGTGTTTTTTAATGATGTTCCAGGAAAGTGTACGACACAATGACAGGAGTCAAGAACTACAGGAAGAACTGAAGATTCGAGAGCAGGAGCTGGAGAGCACAGTGGCTCAACAGAGAGAGGTATTGTAGCTCCATTACCAGGGACAGGCACTGTAGCTCCACATAATATGTAGAAATATAGATTGTGCTGGCAGCTACCAGTAGAGGGCGTAATGGTGCTGACCCGCCCTGACTTGGTTAGCACCTATGACTAACAGTATCTAGTTAAGATGTAGGTACTCTTGTCACCTGGATAGCTGATTAGCTTCATAATTTTTCACATAGACATAAATAGTTTGATAGAGTTGGAGTTAGTTAATCGAGAAGTCAAAGCAAAGAGATAAATACTAATAAAAAATGCAAGCTCAAGGAGTCCTCAAGTGTGAAGACCTTAGAATGTATATTCACAGAGTGTACTTTCCAATAATATGTAGAGATGACACTAGAAACACAAAGCAACCAGTACGTGCTCTGCAGCAGTCAGCTTGTGGTGTCCATCTCTCTCTGCTATAATGGAGAGCAGGATAACAGTACTAAGCTGTGTGTTTCCCTCTCTCTCGGCTATAATGGAGAGGAGGATAACAGTGCTAAGCTGTGTGTCTCCCTCTCTCTCTGTGCTATAATGGAGAGTAGGATAACAGTGCTAACCTATGTCTCCCTCTCTCAATGCTAAAATGGAGAGGAGGATAACAGTGCTAAGCTGTGTCTTCCTCTCTCATTGCTAAAATGGAGAGGAGGATAACAGTGCTAAGCTGTGTGTCTCCCTCTCTCTCTGCTACAATGGAGAGCAGGATAACAGTACTAAGCTGTGTGTTTCCCTCTCTCTCTGCTATAATGGAGAGGAGGATAACAGTGCTAAGCTGTGTGTCTCCCTCTCTCTGTGCTATAATGGAGAGGAGGATAACAGTGCTAAGCTGTGTGTCTCTCTCTGTCTGTGCTATAATGGAGAGGAGGATAACAGTGCTAAGCTGTGTCTTCCTCTCTCATTGCTAAAATGGAGAGGAGGATAACAGTGCTAAGCTGTGTGTCTCCCTCTCTCTCTGTGCTATAATGGAGAGGAGGATAACAGTGCTAAGCTGTGTGTCTGCCTCTCTCAATGCTAAAATGGAGAGGAGGATAACAGTGCTAAGCTGTGTGTCTCCCTCTCTCTCTGCTACAATGGAGAGCAGGATAACAGTACTAAGCTGTGTGTTTCCCTCTCTCTCTGCTATAATGGAGAGGAGGATAACAGTGCTAAGCTGTGTGTCTCCCTCTCTCTGTGCTATAATGGAGAGGAGGATAACAGTGCTAAGCTGTGTGTCTCCCTCTCTCTCTGTGCTATAATGGAGAGGAGGATAACAGTGCTAAGCTGTGTGTCTCCCTCTCTCTCTGTGCTATAATGGAGAGGAGGATAACAGTGCTAAGCTGTGTGTCTCCCTCTCTCTCTGCTATAATGGAGAGCAGGATAACAGTACTAAGCTGTGTGTTTCCCTCTCTCTCGGCTATAATGGAGAGGAGGATAACAGTGCTAAGCTGTGTGTCTCCCTCTCTCTCTGTGCTATAATGGAGAGTAGGATAACAGTGCTAACCTATGTCTCCCTCTCTCAATGCTAAAATGGAGAGGAGGATAACAGTGCTAAGCTGTGTCTTCCTCTCTCATTGCTAAAATGGAGAGGAGGATAACAGTGCTAAGCTGTGTCTCCCTCTCTCTGTGCTATAATGGAGAGCAGGATAACAGTGCTAACTTGTGTGTCTCCCTCTCTGTGCTAAGCTGGAGAGCAGGATACGAGCGCTATCCTCCGAGCACACAGATACACGCAGTCAGAACGAGCATCTGCGGCGCCACAACTCACAGCTGCAGGAGCAGCTGGAGACCAGCAGGGCGGAGCTGCAGAGTGCCCTGCAGCAGCTGGAGCACATCCAGACCAGCACTGCGCAGGAGCAGCGGGGCCGTGAGAGGTAGTGCATTATTTCCACACCATTTAACAAAATAATTTAATGGGCATCCAGCATTGTTTGTTTGATTTAAAACAGATTTCATTAGCATGTAGAGCATCCAGTGCCTGACCTCCAGAGCTGTTGGTCGAAAATTCAGTCCTCAACTTTGAAAAGAGCATAAAAAATATCAACATAATGTTAGGATATTTTGCTCTTCTCCGTGGAACCAAATGCAGGACAATGAAGAACACGCTGACGACTTCTCTTAAGAGAATGTTGATTTATTACAATGCGCAAGGGAGAGACAAACTCAGAACATTCGGGCTGCCTGTGCCGAGAGAATCTCTAAAGAATCAGGTTGTGTGGTGTGTTGATATACAGTTCATGGTCATGCATATCAAAGCAATGAGATAAGGGGCAGGCCAGAGACAAATGGACTTGTCCCTCCATGGGAACCCTGGCAGAGCCATTAGCAGGGGTATGCTGTGGAGACAGGATACCCTACAGAAATGCAAATGTTTGGTTGATGACTGGAGCTGGCTAGGCCAGGTGGAGGTGTCACAAAGTACAAATACAGAATACAACACAGTTCTGTCACGTACAAGAAGCCTTAAATAATATCATAAAAATCTGGAACCTATCAATAATGATAATTCAGGATACAGTGTAGATGTTCTGAAATCTATAATTCCAAGAAAAATTATTCCCATCAATAAAAAAGCCCAAACCAATTTTGGATGAGTCGGGTGGTATACTAATATTCCTGAAATCAGAGCTAAAAAATACATAATAGAAATTTTAAAATAGAAATACATTATTTAAATTGAAAGTATTATTTTTCAAAGTATTATAAAAATATTAATTTAATAGTTAATATGTCTAATTATTAGTGAATATCTATGCTTTAATTAATATAACATTACATTTATATGAAATATAATTGTAATTATGGAAAAATCTGTCACATCACAAATGACCTATACTTAATAGCAATATTGCAGGACATGTTCCCTACTGTCCACAGTGAGATCAACTGTTTTCAGGCCCAGGGGAACACACAGGGAAACATGCTGTTTTGTGGGGCCCTTAGTGCTTAAGGCCAAGGGGAAAGTGCTGTTCTGTGGGGCCCTTAGTGCTTAAGGCCCAGGGGAAAGTGCTGCTCTGTGGGGCCCTTAGTGCTTAAGGCCCAGGGGAAAGTGCTGCTCTGTGGGGCCCTTAGTGCTTAAGGCTCAGGGGAATGTGCTGCTCTGTGGGGCCCTTAGTGCTTAAGGCTCAGGGGAAAGTGCTGTTCTGTGGGGCCCTTAGTGCTTAAGGCTCAGGGGAATGTGCTGCTCTGTGTGGCCCTTAGTGCTTAAGGCTCAGGGGAATGTGCTGCTCTGTGGGGCCCTTAGTGCTTAAGGCTCAGGGGAATGTGCTGCCCTGTGTGGCCCTTAGTGCTTAAGGCTCAGGGGAATGTGCTGCCCTGTGAGGCCCTTAGTGCTTAAGGCTCAGGGGAATGTGCTGCCCTGTGGGGCCCTTAGTGCTTAAGGCTCAGGGGAATGTGCTGCTCTGTGAGGCCCTTAGTGCTTAAGGCTCAGGGGGATGTGCTGTTCTGTGGGGCCCTTAGTGCTTAAGGCTCAGGGGAATGTGCTGCCCTGTGTGGCCCTTAGTGCTTAAGGCTCAGGGGAATGTGCTGCCCTGTGAGGCCCTTAGTGCTTAAGGCTCAGGGGAATGTGCTGCCCTGTGGGGCCCTTAGTGCTTAAGGCTCAGGGGAATGTGCTGCTCTGTGAGGCCCTTAGTGTTTTGGGTGGTTGAACTGCCCTTGTGCTCCAGTCATGTATGATGTATGAAAGCTGTGAGCAACCTCAGGTGATCGGGCAACATGGGCCTCCATGGACACGCTTTAGGTGTCTGTATCACCATGGACATGCTTCAGGTGTCTGTATCTGTATTGACATGCTTCAGTTGTCTGTATTTCCATGGATACACTTCAGGTGTCTGTATCTGTATGGACATACTTCAGATGTTTGTATCTCCATGGATACACTTCAGGTGTGTGTATCTGTATGGACAAACTTCAGGTGTCTGTATCTCTATGGACATGCTACAGCTGTCTGTATCTTCCTCTAGGGATGTGCTGAAAGTGTCCAAGAACATGCAGAAGGAGAAGGAGAGCCTTCTGAGACAGCTGGAGCTCCTCCGGTATGTCTGTCTGTGTGTCCAGCACTGTGTGTGTGTCAGTATGGCCCTCAGTGTGTCCAGTACTGTGTGAGTCAGGATGTCCCTAGGTGTGTTCAGCACTGTGTGTGTGCCTGTTTGTGTCAGTATATATGTCAGTATGTATTTCTAGCCTTATGTGTTTCTGTCTGTCTGTCCAGCTGAATATATGTGTGTGTTTGTAAGTTCAAGTGTATTAATGTCTGTCTGTATGTCTTAAATGTGTATGCATGTGCTGTTATATGTGTGACTCTCCATTCAGCTGTCTGTCTGTCTCTGTGTTTTGCTCTGTGTGTATCTGCATGTGTGTTTTTACCCAGCTGTATGTGTGTTTATATGCTCAGTGCTCTGTTGTGTTATGTGTATCTGTATGTCCAGGTTTTGGTCAGTGCCCACTCTTATTGTTTCATGAGTGAGCCTGGAAAATACCCTAAACTAACCGACGAATCTAACCTTACGTACTGTGCGTGCGCTGTCTGTTTTAATTACTTATTTTACAAACCAGTCATTAAGCACATCTGCTTGCTGTAGGTCTACATTTTCAGTTTTCCCTTCATTTCCTCTCCTCCTCCCTGTCTTGCTCCTGACCATTTCAGTGAAATTTCTCTGTCACTCTCGCTCCCTCTTTCTCTTTCTCATTCTCTCTCTCTCTCTCTTTATCTCACAGGGAGATGAACAAAAGGTTGCGCGATGAGAAAGACGCACACCAGTCACAGAGGGTTAGTTACAGACGCTCACTCCCGTTTACACAGTGCCAGTGCGGACACTCTCACTCTTTCTGGGCTCAACCCATCTACCCCTCTTAGAGCATCCTCCTCTGCCCAGGAGTCTGACACTCTTCTCCAGCCAGAGCTCATGCAGACCTTTCCAGAACAAATCTGCATTTAATGTGAACTTTCCTGAATGCTTTTGTCTTAGTCTGGAATGTCCAATGGATGCCTGTTTTTTTTCCTGTGTTCCAATATAGAACTGAAGGTAGGCTTGTTCAAACTGGAGCCAGTCCCAGGCATGCCAGTTGATTTTCCATTGCATTATGTCAAAACAGAGCTATAGCACAGAATATGACACACTTGGAAATGTGTGGATCTTGGTAGGATGTATTGTCAGTAATATATTACATGGACAATGCAGTTACACAGTTTGTAGTAGTTGTGATAGCGAGCTGACCTCATTTGCAGCAAAATTACTTAGGCAATCATCATTGTTATTTTGGGTTTCTCCCCCTGGGTTTTCCCTGTCAAGCCAAACCCATCAGTCCCATCAGGGGCAGGGCCCCTCTTCCACCAATTCTGGAGGCAGGAGGTGATCACGTGACTTCATGCAATAAAGATGTCAAGAAGCTCACCACCGTTCACACTGCAGACACGTCATATATCATATTATCAGAGGAGCAATGCAGTCCATATATGGGGTGACCAATGGGGGTGGGGGTGGGCTGTGCAAGAGCCCTCACACAAGGCTCACAGCTGCACCATGCACACTCGTAATCATTATTGTTACATTATAGTCATTTAGCTGGAGCTTTTATCCAAAGCGGCTTACAGTTCATTATGCTTACCAAGGGCCAATCCTCCCTGGGAGCAATGTGGGGTTAAGGGCCTTGCTCAAGGGCCCAACAGCAATGCTGTTCTTGTTGTGGCTAGACTGGGGCTTGAACAACCAGAGTCCCAGTCATGTACCTTAGCCACTGAACCACAGGCTGCTCCATTCTGCATTATGACATCTTTGGCTCCATATGCTATGTGAAGGACAGTAAGCATGGAACAGGTGCATTCAGTACAAGATGACACTAATGCAGATGATAATTAGGTGACTAAGTATGGGACAGCAGGGAAATTTGCAAATGGACCAGAAATCCTGTAAACAATCTGCTTTCTAGGCAGTCAGTCATAATAAAGTCAAAGCATTAGCACTGGAAATTATAACATCTTAATACATCTAAAATACATATGAATACAATAAATACATAAAACATACATCCAGTTCACAAAGTTGAAAGCTACCACTTTCAACCATATATGATTATTTGGATGCAGTTGTAACTTTTTTTTGTTTTTTTTAATCCCCAATTTCTTTTCCCAACCTGAATTCAGTCGAGGTCATTGATTCCCCACTAGCAACCCTTCCTGCTGGGTTCAGGGGGAGAGCATTATAATCACCTTACTCCCTCTGTTTTATGTGGCGAGTAATCTAGCGTTTGTGTTTCCACGGGTGCCCGGCCTTACCAGGTGTGGCGGCTGGATAGCAGCGAGCTTAACGAGACTAACAAGTGAAACCCCTCTCATTCGCATTCTTTATATTTGCAGATGCGATATTAAATGAAATTTCTTGTACATTTCTGTCAGATTGTGTAAAAATGGCTAGAACATGAAGTTCAGAACTTTATGTTGGTTTGTCCTGTAAGGGACAACAAATGTGCACTTGATAGAGAATGTGTATTGGCTGAAAAGCAAAGCTAATCTTTGAATCACACCATGGTTTTTTGACTGATATATATACAACTGGCACCTCTAATTTTAGTTCGAACAATGGAAAAAAGAACAATGACTGAATGCAAATAGTTGTATGACAAATGAAGCAACTATTCCTATACCTTTATAAAGCCATGAATGTTTTAATGCGTGTGTATGTCAACTTCATGTCAAGTATGTGTGTGTCTGTGTGCACGTACAGTTTATGTATATGTGTGTGTATGTAGGTGTGAACATGTAGATCTCTGCATATGATTTTTTAAAAATGTGAATATTTATCTGTGTTTACATGTTCTAGTGTACGTTTATTCGAAAGTGTATACTCCTGAATGTATAAAAACAATAAGCTGTAAGAAGATAATTTATATGTGGGGTATACTATGCTATAAATCTAGGATGGTCATTGAACAAATAAGGTGTGGAGCCGTGATCTGCAATAAAAAGGCCTTGACTGAACCTCTCTGATTCTCTGCCCTTGTGCTCATTGCATCTGCTCCATATCCACAGGCTCTCTCACATACACACACATACATTAATAAGCATACATAAATACACCCTCACCATTTAAAAGGCTGATTGTTCATTGGTTGAATGGCGTATTTTGTTTTGCTTGACTGACTGTAGTACATGTAAAATGTAACTCACTGAATGAGTCTGATCCATACACTATCACTGTTCAAATTAAACCAGTGGCCAAAGAATCCACTCCTAAATGTAATAATTTAATAACTAGCTAAGATGTAGTAAAACTTCTCAGATAGCACATAGGGTTTAGGTGAAACATTACATGTCTGGTTGGAAGGACTAAATTATCATGAAAACACTTTCAGTGAGTACATTTTTAAAATTTTACAGTGATCTTAAAAATTGATAATATACTGAAATTAGAAACTTGAATTTTAAGACCTAATAGATTAAGCTTTTCAGGGGAGAACCTTCTAACAGAGAATATTTTACGAATTATCCTCATAGTCAGTTAGCCTGTGGGATTCTTCTGTAATCAACCAGATTCACTGAACATGAACACTGATAAATATCCACATTTACCATGTTTAACCCTCTCAGTTTAATAGCTAATAGCTGTTATTGCACTATTATTGCATCATTACACAGCATTTATTACTGACCAGAGTTTTTTTTGTTATATGTTTATTTTAGTTTTATCAGGCCCTGCGAAAGGCATTGTGAAGTTAGTCAGGTATCATTTCTGTAAGAGTGTACAGTATCTACATTAACTCATTACTGCAGCTCTTTTTCTCACTATTCCTGTATTATTTTTGTAGACCTCTGACATTAGGAGGCCTTTGCTGAAGAAAGGGTCAATAATAGGTAACTACTTACTGGACGACAAGCCAATGAAAAGGTTGGTTTTTTTCAGTGTGATTTCACATCTCTGCCGGTGTTACCCCGTTGTTTAAATGTTATTGTTTGGTGTTCATTATTTAGACATTTCACTTTTTTCCAGTGTATCTGAATATTAATATCCCTTCTTAGATTGATGACAACTTAATTGGAAGAGTAACTCTCCGGTGCCATGCAGATTTAAAATGGCAAGGGCATCATGACTGAAGGAGGGATTTAAGCTTTGTGCTGCTTTAAATTTGGATATGATTAATTCTGGAATCACCTGAAGTCTTTGACACAATGCTATACTGGTATTCAGGGATGTAAGGACAGGGATACACTGCAGGAAACATAAACCCTTGTGGCCTCCTGTTTTTAACACAGACAACTCAGCATCCCCAGTCAGGATGAGCAAGCCTCAGAGGAAGTGATGTCAGAGCCAGAAAGGAAGAAGCATGCAGCCAATGAGAGTGGGGATGATAGTGAGGCACCACTGGAAGGGGCGGGGCCGGGACAGGAAGATATATTGGAGAGGTCATCTCTGGGTCAGCCTGCTGGCACTGAAGTAAGTCAGTCTGAGGTTCACAAAACCACAGAATATACTTTTATTTGAGGGTGTCTTGGAAAAAAAAACCCTTTTCAACATTAATTATACCAAAATGCATCTCATGAAAAAAGTTCATATAGTTCATAGAATGAGGAAGGAGGTTGAGTGTCATGGTGAATCCCTGACAAATGCAATGCAAATCCATGGTACATATGATGCAAAGCTGCTGCAGTCTTTAGAGACAGACATGCAAAGAAGGGTTTGAAAAAATTTGCATTTCCAATGGCTGAGAGAGAAGGGATTTGGCGTATGATAAATTGAAAGGCAGAAACAATATTGGAGAAAGCAAACAACTGGTTGTACTATATCTGAAGAGTGATTGCGCAGAAAAATTAAATGTTTTCTGAAGCTTTGTATGTTTGTTCATTAATCAGCTGAGAATGGTGATCTACTCTAACAGTTATGTAACTGGGCATGTAACGCTTTGCCACCGTGCCCTTGAGAAAGAAACACATCCTAGAATATTCAGTAATGTGAGCCGAGCGTGTTTGGGAAAGAGCATGTGTGAAATGCCTCTCTAAAAAATTCAATCAAAAAGTTCCATTTTGGGCAGGATCTCTTTGGTGACACACGCGATTTATTTGTTGACTGTTTAATTTCCCATGAATGTAGTCCGCGTCTGTACAGCATTAAGTTTCCCCCATTCATAACCCCCACCCCACCCCACAGTCCCATGGCATACTGGGCCCCCCCCAGAGGGTATTCAAAGTGGTGTTCCTGGGAAACTCTGGAGTGGGTAAAAGCTGCTTCATCCATCGCTTCTGCAGGGGCCACTTCCCCAATAACATGAGCAACACTGTGGGTGAGTCAGTCACATGATGCATTCAACCGTATGAGCATATGAGAATATAAATGCCCATGTACGTGTGACATTTTTCTATAGTTATTTAGAAAGCACTGTGTCAAATTTTAACTAGCTACCGTGGCACTGTGATCAACTGAATAGCTAAGAAGCTAGCTATCTTGTTTGTAGTTAACATCAACCAGCTATATAGCCTACTGCAAGCTACTGAAGTCTCCCAGAAACATTAACTGGAACTGGTGCCATTCTCAACTATACATGCTGAGAACAAGTATATGTTTGCAGTGTCATGATTTGTGTGGCACAGATATAGATTTGCACTATAATTTTTTGTGTTGTATAAGTATAGATTGCACTGTAACGTTTTGTCTTTTGCAGGTATAGATTTTCAGGTGGAGACTATGATGTTAGACTCCACCCCCATTGCTTTGCAACTTTGGGACACAGCTGGGCAAGAGAGGTGAGACACACCCCGTTAACATCCCCCTGTAGCAGCATTCACCCTGTTAACGTCCGCCTCCTGTCCCATTCACCCTGTTAACGTCCGCCTACAGTCCCATTCACCCTGTTAACGTCCGCCTCCTGTCCCATTCACCCTGTTAACGTCCGCCTACAGTCCCATTCACCCTGTTTGAGTCCGCCTACAGTCCCATTCACCCTGTTAACATCCCCATCCAGTGCCATCACCCCTTTAACATTACCCTACACTACAGTGCCATTCATCATATTAACCTCCTCCTATAGTACCATTCGCCCTGTTAACCTCCCCCTTTAGTACCATTCACCCCATTAACCTTCCTCCTTAGTCCCATTCATTACATTATATTACATTACATTAGGGGCATTTGTTAGATGCTCTTATCCAAAGCGACTTACAAGGCAAAGTGCATAAGAATGGTACAAAAAGTGCAAAGATAACCCTAGAGAGGGGTAAAGTCCCAAGTGCCAAAGGTAATCGAATAGATTAGGACTCCCCTACCGACTAAAAGAGAAAGTAAACAACACCCTGTTAACATTCCCTACAGTCCCATTCAACCTGTTAACATTCCCAGAGTCCCATTCACCCTGTTAACCTGTCCCTACAGTCCCATTCACCCTGTTAACCTGTCTCTACAGTCCCATTCACCTTTTTAACCTGTCCCTACAGTCCCATTCACCCTGTTAACCTGTCTCTACAGTCCCATTCACCCTGTTAACCTGTCTCTACAGTCCCATTCACCCTGTTAACCTGTCTCTACAGTCCCATTCACCCTGTTAACCTGTCCCTACAGTCCCATTCACCTTGTTAACCTGTCCCTACAGTCCCATTCACCCTGTTATCCTGTCTCTACAGTCCCATTCACCCTGTTAACCTGTCCCTACAGTCCCATTCACCCTGTTAACCTGTCCCTACAGTCCCATTCACCTTGTTAACCTGTCCCTACAGTCCCATTCACCCCATTAATATCCCCCCACAGTATTATTCACCCGTTTACCAACCACAAGGTAACCTTAAAATCTCCATAGGCATAATCACACACTTCTGTTATTCAGGCGCAGCGGTATCTGTACATTTCGCAGCTGATGTTTATTGTAAAGCTGCCATTTGGATACCACTGGTACCCAAAACACTGTATAACCTGGCAACCAAGACCAGTGTGCAACGCTGTATAATCTGGTAACCAAAACAGTGTGCAACAATATATAAACTGGTAGCCAATAGCAGAGTGTATAACCTGGAGTAATGAGCAGAAGACCAGCACTTCTGAGCACAGGAAGAAAGCAGTAGCAATATGTTCTTATTAGTCATTTTACTCTTTTTCCTACATCTGGACAGATATATCTTTGAGAGAAAGCCAAAAGAAACCTTCAAACCTCATTGCCTGTTTCCAGCTGCTCTTTGAAGTGTGGTAACCAGTGTAATAAATGTTTTACAGTGACAACAGGGGGTCTATGAGAAATTTCAAAAGGTATTGTGATGTGAGTTATGTCACCAGAATCCAGGGTTCATAAAAGCATATTCTATGGGACTGCCCTGAGGTCTTTTCATTCTGGGGAGAAGTCAATCTATTGTGATGGGTGTATGAATTCTTCTTCACCATTCACTGCTTCAAAAATGAATGGCAGATCAAAAACTTTCCTTTGGTGTGAGTCTGTTAATCACACCAAGTGTAACGCAGAAGGGATGAGCTGGCACTGTCCTCATCTGAAAAATGCTTCCCTGTCCATCAGATTTCACAGCGTCACCCAGCAGTACTTTCGCAAGGCGGATGGAATCCTGGCCATGTATGATGTCACCTCCTTCGCCTCCTTCACCACAGTCAGAGAGAGGCTGAGCTCTGTGCAGGTCAGTTTCACTGAGAGAGGCCGAGGTCTGTGCAGGTCAGTTTCACTGAGAGAGGCTGAGCTCTGTGCAGGTCAGTTTCACTGAGAGAGGCTGAGCTCTGTGCAGGTCAGTTTCACTGAGAGAGGCTGAGCTCTGTGCAGGTCAGTTTCACTGTGAGAGGCTGAGCTCTGTGCAGGTCAGTTTCACTGAGAGAGGCTGAGCTCTGTGCAGGTCAGTTTCACTGAGAGAGGCTGAGCTCTGTGCAGGTCAGTTTCACTGAGAGAGGCTGAGCTCTGTGCAGGTCAGTTTCACTGTGAGAGGCTGAGCTCTGTGCAGGTCAGTTTCACTGAGAGAGGCTGAGCTCTGTGCAGGTCAGTTTCATTGAGAGAGGCTGAGCTCTGTGCAGGTCAGTTTCACTGAGAGAGGCTGAGCTCTGTGCAGGTCAGTTTCACTGAGAGAGGCTGAGCTCTGTGCAGGTCAGTTTCACTGAGAGAGGCTGAGCTCTGTGCAGGTTAGTTTCACTAAGAGAGGCTGAGCTCTGTACAGGTAAGTTTTACTGAGAGAGGCTGAGCTCTGTGCAGGTCAGTACATAAGTACTGCTGTGATATTTCCTTTTTTGTGCTCCAGGAGAGGGTGTCTGAAGGTGCTGTTCTGCTGCTGCTGGGAAACAAAACTGACATTGCAGAGGACAGGGAGAGGGAGGTGACAGCCAGAGAGGGACGACAGCTGGCGGAGGTGAACCTTTCTCCGTCATCTCCAAACCATTTACAAACCTATTATCAACCATTTCCATACTATTTGCAAACCCATTCCCAACCACCTCCAAACCATTTACAGACCCATTCCCCAATAATCTCCAAACCATTTATAAACCCATTCTCAACCATTCCCAATCCATCTCACAACCATTTACAAACCTATTCTCAACCATTTCCATACTATTTGCAAACCCACTCCCAACCACCTCCAAACCATATACAAACCCATTCCCAATGATCTCCAAACCATTTATAAACCCATTCTCAACCATTCCCAGCCATCTCACGACCAATTACAAACCCATTCTCAACCATCTCACAACCGTTTTCAAACCGATTCACAACCGTGCTGTTGTGATGTGATTTGCACTGTGTTTTTGTGGTGTTGTTTGTGTTGTTTTGTGTTGACGTGTGTTGTTGCTATGTGTTGTCTTGTTGTGTGCTGATGCGTGTTGTTGTAATGTGTTGTCATTTGTCATTGTGTTGTGTGGTGATGTGTTGTTGTGCTGTGTGTTGTCGTGTTGTGTGTGTTGGAGGCAAGCAGGAGTTCCAGGCTGTGTTCTATGAGTGCAGTGCAATGAGTGGATACAACATTGAGGAGGCAATGACTCACCTGGCCAGGTCAGACTCACCTTTACATTTCCATCTCCCCAAACATGTCACCACAAGAGGTCACTACTCAGTTACTCATCTTAGGGCTCTCAGTTATAGAACTATAGAAAAAATCTCAGAACTGCAGGGCTATAAACTGTGGTACATTACTTAATTACCCTCTCTGAAACTGTGACAGGCAGAGACATATTGGGCTGCCAACTCAATTGTGGTGGTCTGTTCTCCAGGAAGTATTTTTAATTTATCAAATTGTGTTAGGTTTTGCAGTTCACCAATGAGAATTGAAAATTTGGGGAAAAAGTTTTGTCTAATGTTCAAATGTTTTATAGGCTGTAGTGAGTGACCACATAGCCTGTTTTCTTTCGGCATCCAGGTCTCTTTGTGGTGACCTGTTTCTTTTTCTCATGCTCTCCCTCTCTCTCTCCTGACCCCCCCCCCCACCCCCTCAGGCTGCTGGCTACCCAGCAGGACCAGCAGTGTGAGAGCGCCCTCTGTCTGGCAAATAACTGCAGCAGCAAGAGGACCTGCTGCAAGTAGAGAAGCGGACATCTATGTCTCTCTCAGCGGTGACTGGCAAAAGAACACATCGCAACATTAATCAGCCAGCACAGACCAAACTAAGACAGAGGATATCAGTGTTTTCCACATAATGCCAAACCAAGTGGATGAGGTGGATAATTTGACACTCTGCAATTCTCCAGTGAGATGGAAGAAGTGCAGAAAGTGTGGGAATAAGCCCCCATCTGTGTTATTCAAGAACGAAACATTTTATATTTGAGTGTGTTTGAGTACTAACTGTGTGAAAGGGAAAGCTGTGTGGGTATGGGGGTTTGGTGTGTTGTGACTTGGCATGTTCCATGTTCTCTTCCATGTTCTTGCCTGTTCCATGTTCTCAGGCAGCTTCATTAACTGTGGAACCCCTGAACACTTGAATTGAACAGAGGAGGAGTAGAAACAAGGGATGTGAAACAGGGTAAAAAGGGAAATTATCCAAAATCTTTGATTTACATTTCAGCAGCAGGGACTTTTTTTATTATTAACACAACATTATGAGCATGCAGGGTTTTTATATTGATATTAATGCTAAATATTGAGCAAGTACACTTGCCCAAACATGTTAATGGGGATTAAGGAAGCCCTGTGAATCAGTATATTCTGTGTCAGTGTCTGTGAGAGAGAGAGAAAGACAGTGAGACAGAGAAAGACAGTGGACAACATCACTGTGCATTTTACAGGCTTGCTGCTGAATCAAAACGTAAAATAAACTGGTGTCTCAAAACACGCGTGTGGGTACTTCACCTTAATCTGAATTTATCCCTCACTCTGCCGTTGACTGTCACATGTACCCACACAATATGTAATTTTAATTAAATGTAACAAAAATTTAGTTAGTAATAGCCGATAGCCTGTTGTAGCGGTCTGAAATCACGTTTCAAGTCGAGTCATTTCCACGTTCTGATTCTTGCTGGTCTATGTAGGTGTAGGTCTTCCAAGTTCTTCGCCCTCAGGGGGCACTAATCGGGGTGGAGCTGACGGTCGCGCTGGGTCTCTCGTCCTAGTTTTGTTTTTCCCCGATTTTCAACTGACAGCATTTCAGGGAGGAAGAGAGACCTGAAGGCGAAGCTTTTAATGCCTTCTGTTCTCCTGAAACCTTTGTAACTAGCGAAGTAAGTGGAAACGGATCAACGTTTCGGCAACAGGTAACAAATACTACAGACATTTTATTTGAAAAGCGCTGTTTCTGTACTACTTACTGCAAATGTTTTGATGTAAAAGAATCAACCGTGTCCTGTATCTTACGTAGCTCCTTAACTCTACCTGGCGGACTGTAGCAGGTATCATGGTTTTATATTAGTTACGTGAGTATGCGCTTTCAAATATTTGAAGATATGAGGCTTCCACTGACTAGCAAAACCGAAAGTGTAGCTCTAATTAGTAACTTTTTAATGCATTTTAACACTAAACATATGGTGGAATATAAACAGCTAAACATTTTAGTTAGCTGTAACATTCACAAATCTCAACGTTTTAATAATCTGAATTTTCTTTGAACTCCAGACTTTAAATTCACATTATCCATCTGTCATGTAATTTGACTACATATTTAGAATGGATGGCAGAAAAGTACTCAGTTCCCTCCCAAGCTAACTACATCAAAAGAATCCAAAATTGGTTGCATAAAAATATATATAGATAACATATCTAAATAGCTATATACACAGCTTGTTCACATGAGGTCATGGATGAGGGTGTAGGAGGTGGATGTGGATGCAGCCATGCAGTATGCTACTTTTACTTGTACAGGTACTCTATAAAATAGCTGACTCCAAAAGTAGTCCACTGCGTAGAGGAAAGGGCACAATGCAGGGCACAGCCAATGAGGTGCTTAATGTGTATCTAATGCACTGTAAAAACACTGGACTGATATCATTGTTATAGTTGACAATTCCTTCACATTTAGCTAAGAATGATTGAATATGATTGTACCAGAACAAAGACCTAACGAATGGTGAGTTACTGTTTCTTATGACATAAATAAGTGGAGTCTTGAGTATGTAAAACAGTCTTAATTCGAGCTCATATATATGAACCACAGTTAGGGTTTTTCCACTTGAAGTGGCCCTGATACATCACCTTTCTCTCAGCATGGGGACGCATGATGACAAGACGGCAACATGTGGGACCATCTGTATAAAGTATCTGCTCTTTTTGTTCAACTTCCTGTTTTGGGTGAGTCTGCTCATGTGTCTGTCTGTCGGTCCAAAGCACAGTAGTTCCTGGGACTGTGTGCTGCCAGTGCTGTTGTCATTTTGTATGTCTATCTGTGCATTTGTTTTTCAAACAATGTCATGTCTGTTATTGAGGAAGATTGATAATAGCACCTAAGAATATCCAGCTGGGCACAGCGCTCTGTGACTGTGGCTGGCCGCTCTTTGGGGGAGCCGTGTCTCCGTAGTTGACCGCTCTGTAGGGGGTGCTCTGTCTCTGTAGTAGGCTGCTTTGTAGGGGGTGCTCTGCCTCTGTAGTTGGCCACTCTGTAGTGGGCGCTCTATAATTGGGTGCTCTGTAGGGGTTGCTGTTTCTCTGTAGTTGGGCGCTTTGTAGGGGGCGCTCTGGTTCCGTAGTTGTCAGCTCTGTAGGGAGCGCTCTGTCTCCATAGTTGTCCGCTCTGTAGGGGGCGCTCTCTCTCTCTGTAGTTGACTGTTCTGTAGGGGGCGTCCTTTGTCTGTAGCTGGGCGCTCTGTCTCCGTAGTTGTCTGCTCTGTAGGGGGCATTCTTTCTCCATAGTTGGCCGCTCTGCAGGAGGTGCACAGTTGGGTTGGGCAATATGGTGAATACATTTGAAACCAATAATGGCCTGAATCCATCGATGGTTCCTTTGTCATATAGCAAAGGCTATAGGCTATGACATTTATCAGACTAAAAGTGACCAACAAAGCCAAACCAGAATGATGTAATAGCTGGTTTAGGCTAAAGATTTTTACTCAGGAAATAAGTATGTTCACTTTATCTGGTCTGCGCAAAGGGTAACAATATTACCAGCTGTGCTAAATATTCTCTCTGATGCTGTGCCGGTGGCTGGAATGCACAGATATGTTCATGCCATGTGTGATATGAGAGGAAAGCACTTTTTCATTTCCGCTTTCCACCAAGTAAGTCTTTCGCCTCTTCCTTGTCCTCCGTGAGATAGCTGTCCGACCAAGCTGAAGCTTCAATTTCCCAAAAAGGTCTTAGAGAGATGGTGGGCCGCTGCAGTGGACCCACCTGGATAATAATAATAATACAATAATAATAATAATTTTGCAACATTTACTTGTCATACTCATCCCCCATTCTTGCGAATACATCGATAATCACCATTGAAAGCGGTGACCATTGCCAATTGGTAAATATTGTCGTACCGCCCATAATGCACAGTGGCCAGTGAGTGGCATTGCCCATGTAGGGAGGGTGGTAGTTGGCAGGATGTCTCCTCAAGCAAGGGTGATTCTTCAGGTCCACTAAGCTCCAGTCCTTCTTCCTTTCCCCAGACTGAATGTAGCCTGCTGCAGCAAACCTCTCCCACTGACTCAAGAGGGGTAGAGGCCATGACTGCATGACTCCTCTAGTTTCATATGAGGACCAGCCCTCACCTCCTCCACACTGCAGATGTACCACATTCACATCTGCCTGTTCCCCCACATGATGACAAACTCAGTGTAACTCAGTCGCCTCGCTGACCAGGAGTGGTCGCTAAAGAGCGATGAGACAAAGATCCTAACCAGCTTAGCCCCCATCTTTCCCCTGTGAGGCTGGTCCAACTGTTGCCTTACTAGGACTCATACGCTATGTCATTGGACTTAAGCTGGTTTCTCTGACGCACAACCTACTG
>JAFBMS010002578.1:0-27042 GCA_019788955.1 Albula glossodonta
ACACACACTCTCACACTCTCTCACCACACACTCACACACACACACACACACACACAAACACTCACTTCTCACACACTCACACACACACACACTCTCTCTCTCTTTGTAGGAATGCTCCATGGTGATGCAGGTGTCATGTGCCTCTGACTCAGGTGTCAGTTCCTCTGCAGTACCACAGGGGGGCGACACAGAGCCTAACACATCTTTCAGACCAAACCTTCTGCAGTTTATGCAGCCTGCATGTGAGGCCTGGCCGGCCAGCCTGCACCCCTCTGTTTCTCTGATGCACTGCCGTGATCCGCTCTGTTTGATGGGCTTCACTGCACCACGCCTGTCCTAAATCCCATGGGCTGCTCCATCATTTATCCAGATTTTGAGTATTTATTGGCTTACATTATTTTAAATCTTTTCAAGCAACTAAGTTTCTCTTTGGACGAAGGGTTTGTCATATGAATGATGCCATGCTGTGTTCAGTCCATCACAGCATGTATAAACTCGTGAAGCACACAGGAGCCACTGGAGCTGTCAGTGGAGCTGATTATGCAGAGGTCCAGCGGTGACGTCTCCCCGTCACAAAGCTGCTGAGCTGTGGCTCAGTTGGACCCTGTATTTCTGTATCTGCAGCTGTGTGCTTCTACAGCAGGCTTTCCTCTCTGGCCTGGCACTGGGTCAGTGGGGCATTGGGTCTTCTCTTTCATGTACTGCTAACCCTAACCCCTCCTTCCTCCCCTCCTTCCTGGTGTACAGCTGATATAGAGTTTGAGAAACTGAACTGGCTTCATGATGGAGAGACAGGAAACTGAGGTGTTGTGTTGTGGGGCCTCCGGGCGGCTCTTACAGTACAGATGCATGAGCCCCATGGCTGGGTGTGTGTGGGCCCCACTGAGCCTTGGCTGGGTGTGTGTGGGCCCCACTGAGCCATGGCTGAGTGTGTGTGGGCCCCACTGAGCCATGGCTGGGTGTGTGTGTGCCCCACTGAGCCATGGCTGGGTGTGTGTGGGCCCCACTGAGCCATGGCTGGGTGTGTGTGGGCCCCACTGAGCCATGGCTGAGTGTGTGTGGGCCCCACTGAGCCATGGCTGAGTGTGTGTGGGCCCCACTGAGCCATGGCTGGGTGTGTGTGTGCCCCACTGAGCCATGGCTGGGTGTGTGTGGGCCCCACTGAGCCATGGCTGGATGTGTGTGGGCCCCACTGAGCCATGGCTGGGTGTGTATGGGCCCCACTGAGTCGTGGCTGGGTGTGTGTGGGCCCCACTGAGCCATGGCTGAGTGTGTGTGGGCCCCACTGAGCCATGGCTGGGTGTGTGTGGGCCCCACTGAGCCATGGCTGGATGTGTGTGGGCCCCACTGAGCCATGGCTGGGTGTGTATGGGCCCCACTGAGTCGTGGCTGGGTGTGTGTGGGCCCCACTGAGCTATGGCTGAGTGTGTGTGGGCCCCACTGAGTCGTGGCTGGGTGTGTGTGTGCCCCACTGAGCCATGGCTGGGTGTGTATGGGCCCCACTGAGCCATGGCTGGGTGTGTGTGGGCCCCACTGAGCCATGGCTGGATGTGTGTGGGCCCCACTGAGCCATGGCTGGGTGTGTATGGGCCCCACTGAGCCATGGCTAGGTGTGTGTGGGCCCCACTGAGCCATGGCTGGGTGTGTGTGGGCCCCACTGAGCCATGGCTAGGTGTGTGTGGGCCCCACTGAGCCTTGGCTGGGTGTGTGTGGGCCCCACTGAGCCATGACTAGGTGTGTGTGGGCCCCACTGAGTCGTGGCTGGGTGTATGTGGGCCCCACTGAGCCATGGCTGGGTGTGTGTGGGCCCCACTGAGCCATGGCTAGGTGTGTGTGGGCCCCACTGAGCCATGGCTGGGTGTGTGTGGGCCCCACTGAGTCGTGGCTGGGTGTGTGTGGGCCCCACTGAGCCATGGCTGGGTGTGTGTGGGCCCCACTGAGCCATGGCTGGGTGTGTGTGGGCCCCACTGAGCCATGGCTAGGTGTGTGTGGGCCCCACTGAGTCGTGGCTGGGTGTGTGTGGGCCCCACTGAGCCATGGCTGGGTGTGTGTGGGCCCCACTGAGTCATGGCTGGGTGTGTGTGGGCCCCACTGAGCCATGGCTGGGTGTGTGTGGGCCCCACTGCCCCATGGCTGGGTATGTGTGGGCCCCACTGCCACGTGGCTGGGTGTGTGTGGGCCCCACTGAGCCATGGCTTGGTGTGTGTTGGCCCCACTGCCACGTGGTATGGGGTGATTTTGTTAGTGTCTTTGTTCCCTAAAGATCAGTTGTATTTTACTGGGCACCTGCAGGAGGACCAGCCAATTACATGCTGACTTCCTCATCCTCCTCATCCTCTTATTAGAGAAGCAATGTGTGTCTGTGCTGGGTCTGTGCAGCATGTGTAGTCTGGACAGAAGCAATGTGTGTCTGTGCTGGGTCTGTGCAGCATGTGTAGTCTGGACAGAAGCAATGTGTGTCTGTGCTGGGTCTGTGCAGCATGTGTAGTCTGGACAGAAGCAATGTGTGTCTGTGCTGGGTCTGTGCAGCATGTGTAGTCTGGACAGAAGCAGTGTGCGTCTGTGCTGGGTCTGTGTGGCATGTGTAGTCTGGACAGAAGCAATGTGTGTCTGTGCTGGGTCTGTGCAGCATGTGTAGTCTGGACAGAAGCAGTGTGCGTCTGTGCTGGGTCTGTGTGGCATCTGTGGTGTGGACAAAAGCAATGTGTGTCTGTGCTGGGTCTGTGCTGTGTCTGTAGTGTGGACAGAAGCGATCACACTGTGGGAGGGATTAACGAGTTTGGCCGAGTCTGGAAGTGTGTGAATTCATAAATTCCTCAAAATTGACTCAGTATACATACAGCAGACCAAGACATCACATAACATGAGAGTGAACCAGCAGATAGATACATTTCTCTGTTTAACACTTAAGGAAAGTCAGCTTTTATTCAGCTTCCTAAACAACTTAAAATCCTTAAATATTTCAAATTGGTAATGAAATCTCTCATGAACATCCAAGCTCACCCTTAGCCAGTTCTGCTGGTGAAAGTTTATAGCTATCAAACTAAAAAAAAAATACATTATTAATGTATGTGTGACGTCTGGTCTCAATATGGCGTGCTGTCACGGGGTTCACCAAACTCATCGACTGCAGAGCTACCTCAGCATCCCCGCTTCCTTCCTGTCAGTAATTCCTCACTCAACACAAGCCGCAGTGTGCTTCAGCAGCAGAGCCAGAGTAACCCCCGCTGCCCTGCGCAGCCCTCAGTCAGTGGCTTTTGCAGTTTAACAAACTAATGTGTGCCATCCTCTGCTCCAAAGTGTCACTGAATCATACTTGCTTATTAAAATGCATTTGTTTAACTTTTTTTACAAGTATATTTTTTAAATGATGAAAGCTGCGTAGGCCACACTGTGTGCGGTGTATATCAGACTGTGTGTGGTGTATATCAGACTGTTTGGTGTATATCAGACTGTGTGTGGTGTATATCAGACTGTGTGCGGTGTAGGTCAGACTGTGTTTGGTGTATATCAGACTGTGTGCGGTGTATATCAGACTGTGTATGGTGTATATCAGACTGTGTGTGGTGTAGGTCAGACTGTGTGTGGTGTAGGTCAGACTGTGTATGGTGTAGGTCAGACTGTGTGCGGTGTAGGTCAGACTGTGTGTGGTGTATATCAGACTGTGTGTGGTGTATATCAGACTGTGTGCGGTGTATATCAGACTGTGTGTGGTGTAGGTCAGACTGTGTGTGGTGTAGGTCAGACTGTGTGCGGTGTAGGTCAGACTGTGTGTGGTGTATATCAGACTGTGTGCGGTGTATATCAGACTGTGTGTGGTGTATATCAGACTGTGTGTGGTGTATATCAGACTGTGTGCGGTGTAGGTCAGACTGTGTGTGGTGTAGGTCAGACTGTGTGCGGTGTGTATCAGACTGTGTGTGGTGTATATCAGACTGTGTGCGGTGTATATCAGACTGTGTGTGGTGTATATCAGACTGTGTGTGGTGTGTATCAGACTGTGTGTGGTGTAGGTCAGACTGTGTGTGGTGTATATCAGACTGTGTGCGGTGTATATCAGACTGTGTGCGGTGTATATCAGACTGTGTGTGGTGTATATTAGACTGTGTGTGGTGTATATCAGACTGTGTGCGGTGTATATCAGACTGTGTGTGGTGTATATCAGACTGTGTTTGGTGTATATTAGACTGTGTGCGGTGTATATAAGACTGTGTGCGGTGTACATCAGACTGTGTGCGGTGTATATCAGACTGTGTATGGTGTATATCAGACTGTGTGTGGTGTAGGTCAGACTGTGTGTGGTGTATATTAGACTGTGTGTGGTGTAGGTCAGACTGTGTGCGGTGTATATCAGACTGTGTGTGGTGTAGGTCAGAGTGTGTGGTATATATTAGACTGTGTGTGGTGTATATTAGACTGTGTGTGGTGTATATTAGACTGTGTGCGGTGTATATCAGACTGTGTGTGGTGTATATGAGACTGTTTGGTGTATATCAGACTGTGTGCGGTGTATATCAGACTGTGTGTGGTGTATATCAGACTGTGTGTGGTGTATATCAGACTGTGTGTGGTGTATATCAGACTGTGTGTGGTGTATATTAGACTGTGTGCGGTGTATATCAGACTGTGTGTGGTATATATCAGACTGTGTGTGGTGTATATCAGACTGTGTGTGGTGTAGGTCAGACTGTGTGTGGTGTATATTAGACTGTGTGTGGTGAAGGTCAGTCTGTGTGTGGTGTGTATCAGACTGTGTGTGGTGTATATTAGACTGTGTGTGGTGTATGTCAGAGTGTGTGTGGTGTATATCCGACTGTGTGTGGTGTATATCAGACTGTGTGCGGTGTATATCAGACTGTGTGTGGTGTATATCAGACTGTTTGGTGTATATCAGACTGTGTGTGGTGTATATCAGACTGTGTGTGGTGTAGGTCAGACTGTGTGTGGTGTATATTAGACTGTGTGTGGTGAAGGTCAGTCTGTGTGTGGTGTGTATCAGACTGTGTGTGATGTATTTTAGACTGTGTGCGGTGTAGGTCAGACTGTGTGTGGTGTATATCAGACTGTGTGTGGTGTATATTAGACTGTGTGCGGTGTATATCAGACTGTGTGTGGTGTATATCAGACTGTTTGGTGTATATCAGACTGTGTGTGGTGTATTTTAGACTGTGTGCGGTGTAGGTCAGACTGTGTGCGGTGTATATCAGACTGTGTGTGGTGTATATCAGACTGTGTGTGGTGTATATTAGACTGTGTGCGGTGTATATCAGACTGTGTGTGGTGTGTATCAGACTGTGTGTGGTGTATATTAGACTGTGTGTGGTGTAGGTCAGACTGTGTGTGGTGTAGATCAGACTGTGTGTGGTGTATATCAGACTGTGTGTGGTGTATATTAGACTGTGTGCGGTGTATATCAGACTGTGTGCGGTGTATATCAGACTGTGTGTGGTGTAGGTCAGACTGTGTGTGGTGTATATCAGACTGTGTGAGGTGTAGGTCAGACTGTGTGCGGTGTATATTAGACTGTGTGGTGTATATTAGACTGTGTGTGGTGTAGGTCAGACTGTGTGTGGTGTAGGTCAGACTGTGTGTGGTGTAGGTCAGACTGTGTGCGGTGTAGGTCAGAGTGTGTGTGGTGTAGGTCAGAGTGTGTGTGGTGTATATTAGACTGTGTGCGGAGTATATCAGACTGTGTGTGGTGTATATCAGACTGTGTGTGGTGTATATTAGACTGTGTGTGGTGTAGGTCAGACTGTGTGTGGTGTAGATCAGACTGTGTGTGGTGTAGGTCAGACTGTGTGCGGTGTATGTCAGACTGTGTGCGGTGTATATCAGACTGTGTGCGGTGTAGGTCAGACTGTGTGCGGTGTGTATCAGACTGTGTGTGGTGTATATCAGACTGTGTGTGATGTATATTAGACTGTGTGTGGTGTAGGTCAGACTGTGTGTGGTGTATATCAGACTGTGTGCAGTGTATATCAGACTGTGTGTGGTGTATATCAGACTGTGTGTGGTGTATATCAGACTGTGTGTGGTGTATATCAGACTGTGTGTGGTGTAGGTCAGACTGTGTGTGGTGTAGGTCAGACTGTGTGCGGTGTATATCAGACTGTGTGCGGTGTATATCAGACTGTGTGTGGTGTGGGTCAGACTGTGTGCGGTGTATATCAGACTGTTTGTGGTGAAGGTCAGACTGTGTGTGGTGTATATCAGACTGTGTGCGGTGTATATCAGACTGTGTGTGGTGTATATCAGACTGTGTGAGATGTAGGTCAGACTGTGTGCGGTGTAGGTCAGACTGTGTGCGGTGTATATCAGACTGTGTGTGGTGTAGGTCAGACTGTGTGTGGTGTATATCAGACTGTGTGTGGTGTGTATCAGACTGTGTGTGATTTATTTTAGACTGTGTGTGGTGTGTATCAGACTGTGTGTGATGTATTTTAGACTGTGTGCCGTGTAGGTCAGACTCTGTGTGGTGTATATCAGACTGTGTGTGGTGTATATCAGACTGTGTGCGGTGTAGGTCAGACTGTGTGTGGTGTAGGTCAGACTGTGTGCGGTGTAGGTCAGACTGTGTGTGGTGTATATTAGACTGTGTGCGGTGTATATCAGACTGTGTGTGGTGTATATCAGACTGTGTGTGGTGTATATCAGACTGTGTGCGGTGTAGGTCAGACTGTGTGTGGTGTGTATTAGACTGTGTGCGGAGTATATCAGACTGTGTGTGGTGTATATCAGACTGTGTGCGGTGTATATCAGACTGTGTGTGGTGTATATCAGACTGTGTGTGGTGTAGGTCAGACTGTGTGTGGTGTGTATCAGACTGTGTGTGGTGTATATCAGACTGCGTGCGGTGTAGGTCAGTCTTTGTGTGGTGTAGGTCAGACTGTGTGCGGTGTATATCAGACTGTGTGCGGTGTAGGTCAGACTGTGTGTGGTGTATATCAGACTGTGTGTGGTGTGTATCAGACTGTGTGTGGTGTAGGTCAGACTGTGTGTGGTGTGTATCAGACTGTGTGTGGTGTATATCAGACTGTGTGTGGTGTAGGTCAGACTGTGTGTGGTGTGTATCAGACTGTGTGTGGTGTAGATCTTCAGACTGATGGGGTTCTATGCCATAGAGATGAGGTACTGTACCATAGAGATGGGGTACTGATGGGGTTCTATGCCATAGAGATGAGGTACTTTACCATAGAGATGGGGTACTGATGGGGTTCTTTGCCATAGAGATGAGGTACTGTACCAAAGAGATGGGGTACTGATGGGGTTCTATGCCATAGAGATGGGGTACTGTACCATAGAGATGGGGTACTGATGGGGTTCTATGCCATAGAGATGGGGTACTGTACCATAGAGATGGGGTACTGATGGGGTTCTATGCCATAGAGATGGGGTACTGTACCATAGAGATGGGGTACTGTGGAATGGCACTCTGCCCAGTCATAGCCCTTGGTTCAGTGGGAGAGTCACACAGCACTAACATACAGCAAGGTTACACTGTCTGTGAGTGACTGTGAATCACTCTGGGGGATAATCTCTGAGCATGAGATTACAGCAGGTAAAGACTGTGTGTGTGCATGTGTGCGTGTCAGAGGAAGTGTGTGTTTCTGCATGTGCAGCTGTGTGAGTCTCATTTGCAGGGTAATCTGTGAGAGAGATAAGCCGTGCAGGTAAAGCTGTGCAACAGACACAGGATTATGGCCTTGGTCTCCACCAGCGACGCAGAACAAGAGAGACCCTGCTGTAACCACACCTGTGGGTCGCTACAGCAACGGGACCTGCAGGTTGCCATGGTGACAGGACTGGCAGCAGAATAAGGAAGTCCCTGCGGAACTCCACAGATTTGTGAAAATGTACAGAAGCTATGTCCCTTGTGTTACCTGTGCAGGTAGAGAGGGCGTGTCTTTTGAGTTACCTGTACAGATAGACAGGATATGTTTCTTGTTTTACCTGTGGAGGCAGAAAGGGCATGTTTCTTGTGTTATCTGTGCAGGTAGTGTTGGCGTGTCTCTTCTCTCTCTGGTTTAATTGATTACGCAGCGATTATGCAGTACTGTGTGATGTGTGCAGACGACCAGGTGGGGACTGACCCCCCGATGACCTTTGTTCTTTGACCCTTATCATCTCCCCGAGGGCCAATGGTGCAGGGGAGGCCCCATGGTGAAGGGGATAAATCAGGGCAGTCTGGCAGCATACGCCATTCAGCATCACTACGTATCAGATTCTTTGTGAGTGTGTAATATATATGTGCAATTTTTCAATGACTCAAAAATGTTTATACATAAATATTTAAAACTGCAGGTTGTCCTCGGATGCTCATGTATTTGACTTATGTTATCATTTTTCACCCGAGCACACACTCACAGTTCCCCAGACGTCCAATTTCCATGCAGGTCTGGGCAGATCCCTGTGCATGAGCCAGACTAAAGTATGCGTTTGTCACATGACCCAGGAGCAGTTAGGGTAAACCCGCGGAGCTCAGCACAGCCCAGTGAAGAGGAGTACTCTAATAAAACACTCACAGCCCAGTGAAGAGCAGTACTCTAATACAACACTCACAGCCCAGTGAAGAGCAGTACTCTAATAAAACACTCACAGCCCAGTGAAGAGCAGTACTCTAATAAAACACTCACAGCCCAGTGAAGAGCAGTACTCTAATAAAACACTCACAGCCCAGTGAAGAGCAGTACTCTAATAAAACACTCACAGCTCAGTGAAGAGCAGTACTCTAATAAAACACTCACAGCCCAGTGAAGAGCAGTACTCTAATAAAACACTCACAGCCCAGTGAAGAGCAGTACTCTAATAAAACACTCACAGCTCAGTGAAGAGCAGTACTCTAATAAAACACTCACTGCCCAGTGAAGAGCAGTACTCTAATAAAACACTCACAGCCCAGTGAAGAGCAGTACTCTAATAAAACACTCACAGCTCAGTGAAGAGCAGTACTCTAATAAAACACTCACAGCCCAGTGAAGAGCAGTACTCTAATAAAACACTCACAGCCCAGTGAAGAGCAGTACTCTAATAAAACACTCACAGCCCAGTGAAGAGCAGTACTCTGATAAAACACTCACCGCCCAGTGAGGAGCAGTACTCTAATAAAACACTCACAGCCCAGTGAAGAGCAGTACTCTAATAAAACACTCACAGCTCAGTGAAGAACAGTACTCTAATAAAACACTCACAGCCCAGTGATGAGCAGTACTCTAATAAAACACTCACAGCCCAGTGAAGAGCAGTACTCTAATAAAACACTCACAGCCCAGTGAAGAGCAGTACTCTAATAAAACACTCACAGCCCAGTGAAGACCAGTACTCTAATAAAACACTCACCGCCCAGTGAAGAGCAGTACTCTAATAAAACACTCACAGCCCAGTGAAGACCAGTACTCTAATAAAACACTCACCGCCCAGTGAAGAGCAGTACTCTAATAAAACACTCACAGCCCAGTGAAGACCAGTACTCTAATAAAACACTCACCGCCCAGTGAAGAGCAGTACTCTAATAAAACACTCACTGCCCAGTGAAGAGCAGTACTCTTATAAAACACTCACCGCCCAGTGAAGAGCAGTACTCTAATAAAACACTCACTGCCCAGTGAAGAGCAGTACTCTGATAAAACACTCACAGCCCAGTGATGACACTCTCCTCCTGATGCTCAGAGGAATTTCGGCAGGTAAAAAGAAGCCAGATTTGTGTGCATCATGTAAGCTGTAGGATCCCCGGGTCACGCTGGAGTTGTTTGTTGTTGATTTAAGACTTTGCCAGTTGCACCATTATCAGACATTTGTAAAGAAGACAGAAAATAGAGAGGAGAAAAGAGGAGAGAAGCTGGAGCACCATTTCATAGCTGCCAGAGTCATTAGATTGATGCATGACGAAGGCAAATGTTTTCATCATGGAAGTATTCTGACCCTTTGCTATGCAAACAGGTAGTTAAATTAGTTTAATGTTTAAGATAATAACTTACAGTGATTCACTCAACCTCATACAAATTAATTTTTTAAAATATATCAGTTTGGAAATTAAATTCAAGAGAAGATTGAACCATGAAAACTCTGGTGATGCCACAACCAAATAAAAGTTTAGAAAAAGACCATCATGATGACTTAAGGCCACCTTTGGATCCTGCTCAGGGACTCAAAGGGAGCAGGTTAGTGCTGGATCAGACATGGTTTCTCAGTCATTCACATGTGCAGACCTAACAGGTTCTGCTCAGGTTGTTTACTTGTGCAGCTCTCTCACAGGTTCTGTTCAGGTTGTTTACCTGTGCAGCTCTTTCACAAGTTTTGTTCAGGGGCTTCAGGTGGTGCGTTCAGTGCAGCTCGGGGTCCTGCAGGGGTGTTAGAGTCCCAGCGGCACTTTTTACAGCAGTAGATTTTGGCCTGAGCCTGGCCATTGGTGTGATGGTCTAACTCATCAGTCTCAGTACTCTCTACTGACCTCTGCTGGGTGACTGGGTGCCTGCAGGGTTTGGAAGAGAACTCCTCACTGTCGTACCACAGGCTATGCATGCACCAGTGTGCCTGGGATGCCTTTTATTCTGTCTGATAGAAAAGGTTTTATAGTCAGCCCTGTACTGTCACAGAGTGCTCTGCCCTATAAAATAACCATACTGGGATTTTTACACAATGTAGGTTGACCTGTTTTTAAAATTTCACCTGTAAAATCTTTTAACACAGCAATGCATTTTACACACTTACAATTTACATTTACAATTTATAATTTTTCACAATTACAATCAGTTTCTTAAAATGGCCTGTCGCTGAGCCCATCTGTCTGTTGCTATGTTTACACAAGTTTGCAGAGTCCTGAGTGCTGTGGCTCTGCAGGAATGTAGAGGGTTTACTTTCTCTCCATGCCCAGCGCTGTTCTGTGAGACCTCCTGTTCATCTCGTTTCATAGGAATATGTTTCACTGATTGTGCTGGGTTTTTTGTCATCTGCACACGGCCCTTCAGCAGCCCCCTGTGACAAACCGCATCCACACGAGCATCTGAGCTGCAGCTCCGGTTACAGCAGCGGTTTGCACAGTAAACATAAACAAACAGCATTGTGTATGAGTAGCAGTGGGGGCTCACACCTGGGCAGGTGAGGGAGCTGAGCAGGGCGAGCTTTGAGCGAAAGGTTTCCCATCCTGCAGGGGTAACATTGGCTGCCCTGTGCTGCTTGGGATGAGCTAACCGTCTGATTTCCCTCCCTCACAGCTCCACGTACCTCTTTACACAGCGCAATTTCCTTAAATTAAATTTCATATGAAACATGAATGATGAAAGTGATAAGAAGAGGTGGTGTAACCCTGTGTCCACATGAGCCGTATGATCATTTGCGCTCTGTGTGTGTGACTGTGTGTGCGCTATGTGAGTGTGTGTGTGTGTGCGCTCTGTGTGTGTGTCTGTGTGTGCGCTGTGTGTGTGTCTGTGTGTGTGCTGTGTTAGTGTGTGTGTGTCTGTGTGTGCGCTGTGTGAGTGTGTGTGTGAGCGTGAGTGCATGTGCTGTGTGAGTGTGTGCGCTGTGTGAGTGTGGGCTGTGTGAGTGTGTGCGCTAAGTGAGTGTGTATGTGTGTGTGTGTGTGAGCGTGTGTGCTGTGTGCGCTGTGTGTGTGGGCTGTGTGGGTGTGTGTGTGTGAGTCTGTGTGTGTGCTGTGTGAGTGTGTGTGCACTGTGTGTGTGTGCTGTGTGAGTGTGTGGGTGGGTGTGTGTGTGCTGTATGTGCTGTGTGTGTGAGTGTGCATGTGTCCAGGACTGTCTGCTGTTTTTCAGTGTTTCAGCGCTTAAGTGCTTAAATTAAGACACTGATTGGCTCAAGAGTTCGCACACCTTATTTCCAAGGACTAAACTAATAGCTAATGGAAAGGAAACCTAAAAAACCTGCCATCTGACTCCTAAGGACTGGAATAAAACCTGAAGACATCAACTAGATTTAAACCTGCAAACACTGTGGCCCCGCTAGACTGGAGTTAAAGCTGCAGATGCTGCCCCCTGCTGGACTGGAGTTAAAGCTGCAGATGCTGCATCCTGCTGGACTGGAGTTAAAGCTGCAGATGCTGCCCCCTGCTGGACTGGAGTTAAAGCTGCAGATGCTGCCCCCTGCTGGACTGGAGTTAAAGCTGCAGATGCTGCCCCCTGCTGGACTTGAGTTAAACCTGCAGACACTGCCCCCTGCTGGACTTGAGTTAAAGCTGCAGATGCTGCCCTCTGCTGGACTGGAGTTGAAGCTGCAGACGCTACCCCCCTGCTGGCCTGGAGTTAAAGCTGCAGACACTGCCCCCCTGCTGGACTGGAGTTAAAGATGCAGACACTGCCCCCTGCTGGACTGGAAGTAAAGCTGCAGACACTGCCCCCTGCTGGACTGGAGGTAAAGCTGCAGACACTGCCCCCTGCTGGACGAGAGGCCTGGCTCTGCATGCAGGTGTTGCAGTGGTTGGGAGAGGTTGCAGGTTGGGACTGAGGGACGTGTGTCTGTGTGGCAGAGCTGAGGCAGTGGAGGGGACCTGGGACTAAACCCTGTAACATGTAAACAATGAATCTCCTGAGCTGCACCCAGTGCAGCTGTGTGGTCTGTTTACAGCAGCTTACTTTAAATATTATTAACCAGAGCAACTTACACACTTTACCTTTCTACACACTATCCATTTCTATCGCTGGATAGTTATTGAAGCCATATGAAGTGCAATAGAGTGGTTTCTTTGCAGGGGAAACCTGCAGAAAGTCTGTATGAAGTGCAATGGAGTGGTTTCTTTACAGGGGAAACCTGCAGAAAGTCTGCATGAAGTGCAATGGAGTGGTTTCTTTACAGGGGAAACCTGCAGAAAGTCTGTATGAAGTGCAATGGAGTGGTTTCTTTACAGGGGAAACCTGCAGAAAGTCTGCATGAAGTGCAATGGAGTGGTTTCTTTACAGGGGAAACCTGCAGAAAGTCTGTATGAAGTGCAATGGAGTGGTTTCTTTACAGGGGAAACCTGCAGAAAGTCTGTATGAAGTACAATGGAGTGGTTTCTTTACAGGGGAAACCTGCAGAAAGTCTGTATGAAGTGCAATGGAGTGGTTTCTTTACAGGGGAAACCTGCAGAAAGTCTGTATGAAGTGCAATGGAGTGGTTTCTTTACAGGGGAAACCTGCAGAAAGTCTGTATGAAGTGCAATGGAGTGGTTTCTTTGCAGGGAAGACCAGCAGCACAGCTGCCTCAGGCTGAGGAATGTGGCTTTGCTGTGGGATTGTGTTCTATTAATAGTGCCTCTGACAGCTGGGCAGCATTCTCCTGGCTGCAGGGAGCCCACCCTTTCACACTCTCTCCCCACTCCAAAGCCAGGTAGATCCTAATCATAGTTGCTAGTTTTCACTCAGGAGGTTTGAACATATGCTTGATGATCTTGTTCTGAAAACCTTGACATGTTTTAAGTGAAGTGAGATGTCTTTAGTTTATCAGATTTCGTGTGGCAATAATCCTGTCCTGGGAAAATGACTCACAACACATGTAGTGAAAGCAGAAACATTCGATTCCTGAGAGGTGCATGCACAACACAGCAGAATTCATGATCACACGGCAGATTTCATGATCACACAGCAGAATTCATGATCACACTGCAGAATTCATGATCACACTGCAGAATTCATGATCACACAGCAGAATTCATATCAATTCAGTTTTGAGCACAGTGACATAATGACCTGGGTTTGAGCCCATGTGTAATCTCATTATTAATACTGTAACATTTACAGCCTATGATATAGTGTAGCGATGATCAAATAAAAATTTCAGTGCATTTTGGTTTTGAGGTCTTTGAGTTGTGTTTTGGGGTTATGCGTTGTGGTTGTAGGGTCTTTGAGTTATATTTTGGGGTTGTGCCCTGTGATTTTAGGGTCTGTGAGTTGTGTTTTGGGGTTGTGCCCTGTGGTTTTAAGGTCTGCGAGTTGTGATTTGGGGTTGTGCCCTGTGGTTTTAGGGTCCATGAGTTAAATTTGTCCTGACTCTGATCATATCATTCACAGAAGCATTGTGGCACTAGGCATGAGCATCGTAGCTTTGGGCATTAGCATCATGCCACTGAGCATTAGCATGGTGGCACTGGCCATTAGCATCCTGGCAGTGGGTATTAGCATCATGGCACTGGGTATTAGCATCATTGCACTGGACATTAGCATAGGAGCACTGGATGATGGCACCCTGCCTTTGGGCAGCAGCACCATAGCACTGAGCAGTAAAATACCGCTGAATCTAACCATTGGCCTTCACTAAGTCTCAAACTATTTTCAGTTAGTTTGCTTGATTAAGTGAAGAATGTCAATAAAAATGACAATAAAAGTTTTGGGTAAAATCATCCGGAAAGAGAACAGGGTACATTTCTAGCTTAAATCTCTCCAGAGACTGTGGAGTGCAGTAAATACACATCTGATTACTTAACCCTGAGCAAGAAAAATTCTGCTGAGGCAAACCACTGATTCCTTCTCATGAACATGACCCTGCCTGACCATGAGTGGAAAGAGTAGTCCAGTAATATTGCTTATTTGCCTGGTTATTCTCTTAATTGATAATAAATAAATGGAAATAGAAAGAGGATGAGAGGAATCATAGGTTTAAAGGTTAGATACGCTCACAGTAAGATACCTGAAGGCCCATTTCTCGATCCTGCAGCATGCTGCATTGGGCTCTGTGTCTGCAGCACGCTGCATTTTTCCAGGTGTCTGCAGCACGCTGCATCAGGCTCAGTGTCTGCAGCACGCTGAATTTTCTCAGTGTCTGCAGCACGCTGCATCAGGCTCAGTGTCTGCATCACGCTGCATTTTTCTCTGTGTCTGCAGCACGCTGCATTGGGCTCAGTGTCTGCAGCACGCTGCATCAGGCTCAGTGTCTGCATCACGCTGCATTTTTCTCTGTGTCTGCAGCACGCTGCATTGGGCTCAGTGTCTGCAGCACGCTGCATCAGGCTCTGTGTCTGCAGCACGCTGCATTTTGCTTGGTGTCTGCAACACACTGCATTGTGTTCAGTGTCTGCAAACACTGGGACCTCAGGCTCACTGAAGCTCTAGCCAGCTGAGCAGATGTTGCTTTTGTTGGTGCTGGTATTGACCTGCCAAACAGAGCTAACCAAAGAATTACAGTACTACACCATGTCTGATCATTATACAGCATGTGAAATATAAATGAATGATGTACTCTAAACAAAAGATCACATTAACATATTAATGTGGCTTTCCTGTTAAATGGCCAAGGTGTGATGCAGTTGTCTGATATTTTGTTTATACTTTCTGTGCTGTCATTTTATGTTGATGGTGTCAAAGAAATTTCTGTTTTGGGATTATAAAGCATCTTCCTATAAATATACATCTCCAGGGATGTGTGTGTGTGTGTGTGTGTGTGTGTGTGTGTGTGTGTGTGTGTGTGTGTGGGTGTGTGTGTGTGTGTGTGTGTGTTTGTGTGTGTGGGTGTGTGTGTGTGTGTGTGTGTGTGTGTGTGTGTGTGTGTGTGGGTGGGTGGGGGTGTGTGTGGGTGTGTGTGTGTGTGTGTGTGTGTGTGAGTGTGTGAGTGAATATGCTGATGCAGGGTTGTGGTGTGTGTGTGTTGTGTGTGTGTGAGTGTGTGTGAGTGTGTGTGTGTGTGTGGGGTGTTGGGGTGTGGGGTGTGTGTGTGTGTGTGTGTGTGTGGTGTGGGTTCGTTGTGTGAGTGTGTGAGTGTGAGTGTGTGGTGTGTGTGTGTGTGTGGAGTGTGTGTCTGTGTGTGTGTGTGTGTGTGTCTATGTGTGATGTGTGTGCGTGTGTGTGTGTGTGTGTGTGTGTGTGCGTGTGTGTGTTTCTGTGTGTGTGTTCGTGTGTGCGCGTGTGTGCGTGTGTGTGTGTGTGTTGTGTGTGTGTGGTGTGTGTGTGTGTGTGTGTTGTGTGTGTATATGTATGTAAGCTATAGGCAGCGCAGCATTTACAGTGCAGGTGTTACTGCTCCAGTAGTACATTCTACAGGTGTAGGTGCCGCATGTTTAGCTGTGTTAGTCCCAACAGTTCATCTTCAGCATATCAAATATAAATTCACACATTCAGAGTATGGTCTTTTGTGTGATTATGTGTTCTGTGCTTTCTACAAACACATATATAACAAAGGGATGATGTATTTCTTGACGCATGCTTTCATTGTAATTGTATTGCTTGTATTCCGATCAGCTCATTAAATTAAACAAAGAAGCGAATGGAGAACTGGGGAAAGTAATCTAGCGACGGATGATTTCTGCCCTCATTACTAATTCAAAATACTGAAAACCGACCTGTTCTAGAGAGCAGACACTGAAGCTAGAGAGGCGCCTGTCCCTTTAAACGTGAAGCCACGCTCTCTCTCGTGGAAATGCCGTAGTGAAGGCTCTGCGCGAGACGGGCTTGTTGTCTGACAGGAGCCTCGTCAATTACCGGCGGAGCAGCCGAGCGCGCGACACAGGCAGGCTCGAAACCGCGACAGACGGCCTGATGACTCGGGAGGGACCCAGGTCAGCACCACCAACACGAGTGACCGTTCCGCCTGGCAGAAGAAGAGAGGTAGGAAAGAGACGAGTGATGAGTTTGTTACATCAGTCCTCGCTCCAATCCGTTGCGCCAGCTGGGTAAACTTCCATTACTTCCAGAGCTGCTTTCTCTCGGTCTTCCATTATTCATCGCCGCCGATGATGGAAAATGTACTATGGGTGTTCTGCGCTTGTAACTGTGTTTGATGTCGCGCGGCACGGGCTGCGTCAGACCTAATCAGATAAACTGAAAGGGTTGTGTTCTGTTCGCATCACATTCTTTATTTTAAAGCGTTAATCCTTGAAATTCATAAACCTATTGTGTAGAAGCGCTCCAGAAGTGAAATATAAATTTAACAGATACACCGACGCTCAACAAAGCAAGGCTCACGCGCAGTGTTTGTCCTGCCATTGTGCCTCCATCAGCAGCTTCTTTACAGGGGGTCCCCGGGGGCGTCGCGCGCTGTGGTGTTGGTAATGGAGCCGGCTCGAGCTTAATGAAAAGAGGTGTTTGGGAAATGTCACCGGGCGCCTCCAAGCTTGCCGCGCGCAGCATCATCACTGATGTAGGCTACTACAACGATGCGTCCGCCCCTCCTCTCTCTCTCCCTCTCTCTGACGCTCACACACACACACATACAGCCACATTTTCACGCTCGCTTGACTTCTTCTCCTTTCCTCACCGTAGGGTCCGCTTGTTCATCCACTGGGTACCACAAGGCAGAAGATGAAATGTCGGGAACAACGTCGCAGGCGGACCCGATAGACGCTGCAGCTCGAACTGTCCTGCTCAACCAGCCTCAGACAACTAAGTTCTGTGACAACCATGTCAGGTAAAAGTATATTTAAAATATAATATTCATAACAAGATTGTATGCACATACTAACATTTTGACAAAAAGTATTTAGTTCACACCAAAGTTTTTTTTGAAACGAGGGCTAATTAAAACACATAAGCTGTATAATTTCTGTTAAATTTTAACATGGTCAGTAAAGTTTAAAAATATTTTTTCTATTTTTTTTCTTAAAACACTCTTTTCTTAAACCCTCTCAAACTCTTGAGGAATGTGTAGTCTACAGAATTCAGAGTCCACAAAAAGACAAATGCATGCTTACAGTTTCATATAGTTGTAAAGTTCTTGTTTTTAAACTCTCACTTTAGTAATAACATGCATTGTCTCTGCTAAGTTACCGTTCTGGACACCGGGGGTCGGTGTTATTGGAATTGAAAAGGTTTTGTAACTGTCCTGCGGTTGATTGCCTCACTCAAACATACAGAAACAAAGCAGTTTACCTCTCTTTACGTGCATACATTTTTTTTAGCACTTGCACGGTCATACAGATTAATATGGGAGTTTAATTATAGCGCATGTAGCAAACTGTACAATACTGTATTTCAGTTATAGCCCTCATACCTCCTACGACAGTAATAGCATCACAGGATTGTTTCAGATTCTGTCAAACATAACAAACATAACATTTCCTCAGATGGCATTTCTGTCAGTTCCAGTAGGTATGCATTGAGGTAATGTGTGATTAGCATGGAATAGGGCACTGGGTTCACCCTCTCACCCTCCAGCATGGCAGCGGGCATGGGTGCGGGCACTGGGTTTGGGCTGTGTCTCTCAGGTAGCACCTGGATCCACCTGTTCTGTCCAGCTGCGTTTCTCTCATCCATTTTAATCTGCTGATCTCTGAGCCTCTATTAAGTGAAGATGGCTCCTGTTGGAACGTGTCCACTTTGTTTTTGGACTTTGGTTTTTGGACTTTGGTTTTTGGACTTTGGTTTTTTTTATTACTTTACTGTTTACAGCATTAGTCCCTGCTGTTTCCACAAGACCTGTGCAGATCAGTTTCATCCTGGTGCTCCATTTGGGCTGTTCTTTTTCTCTGCTTTTTCCTGGTGCTCCATTTGGGCTGTTCTTTTTCTCTGCTTTTTCCTGGTGCTCCATTTGGGCTGTTCTTTTTCTCTGCTTTTTCCTGGTGCTCCATTTGGGCTGTTCTTTTTCTCTGCTCAAAAGCTCCTCCGTCCTGACTGCACATCATCTGCCTCCCCTTTGCTTTGTAAGATTTTGGGTTTCATGTTTTTATGCCGGATCAATATGAAAACAGTGATCCTAGCCTTCTGCTCTGTATCTCCATAGTACAGCAGCAACCTAGTTAGCAAGTTTGGCACATTATCCAGCAGGGTTAGTTTCTGAGCAGCTCTTCACCCCCTCAGCAGCACGTTTGAGTGGCATTGTGCTCATTAGTTAGCTGGCCTGTGTTTTATCTCTGAATGTTTGAATGGAGGACTTGGGTGGCACCAAAATGCAGTCCTAAAGCCCATTTCCAAACACAGCCCAACTCCTGCTCATCAAACACATCACATTTACTGCTGCCTCAAAGCTCAGTCAGTCTGCAAATGTAATCCATAAACATTTCATGTGGCTTAAAATATTTTTTACAAGTCAACCTTTAACATAAATAAAAATGAAACATAAATAATAATGTCAGTGTTCTAAGTCTCTCTACAGTGACTTTTATGACTATACCCGTTAAATGCTGTTGTATATCTTCATTTCTCAGTTTCACTTGAATGTATAAATGGATACTGTCCTAAGGATGGACAGACTGACTGACAGACAGACAGACAGAGTCTATAGATCCGCTCCTTGTGTTTGGGAACAGAATGGAGGATCGATGTGCTTTTGCTGCTGTGAGATTTGATTATGAGCTAAAAGGATCTATTTTGGTTGCAGTAATACCATTAAGGCTGGCGATGTGACTGTGTCCGGTGTGTGATTGGACAGAGTGTAATGGCAGTGGCTCTCTGATTGGACAGGGATGTTGTGGCAGTGGCTCTAATTGGAGGGTATGGATCGGGACTGTTAGCGTGTACTCTGGCATCTCTTGGCCACATTATTTTGCAGTTTTTCTCCACTGCTCAAGGAAATCTATAGGAGAAAAAGTGTTATTGATTTGATGCTGAGATTAAAGTAACTATTTCAATGGCACTGCAGAAAGCCCCTCCCCCAGCATCCCATACATTATGAATAACCCTCAGTCTGGTTTCCCCTGCAGTCTGGCCGGGTCCTTAGATCACAGGCCCAGGTCATCCTCGGGAATGTGGCTCTCCAACACCTGCATCCCAGGACCTGAGACTTTATATTTCAGAGATGAGAAATAACAATTAATCTGTATTATTCATCTGGGTATTATCTCCATAATCTTTAAAGGCCCATATCCCACTGTTTTAGCTGAGTGTTTTTCTAGATGATTTTAAGTGAAAATGCTAGTAACCTGACTGATGTTTGATTTTCTGACTTACTCCTGACAACATGTCCCATGCACTGTGCTGTTTGACTCTGCGTATGGCACAGCTGTGGCTGTGCTGTTTGACTCTGCATATGGCACAGCTGTGGCTGTGCTGTGTGCACAGTGACTGAGCCTGTGAGGGGCTGGAACTGCACAGCCGCTTCAGTCCGGTGTTCCTGTCTCCGCATGTTTTACGGGTGTGTGTTGGGTAAATCAGGAAGTGAGGGTGCTGGAGTGGGGCTCTAAAGAAAGGGTGTTTTAAGCAGCGGAAATGTGGTGCTGAATAAGCAGAGTGAGGAGGCTCGGCCTGTCTCAGGGGCTGGCAGCGCACACTTTTCCCCCATTATGGCCCATTAGAAACTGCTCCGTTTTGTTTTAAACATCCAGCTTACAAAAATTCAGATCTGTTGAGCAAGACGGATCACATTTGGGTCATCCCTCATTTCACAGAGGCGCACAAAATGTAACTGTAAGAGTCAGTTTGACCGGAATGAGCTCTTTCTATCAGCCATAACTGGAATAAGGAAGCATGGGCTGTGTCTATTGTCAGTAACAGTGACCAAAACGCATTTATTTTACTTCACAATACTTTCAATACTTTTTTATCAATACTTTTTTTGTAAACTCCATGTGAGTATGACTGTAAAGGCAGGTCTATGCTTCCCCTGCCTGCTGTACTCCCACACATATGGACCCTGTTTCCTCTGTGGGTTGTGGTCATCTCTCAATGGTCAAATCTGTTATAGTTGAATATGGAGTGATTCTTGCTTATTAGTACTTAGCAGTTTTTGTGCTTTAGACCGTAACTCGTGTCGTTATTGTGTGACACGACTGAATCATGGCAGTTTTGGGTGGGTTAGGGTTAGTTATTAGGGTTAGGTTAGGGTTAGGGTTAAGAGGGAGGGTTAGGTGCACATGCACTCACCTTCAGTGTACCAGAGGCTTTGAGTAGGCAGAATTTGGTCCCTTCTGTGTGGAATTCCTATGTGCATTTGTGCGTTTGTTTCATCTTCCCAGGAGTAAGGGTTATGTTTGGGGTTCTGGTTAGGGCTGAGGTTAGGGTTGGGGGGAGTGACCCTTTTAAGCCTGTGTACCTTATAGGCACACTTTCATTTTTAATTTTCAATTTAAAAAAGTGAAAGATTGTCTCTTTAATGTAAAGTGTCTCATTGAATCAACAAACATGTTGATTGTATGTGCCATTTTGTTTGGGGCCATTATAATGTTTTCATATTAAACTGCGGTTGATGGCACTGCATCGGAGTCAAACGTAAAGACAGTTCAGAACTTTGTACAAGTCAGAGCTTGCAGAAAACCTCATTATATCATGATTTGCTGAAGAACATTTGATACGTTGTCCTAATTTGTGGAAATTGAAGAGAATAATGAGCCAAATTAAGGTGATGGAGAGTTGTTTACCCATAATCTTTTAGTAATGTTAGCTATTTCAAGAGATGGCTTTTTTAGGGTAGCAGCAAAATTGCATGCACATGCCAATATTGTGGTGTTGTAGTTTATGCTAGTATTTTTGGAAAATTTGATGAAACTCTTGTAGACAGTCACATTTATGGTAGTCAATCTGTTTTTCAATAAAACTAAACTTTAATTAGTGATTCTGCCCATAATTTTATTTAAAAAGCAGTTTTTCTCATGGGTAGGCCTAAGGGGCACAGTACTGAAAATAAATGTTATCATGAACTTTAATAAGTTAATAAAGAATAATAAATAACAAATGCTTGAACTGATGGAAACATTAGTTATGTTATAAAGAATACATATTTGATTAGACCATATACGTGATTGTAGTAATTTAATTTTTTAGAAAGTTTTTATTCCATTAAATATGACTGTTCCTTTCAAGCCCACCTGGTGTGAACGGAGAGTTGAGGGGCTTTGCATAGGCCGAATATGTTTGGGTTTCATGCAGGAGGGAAAATGGGGAGGGAGAGAAAGAATTGCAGAGGTTCTGCAAGTAAGGCAGAGGCCTGTAAGGAGTACAGGGAGGGGAATAATGGGAGATTACAGACTGGACCGATGGGCCGGTGCCCAGGGGCCTCTGGCCCTTAGGGCCCTCAGGGGCCCTTGGGCTGCAAGAGTAACAGAGTAACCTCACACTGACACTAACTGCCATATCATTTAGTTACTATCATATCATATCATATCCTTTCATATCATATCATTTCATATCATAGCATATCATATCATATAATATCATATAATATCATATCATATCATATCATATCATATCATATAATATCATATCATATCAGATCATATCATATCATATCATATCATATCAGATATATCATATCATATCATATCATATCATATCATATAATATCATATCATATCCTTTCATATCAATCATATCATATCATATAATATCTATCATATCATATCATATCATATCATATCATATAATATCATATCATATAATATCATATCATATCATATCATATAATATCATATAATATCATATATATCATATCATATCATATCATATAATATCATATCATGTAGTTACTAGTACAGCATTAAAGTTTGGCATTAAATCTTTTAAAAAATATTTATGGTATTTTTATGACTTTAATTATTTATGTATACAAGAAAATGACTTCCTGGGCTTATTAGGAACACAGGTACACATGTCCCCTTTAGGCCCAGCCCAGACTTCTAACATATTATAAAAAATATCTTCATTAAACTTAAATATCAAAAAAAACTGTTGTTATTTAAGATGGGAGATTAATCCTCCACCACATAATTGTTTCCCTCCCAAAAAGCTTACCAATTTATATGAAAGTGTGATAGGGCTTAATTGGGTCACTTCCCCTAGGGTTAGTATCGTTTGTTTAATCCTCTGAGACTGAGGTGTTGAGTTTCTTGATCTAATGTTTTTCTATTCTCCATCAGTCCCCTGGTGTCCGGGTGGCGCTTGGTTGAAGGCCCGATATTTCCAGTTTCTCGAGTTCATGGTGAAGGAAATGAGCAGCTAGATATGTGTGACCATATATGTACTGTGCTAGCCTTAGGGTTAGGGTTAAGAGGGAGGGTTAGGGTTAGGGTTTGGATTCAGTATTATGGTTAGGGCCTGGGTTAGGGGAAGGGTAAGGTATTGGGGTAAATTATTGTAGTGTGGTGTGACTGAATCATGGCAGTAGCAGTTTGGGTGGGACTTCATTGATGTGTGTATCATGAGGCTTGTGTGTTCTTCTGTGCAGAAATGTGTTTGTCCTTTTTGTTTTGTGTGAAAGCAACCAAAATAGTTTCAGTCATATGGTGTGTGCAACGCAAACCCAAACTCACACTCACAGAGTAAGGCTCTACAGGACAGGTACAGACAGGTGAGATATCACTGTGTTCCAGTACTTTCTAATTAGATTGAGGAACCTGTATATCAGGGCCAGTGGCCATTTGATCAGTCCCACATTTTAAACTTTAATAAATATGAGACCCTGCCGTGTGCAGATAGGGATGTGGAGGCCGTGTTGCCATGGATATGCTAACTGACCGCTGTACTCACTCAAGCTCACTCTGAGAAGTGGAGTGAAAGAGAGACATAAAGTACATTCATGGACATCACTGCTCAGAGAAACACATGAACACTGTAACCTGGCCACTACAGACCCATATAACACATTAAAAACACCCAGCACAGAGTGCTTTAGAGCAGGGGTGTCAAACTCCAGTCCTGGAGGGCCGCAGTGTCTGCGGGTTTTTGTTCTTTCCTGTCGATTGGCAGCCATTTTAGGCCTTGGAAACCAGGTGTGTGGACTCTTTACCCAACCAGTCATTTTAATTAATCAATTAAGTGCTAAAACACACCAAAACCACAGCTACCACTGCGGCCTCCAGGACTGCAGTTTGACACCCCCTGCTTTAGAGATACATGCAGTTTAACTGTAAAGCACTTAATCTGGTGTGTTAAACATTCCTCTCCTCACAAACTGAGGCTGTACTCTGAGAAGGTGAGAGCGATCTCTCTGCATGAGTGCTGAAATAGTTAGCAAAAGTAAAAACAGCGAGAGAGGACTTTTATTCTATATTACTTATTAAGTGATGGCTTTGGACAAGAGACCTGAATCCTGTGTCTATTACCAGTTGCTTCTTTACTTGTGTAAAAACAGTGGGGCTCTGTTTATTTTCTCTGAAAAGGGCTTTTTGCGTGCCTTGGGCCTGAGTGTGTGTGAGCCTGAGGCAGCGGTAATGTGGTTTATTTTCAGGCTGTTTAATCCATATCCCTGATTGACAGGCTGGTTACCTCAGACTGGGATGGATAGCGGGAAAGGCTGTGTGCTTAAATATAGACGCATTACCAACACTCTTGCTGTTCCTCATATACCCGCCCTCTCTGCATCAGGGTCATCATCTTACACGCTTTTCTACATTTGGATTCATTAGAGGTTTTATGTACCCTTGAGCATGCACCATTATGAGGCTGCGTTCCAATACTTTTTCTCGTCTCCTCCTTTCTTCCCCTCCTTTCCTTTCCTCCTTTCCTACCCCGGAAGTATGCCGGAAATATGTGGAGGAAAGGAGGGGAGGAAACGAGTGGAGGAAAGGAGGAGATGAATCGAAAATTGGAACAGCTAATCCGATTTGCCCGTCATCAAAGTCGAGGTCGGCTATTGATGAAGTAATAATTTCGACTGACACTAAGGATACCAAAGCCAATCAAAATATTCAGTGGGATGGTCTTTTAATCTGACTGGTCGTGAGCACAATGATGTCACGCAGAAATGTGAAAAGACTTCCGTGGTAGGATACATTGATGTATCCTCCGTTTGGAGGAAATGAAAAAGGAGGAAAGGAGGAAAGGAGGAGGCGAGATTGCGCTTTGGAACAGTGGAGGAAAGGAGGACACATCAGCTTCTGGGGCACGGAGGAAAGGAGGGGAGGAAAGGAGGAAGGAGGAGACGAATTTGAGTATTGGAATGCAGCCTGGGTGTGTGTATATGTGTGTGTCACAGTGAATAATGTCCCCCTATATTTTGTCCTCTTTGGTGCAGCAGTGAATAATGTCCCCCTTTGTTGGCTCTGCAGCACAACAAAGTACGGGGTCCTGACATTCCTCCCGCGCTTCCTGTATGAGCAGATTCGCCGTGCAGCCAACGCCTTTTTCCTGTTCATCGCCCTGATGCAGGTAAGTCCAGAGACCACGTCGGCATGTCGCCCTGCAGGAGCGTGTGTGTGTGTGTGTGTGTGTGTGTGCGTGTGTGTGTGTGACTGCATTCTCATCTGATGGGGGTCTGATTTGTGGCCGAGGACAGAGACCAAAGGTGTGGTGTTGGAGACGGTTGGGCCTGGTTGCCAGGGTGATAAAAGGGCTGGAGGAGTTGTTTATGCTGCAGCGCAGTGACTGAGTCTGCTTTCTGTCAGCACTGAGACACTCTGCTCCCCACATGACTGCAGAAACCTTCCCCTGTGTTATAAACCATCCCTGAGAGCACACAGAAATGCACACACTCACACACACATTCACACAGACACACACACATGCATACACTCACACACACTCATACATACATGCACACCCACACACGCATACACACACACAGGCACCCGCACATGTATACACTCACACACACGCACATACTCACACATGTACGCTCACACAAGCATGCACGCACACACACACACACACACACGAACAGATACACACACCCTAAAATGCTCACACACTTGTGAGGGGCAGTAATGGTGAGTACCTACTGCAGTGTCTCTCCAGCAGTTTGTTTGTCTTTTAGCAAATCCCAGACGTGTCGCCGACCGGCCGCTACACCACGCTCGTGCCTCTCATCTTCATCCTGACTGTGGCTGGGATTAAAGAGATCATAGAGGACTATGTAAGTCCAGCGCTGCCCCCTACAGTTAATTCACACAATGCACCTCTACATTCAGCCCAGCACAGCGGCTAACAGCTAACTCACCCCCATCTCTCCTTACAGAAGAGGCATAAAGCAGATAACACAGTCAATAAGAAGAAGACAACAGGTACAGTCTGAATATGTGTGTGTGAGTGTGTGTGTGTGTGTGTGTATTTTCCTGGAATGAGTAGTCTCACTACCTTTGTCATATATGGACACATGCACAGTAAACAATGAAGGCAAATTCTCTTTTTTTTTAATTTGTTTTGAAACAAGCACAACTAAGAAGCAAATATCAGTTTACCTTTGAGGAGAAATAGCAAACATTTATATTATATAGTATATAGCAATGTGTAAGATTTATGATGACATTGTACAAATGAAAGGACAATGGCATTAAATTATATTCAAGTGAGAGCTTTGTGTGTGATGCAGATAGAGGATCAGGTACGTACCTGTGTGTGTGACACAGGTAAAGGAGTTTCTCCTGCATGAGGCTGGGTCCTCCTAATCCCGCCCCCCAAAAAAGGATGCTTAATTCAGTCAGCATGCAGTGCTCCTGCAGCTGCGCTAACTCTGTCAGAGCGCAGTCTGTACTCAGAGCGCAGTGCTCCTGCAGCTGAGCTAACTCTGTCAGAGCGCAGTCTGTACTCAGAGCGCAGTGCTCCTGCAGCTGCGCTAACTCTGTCAGAGCGCAGTCTGTGCTCAGAGCGCAGTGCTGCTGCAGCTGCGCTAACTCTGTCAGAGCGCAGTCTGTGCTCAGAGCGCAGTGCTCCTGCAGCTGCGCTAACTCTGTGAGAGCGCAGTCTGTACTCAGAGCGCAGTGCTGCTGCAGCTGAGCTAACTCTGTCAGAGCGCAGTCTGTGCTCAGAGTGCAGTGCTGCTGCAGCTGCGCTAACTCTGTCAGAGCGCAGTCTGTGCTCAGAGCGCAGTGCTGCTGCAGCTGAGCTAACTCTGTCAGAGCGCAGTCTGTGCTCAGAGCGCAGTGCTCCTGCAGCTGAGCTAACTCTGTCAGAGCGCAGTCTGTGCTCAGAGCGCAGTGCTGCTGCAGCTGAGCTAACTCTGTCAGAGCGCAGTCTGTGCTCAGAGCGCAGTGCTCCTGCAGCTGAGCTAACTCTGTCAGAGCGCAGTCTGTGCTCAGAGCGCAGTGCTCCTGCAGCTGCACTAACTCTGTGAGAGCGCAGTCTGTACTCAGAGCGCAGTGCTGCTGCAGCTGAGCTAAGTCTGTCAGAGCGCAGTCTGTACTCAGAGCGCAGTGCTGCTGCAGCTGCGCTAACTCTGTCAGAGCGCAGTCTGTGCTCAGAGCGCAGTGCTGCTGCAGCTGAGCTAACTCTGTCAGAGCGCAGTCTGTGCTCAGAGCGCAGTGCTGCTGCAGCTGAGCTAAGTCTGTCA
>JAFBMS010002579.1:0-27034 GCA_019788955.1 Albula glossodonta
ACACACAATACACAAACACACAACCGCACACTCACACACAACACACAGTACACAAACACACACTCACACACAATACACAACCGCACGCTCACACACAATACACAAACACACAACCGCACACTCACACACAATACACAAACACAACCTCACACACAATACACAGTGTGTGTCTGTGCATGTGTGTGTAAATGTGTGTGCGTGCGTGTGTGTGTGTGTCTGTGCATGTGTGTTTAAATGTGTGTGTCTGTGCATGTGTGTTTAAATGTGTGTGTGTGTTTGTGCATGTGTGTTTAAATGTGTGTGCGTGTGTGTGTGTGTGTCTGTGCATGTGTGTTTAAATGTGTGTGTATCTGTGCATGTGTGTTGAAATGTGTGTGTGTGTCTGTGCATGTGTGTTTAAATGTGTGTGTGTGTCTGTGCATGTGTGTTTAAATGTGTGTGTGTCTGTGCATGTGTGTTTAAATGTGTGTGTGTGTGTGTGTGTGTCTGTGCATGTGTGTTTAAATGTGTATGTGTGTGTGTGTGTGTTTAAATGTGTGTGTGTGTCCCTCTTGCAGAACTGCTTTGAGCTGTACAACCCCGGGCACAAGGGCCAGGTGATCAAGGCCTGCAAGACGGAGGCAGACGGCCGCGTGGTGGAGGGCAACCATGTGGTTTACCGAATCTCCGCCCCCACGCCCGAGGAGAAGGAGGAGTGGATCAAGTCCATCAAGTAAGCACGGAGCCTTGAACCTGTTTGCCTGTTTCAGCCAATGGATATTGGCAGGTTTATACCTCTCTGCTAGCCCTGTGTGCCAGGCTTATACCTCTCTGCTAGCCCTGTGTGCCAGGCTTATACCTCTCTGCTAGCTCTGTGTGCCAGGCTTATACCTCACTGCTAGCCCTGTGTGCCAGTCTTACACCTCTCTGCTAGCCCTGTGTGCCAGTCTTATACCTCTCTGCTAGCCCTGTTTGCCAGGCTTATACCTCTCTGCTAGCCCTGTGTGCCAGGCTTATACCTCTCTGCTAGCCCTGTGTGCCAGGCTTATACCTCTCTGCTAACCCTGTGTGCTAGCCCTGTTTGCCAGGCTTATACCTCTCTGCTAGTCCTGTGTGCTAGCCCTGTGTGCCAGGCTTATACCTCTCTGCTAACCCTGTGTGCTAGCCCTGTGTGCCAGGCTTATACCTCTCTGCTAGCCCTGTGTACTAGCCCTGTGTGCCAGGCTTATACCTCTCTGCTAGCCCTGTGTGCCAGGCTTATACCTCTCTGCTAGCCCTGTGTGCCAGGCTTACACCTCTCTGCTAGCCCTGTGTGCCAGGCTTATACCTCTCTGCTAGCCCTGTGTGCCAGGCTTATACCTCTCTGCTAGCCCTGTGTGCCAGGCTTATACCTCTCTGCTAGCCCTGTGTGCCAGGCTTACACCTCTCTGCTAGCCCTGTGTGCCAGGCTTATACCTCACCATTGCAAGCCAAAAGCAATGAATTTCACAGTAATAAATTCACAGATTTTTCAGGACATACCCAGAATTTTCTACCAATTACGTGGCCTCAGTGAAGGCAGGTCCAAGGAGAGACTGGTGTTTTGAGACTCAGGGAAGAGGCTGAATCCGGAGAGGAACCATGTTCCAAAAATGAGGTCTCTCTGAAACATGTGAGCGGCGTCTGAGCTGGCGTGGATCTGCCCTGGCATTTGCTTGCGGTAGGCTCTGTTACAGGACGATAAGACGAGAGCCCCTCAGATCTCAGGATCTGCCCATGTGGGCTCTGAGTCTGCAGGAGCTGCGAGGACCGAAAGGGACGTTTGTGCTGCGGCCTGCGCGATAAGGCGACCTGGCTCACAGTTATCTGCCCCATGAGGACTCAGTCCTGCCTCAGACAAAAACACACCGCTGATTAAATAAAATAAAAAAAAAACCCAACTACATTCTGCTCTACAAAAATGGATTTGGCACAGCGTGTGTCTTTGTTCTTTATCTTCTTTGTTCCTTTTCCTGAGACTCTGCGTTACTTAGCCGACCGTTAAGCATGCCCTCGGTCGATACTAAGAGGATTTTTACCCAGCAAGAGGAACAGGAAACGGAGCACCTTTTCAGAGACCTGAGATAAAGAGCTCCTGGTGCTCTCCTAGCAGTGAGCACGCTCCTCTACGCCTGTACATACTCCTATCTGTGTGAGCGTGCTCCTCTACGCCTGTATATACTCCTATCTGTGTGAGCATGCTCCTCTACGCCTGTACATACTCCTATCTGTGTGAGCCTGCTCCTCTACGCCTGTACATACTCCTATCTGTGTGAGCATGCTCCTCTACGCCTGTACATACTCCTATCTGTGTGAGCATGCTCCTCTACGCCTGTACATACTCCTATCTGTGTGAGCATGCTCCTCTACGCCTGTACATACTCCTATACGTGTGAGTGTGTTTCTGTGTGAGCATGCTCCTCTACGCCTGTACATACTCCTATCTGTGTGAGCATGCTCCTCTACGCCTGTACATACTCCTATCTGTGTGAGCATGCTCCTCTACGCCTGTACATACTCCTATCTGTGTGAGCATGCTCCTCTACGCCTGTACATACTCCTATCTGTGTGAGCATGCTCCTCTACGCCTGTACATACTCCTATACGTGTGAGTGTGTTTCTGTGTGAGCATGCTCCTCTACGCCTGTACATACTCCTATCTGTGTGAGCATGCTCCTCTACGCCTGTACATACTCCTATCTGTGTGAGCATGCTCCTCTACGCCTGTACATACTCCTATCTGTGTGAGCATGCTCCTCTACGCCTGTACATACTCCTATCTGTGTGAGCATGCTCCTCTACGCCTGTACATACTCCTATCTGTGTGAGCATGCTCCTCTACGCCTGTACATACTCCTATCTGTGTGAGCATGCTCCTCTATGCCTGTACATACTCCTGTATGTGTGAGAGTTCATTGAACACTTTGGCAGTTGTGTGAATTAAAGAATACAAATTCATTGCTGTTCGTGAGTGGTTGGTGATTGGTTACTGGGTGGTTCATTAGTGATTTGTCATTGGCCGGCAGGTGGTTATGGATTTGCAGGATACAGACTCACTGGATGTTGGCGCTATTTTCTAAGTCTGGAGTTATTTTCACATTAATCATGTGAATGTACTCATGTTCTACCACATCGTATACTGCGCTGGGTGAAGACCAATGTCCGATATACAGTGTATGAAGTAATATCATGCAATGTAATGTCTGCTAGTGGTTGGTAACTGGTTGGTATTTGGTGGTTATCAAGTGCTTGGTAAGTGGTTGACGCTTGTGGGATTTTCTTACAGTCTGCGGAACAGGTGATGTTTTTGTTCCGCTGCCGTTTCCTCTTTGATCAGAGAGGGGCGGGGTTGCAGCGAGAGCCTAGCTCTGTGTGCGTTACAGGTGTGTGAAGGCCTTTTGAAGCTGTGTGTGCGTTACAGGTGTGTGCAGACCTTTTGAAGCTCTGTGTTGTGCTTCACTCTTAATTAGATTATATTCAGCATGCCTGCAGTCGGGAGACTTCTGTAATCACTCTAGAGTCTGCCACAGGAACACGCTCCACTTACAAACACTCTGCACAGCTGCTCCATTAAAACACAGACTGTCATCTTACAGCAATCATTTTACACACATGTTTACACAGCTGCAGGTTAGTATACAGTGCATATTTTTGGATTTAATTTGAATTTGTACATACAACACAGTAAGATGAAGGTATCGTGCATGTTTCTTTTACGTGACGTTTTTTGTTGAGCTGAAGCCCTCTCTTTGGAGGGGGGATGGCTTGTTCTCTTGTTCTCTAGTGTTTGCTGAGGAAATGGAGAAAGCAGCTCAGTTCTGTGCAGGTTGTTGCGCTCTTATTCTATTGCACTGAACCGATTAATTACCAAAACACACTGTACCTCACCAAACATCCCTCCTCCCACCCAGGGCTGGAAAATGGGGGGAGGACTGGGGGTGGCAGAACCCACCATGAGCCATGAGGGACCCCCAGATGCAAGAAAAATGACATCATTTTACTGATGTATTTAGCCCTCTGCTGTGGTTTCTCACACCATCAAACCCCAACTCCAAAAACATCTTTTTGGCATATAGACCCCCCCTAAAAGTTGCATTTTCAGATTTTGTCAAGGGTGACCCCTTTCAAATGTTTCCTACACCCCATCCAGAGAATACCTGTGTCTGTAAGAGTGTGTGTTAGTGTGTGTGTGAGAGGGAAAGACAATATGAAGGAGAATGTGTGTGTAAGAGAGAGAGAGAGAGAGCATGAAGGAGAATGTGTGTGTGTGAGTCTATCTGTGGTGAGGGTAAACTCCTATCTCAAATTTTGGATAGAGCTATGGAATTCTTCAGTGTGTTATTCATATCAGAATACTCAGGAATTATTGATGAGGTGGCGTGCGTGAGGTAGCGGGTGCCCTACCTTAAATCAGCAGCAATATGGAAGCTCTCAATGCGCTTTCAGAATGATTTTACACTCCACAGCTGTTTCACCCTCGTTAGCGTGTGGCTTCTGTGGTATTTTAAGGAGAACGCTCGCGGTTTTCTAAAACCGTTAACACCATTTTTTTACAAAATACTGGGAAGATTGTCTGTCTTTTGAGGACCAGAATTTAGATGGAATAAAATATATGCACTGTGGAAGGTTAAAAGCTGCTGCTCTTTGAGCGCGAGCGCTAACGGCATTTTCAGCCGTAAAACATTCTCTCTCTGGCGTCACTGCCATTCTTCCACACTTGATACTATTAGTGTGGAGCGGTTTGGTGGGTGAATGGGTACATCCCAAATAAGCAGGTTGTTGTGTTTATTTTGGGAGATGTGTGGTAATCTCTGCCCGATCGTGAGCAGCGGCAGACGGTGCGAAAGGTAGTGCGGTAGAGCAGGGGCTGGATGAATTCTGCAGAAACTCGCAGACAGAACCTGGAGGGAAGAGAATCTTCAGAAACCATGGAAACCAAACTGGGTCACAGCATAAACTTTTTTCCTTTTTTTTGATCGCGTTATGGAGAGAGAGGGGCCACATTTCCACATCAAAGATGTTTGGAGTCTTTTTCCTCCCCTCAGTGCGTATGTGGGTGCATTATTTATTTATTTCCATCTTATTTTAATTTGTCTCTTCCGTTCCAGGGCCAGCATCAGCAGGGATCCTTTCTATGACATGCTAGCCACAAGGAAACGACGGATCGCTAACAAGAAGTGAGGACACTGACGCACGGCTATGTGGTCCGTCCGGGCGCCGCGGCGCCCACTTCCGTTTTTTGTAATTTTTTTTTTCTCAAAAGGATTCTCAGCCCTTGCATGGTCACCCGAAAACGCACAGGCTCAGAGAAACTGAACTGGGACCAAAACGGAGAAGCAAAAGGCGAGAGACGATCAGAAACAGCACGCAACAAGGCTCTTGCTCTGCCTATATGTTACTTTTTTCCTGTATAAATTACTGTCAGTGTCCCCACCCCCAGCCCCGCCCCTTTTCCTGTGACTGTATGACCCTCCTTGTGTTCAGGTTGAGTAACTCCAGTACAGCTTTCACTACAGGGATGTACAGCGTAGTGTGTGTATACAGCGTGGTGTGTGTATACAGCAAGCCTCCTTTGTATGTGTGTAATGGTTGATTTGAATGGACAACTAGTTTCTCTTGCATGAACACTTGTACACACACAAGCACACATGCACACAAACACACACAAGCGCACACACACACACACACACACACATACACATACTTTAAACCAGGCATTGTAGCATTTATGTATGAATAGTATGTGAAACCAGGCATTTTTGATAATGGAGAAAAACTTGGCTTCAGTGTCAGTGTAAGGTAAAGGATGTTGACTGACACGAGAAAGATAAAAAACAGGCGAGAGACATGCAGGAAGGAGACAGAACTATGACTGAAGACACGATACTGTGCTCTGTGTCATGTGACCTCATGTGTCATGTGACCTCAGCCAATCACACCGAAAAAATCTGGCAAAACCCTGTTTCTAAGTTCCACAAAAAGCAGAACAGCTTGTGCTAAAATATGACAAAGAATATAAGAAAAATATTTTTCACTATATGTCAAAATATTCTATGTAAAACTCAGTATGTTAAAACCTGTATAAATTATCATTTTCATGTATGTAATTGCATATAATGGATTATATATTCTATAATACATTTTAACTTTGGCATAATGATTTATTAGAGTATTTGTAAATATATTGGGTATTTTGACATATATAAATGTCCCTTACATTTTACCATCCCTGTTTAACAATATTCTGGCCATGTACTGCTACGTAGACTACATTATTGACACTTAGGCCTGTTGATTTTTTACAAGAAAGCTCTTAGGTTGTAATTACATATTCAAAAGTTAGTCTGTAACATAATTAAAAAAACATTTTGGCCCTGAACAGTTTTATAATCAGCTGGACTGATTGCATGTAGCCTGTGGTTTGAAACATGCAAGATCTTATTTAAAAAGAGTTCACTCCTTCTCTCTCAGTGAAGGGTGGGGTACCGAACAGTCGATTTAAGCTTTTTTTATTTCCAAGACTGGAGTCGGAGCATGGGGCAGACGTTTATGTGATGTGATCCACATGTGTTTGTTTAGTTTCTGTTTCTGTAGTATGTGAGGCGTGTGGCCTCTCTGTGGCCTCGCAGTCTGCCTGTGAAATCCACTACAGCTCCAACAGCAACTTGCATCTTTGTATTTATTTTCTTTATGCTGTTGCAAAAATGGATTGTTACTGTTAAATGTAGTTAAGTTATGTGTACATAATGTACATAGATTGTATTTTTCTTGATGTTTGTACATTTTGCTGCATGTAAAACCTTAGGGCCATGTCCAGCATCAGTCAAAGTAATACCTTCCATGTGTCACAGCAGTGGAGCCATGCAGTGTCTGCAGGTTTAACTCCAGTCCTGGAGGGCTGCAGTGTCTGCAGGTTTAACTCCAGTCCTGGAGGGTCGCAGTATCTGCAGGTTTAACTCCAGTCCTGTCGGGCCGCAGTGTCTGCAGGTTTAACTCCAGTCGTGGAGGGCCACAGTGTCTGCAGGTTTAACTCCAGTCCTGGAGGGCCGCAGTGTCTGCAGGTTTAACTCCAGTCCTGGAGGGCCACAGTGTCTGCAGGTTTAACTCCAGTCCTGGAGGGCTGTCATGTCTGCAGGTTTAACTCCAGTCCTGAAGGGGGCAGTGTCTGTAGGTTTACAGCATAGTTAGTGTAGTTACTGTAGTAACACAAGCATTCACACTGATCCTTCAGTAATGTGGTTATAAAGCTCTAGCATAATGAATAGCAAAATGAAGATGAATGATGGGGACAAAGCCGGTTAAGAGTTTTACATGTGATTTCAAAATACAAGCCCTGACCCAGGGAGAATTCTTATCTTCAAATGCCTTGTGGGGCAGCAATTAAACTTTTTTTAAAACAATATATTTGAAATATTTGTGTAACAGTTGTATCTCTGAAATACCAAATCATGAATTAACAAAAAAAAAAAAAAAAATATTTAGACCCTGTTCTGTATGTGTATAAACATGATGAATAATTAAAGTCAGGTATTTGTTTACCAATAAGAGTGCTGCACTGTTTCTTTGGTCTGTCCTTATTGGCTGCTTTTTACCACTCTGATACTTGAACGAACAAATAACATTTAATACTTAATAGCATGATAGCATGAAAACACCAGCAGTGTGTAAGTCAAGTGAGGCAGAGTTTGTGGAGCTTCTGGTGACATAGCCGGGATGCGAGTACAGGCATTTCACGCAGTTTCTCCTGATGAGGACAGCTGGTGGTTCCTGTGTCGTGAAGCCGTGAGGCGAGGTTAGTACCCTCAGAGATGCGTGTTCGCAGCATCGTGTGGCCTGTGTCCTTTACAAGAGCATTAACGTGGGATATCTTTTACCTTTTATCTCAGCGGGTTTACTGCATCTCACAGGGACATCAGTTCAATTCAGCCCTTCTACAATCGCTCCCACCTTGAAAGAACATTCAAATCTACCGGGAAATCGTCCTTTTATGAGCGTGACACAACAGGGCCTGTCACCCCTTTTAAGGTAAACCACGGTTTTTCTCTTCGGCGCTACACCTGTAGAATTTAAATAACGCTGCCTACTCGATGCAGATTTACGTGGAAACACGTTTAAGGGCGCCCGTCTGTTTCAGCCTCCCATGGTCACTCTAAAAACGTGTCTCTGCGTTTGGTATTTTCGATGGTCAAAGATGAACCAGTGCCCCTAATAGGCGAAAAGAACCCCAACTATTTCAGGAACACGGTTCTCTCTCGAAAGTAGACCGTGTCCTGCCGCCCGCTGGTGAAGTAAAATACTGCAGTGTATGCGAGTCCTGGTGGATCTTTTGGCACGTCTAAAAAGACTACTTTCTATCGGACTAAAATAACAGCGGGTTCCTGACGAAACATGGCGATGTGGCAGAAGGTTTGCCTCACAGGATGAGTATCTCATTAAGTATCACTCTGAGAAATGGCTGTGTGCCTCTATAATTAATTGAGGCTTGTTTTTTTTATTATCTGTGAAATGGCCATGTTTAATTGTCTGTGAAGTGTCTGTGTTATTGTCTTACTGGCAGTGAAACGGTAATGTTTCTTCCCATTAGCAGCAAAACGGCTGCTTTGTTAACGGGGTGATACCGCGGGACATGTTTTATTGGTGACATCTGTCTGCTGGATTTTTACCACCATCTCGTCTACAAAAGTGTTTTTAAGCTGTGAAAAATTGTAAAATTCTCTCACGTTTGAATAAGTTGTCCTGATTTTTTGTTTTCAGTAAATATCTCGTGGTAAAAATGAAAGGTTTACGAATAAACTTGGAGTCAATACAAAATGTGTTCCGTTACGGCGGCCACTTCCTTGTGTCGGGGACAGTCGTCATGGTTACATGCTGCCACATCGCCGTCTGAAATGATCCTGTGGAGTCCGGAAAGTCACAGCTTGAGGTGCGCTTTTCTCCGAAAATCTGATAACCACAAGCTATTTCAGTCTGTGACATTAGACTATGGCCGACAGGCCTTTCTGACAGAGATAGGCGGGGTGCGGACAGTAGGGGGCGCTACTACACAGTGGAAAAACTACAAAAACCAATTATTTAAGTTCGAGGTTAAATTTTTAATAGGTTTTACGAAAACAGAAAACAAAAATAAACTGCTACAAAGTTCTTAATTCACATACTGCTTCATAGTGCAGTAGGTCCCTTTTTCTGTTTTTTGAAATTCAACATTTCCACCAGACTTGAGATTTTCCTTAAAACACCACTCACACAACCCACACCCACAAACACACACACCGTATTATATCGCAAGGTTATAGAGAGGCACAAGGTGGGTGGATTGTGGGGGGGGGGGGTTGAGGTTTACTACATTGCAGCTTAACAGTTCACTGTAACCCAACACCATCCAAGTTGTCCATGTTCTGGGGACAGCGTAGCAGACAGACTACGATTCAGGACAGAACAGGTTGGGGTGGGGTCACTGTTTACCGGGACGGGATCGGGGCTGGAGCCCGGGGTGTGGGTGGAGTCTGTGTGTAAGGGGAGGAGTCCTTTGTGAGCAGGGTCACAGCAGAAGTGTTCTGGATGAGCTGCAGGCCTGGGTGGGGTCAGTGCAGGAGGGCAGTGGCACGGGCAAAGTGACCGAGGTTTTCACAGGACTTGAGCCAGCGCTGGACGTTGGGAGGAGCCGAGGGGGCAGAGCCCGACTGCAGCACACAGCAGGCGCACACGATGTCCGCCAGTGATAGCTCCGCCCCTACCAGCCAGGAACTCCGCCCCAGGGCGGCATTTAGCGCACGCATGACCGCCGCCCGCTCCTTGGCCCCGCCTTCGGCCAGCTGGAACAGGCCGGTGTCCACCCAGCTGTCCGAAAGCGTGGCCGCGGCTGGGTCCCTCGGGCCCGCGCCCAGGAGCTTGAATAGGAAGCGAGCCACATTCCCCTCCCCCTCGATGGGACACATGGACTGCACACTGAACTTCATCTGCGTCTTAGGCACTGCGGAGAGAGAGAGGAGAGAGGAGAGAGGGAGAGAGAGGGAGGGAGAGTGTGGAGGAGGGGGGAAGAGGGGGGGGAAGAGAGAGAGAAGGAGAGGGAGAGGGGAGGAGAGGGAAGGAGAGTGTGGAGGAGGGGGAGAAGAGGGGGGAGCGGAAAAGAAAGGGTAAAGGATGAGAGTTAGAGGCAAAGGAACAAAGACAGGTAGAAAGGGGGAGCAAATTGATAGGAAGGAGGGAGAAAAAAACAGGAAAGATATAAGGAGAGAGAAGAAATGAGAGAGGAGGCAGAGATAGATGGGAGAAATGGGGGTTGCGGAGAGAAGGGAAAAGAATGAGAGAATATAGTGATGGGGGAGGGAGGTGAGAAGTTCAGAGAATAAGTTCATGTTGCCATGGAAGCAGCTGAGCCATCTCTTCCTCAGGTCAAAGGTCACAGTGACATTCTGACTTGTCCTGTGAGGCTGTATTTTAGAGATGTGATTTTGTAAACAGTTCTGAAAATAAGAATAAACCACATGTCCACTGTCAGGCCCTGGGGGAAGATTTCCTCATTATGATAGGAGCTAGGGTGCGTTCCCAGAACTTCCCATAGACTTCCAGGCATTGTATCAGCACTGAGTGTGGTACGATACTTTGCTTCCAGAAATATCTCTGGGATTCACAAAGGGAAAATTAAACAGTACTGGTGAGTTTCCCACTCTTGTTATAATCCCGCTTCAGATAACAATTCAAAGACATCTTACATACATTTAGCACAAGCTCTTGTCCAGAGCACAATTTACTGTAACATCTGAGCTACAAGCCCCGATCCAAAATAATTACACTACAACGTAAGTAACTCATCACTCTACTTCTGTATAGCAGAGAACATGTTTCTGTTAGCGTGAATCTGTACAAGTTTCCGGAGGCAACTGAAATAACCGGGTTGCTAAATCCATGCATTAAGTGTGTCAAATTGCAGTTAACCCATTTCTGAAACAAAACGCTGGAGCCTCCTGTTTAACGGAAATGAGGGCTCTGTGATCAGCGCGTGACAGATTCATTTAGCCCGCATTAAACAGAAATCTGTACGTCCATGGAAAATTTCACCACACACGCCGTAATCTTGGCCTTCACAAAACATTTCTTTATATTCTCATTTTATTTTAAACTTGCCATTTCATAATATAATTTATATGGGTCACCTCATTTCCTGCACTGACATTTTCACGGAGACGCTGAAATGAAATTGCTCTTTTGTTGGAGAGCCCAGGCTATCGTTCAGTGTGGGCAGAGCTCGAGATGGAAAGATCTGACAGAAAAGCCACAGCAGGACGGCGCGGTCTCCGCCCATCACAGATACGGTGTCAGCACGTATTGTGCTGAGTAAGATAACTTGGGAGATTCAACAACGGATAGCTTGTACCATTCTCATGTAATCTGGCCATAGTGTTACCCAATAAATATGTCCAATAGGTTGCTAAAGCAAAAAAAAAAAAAAAAAACAGATTTTTTTACCAGTATGTCTCTCCAATTTGCCGTGAGACTCAAGCAGTGTCTGCTGGTTTCTAGTGGCTTCTTTGGAACGCACCACCTTATTTAAACTTTTTAGCCAATCAGTGTAAATTATTGAAACACTTGTGGGAGCACCCAGTCTCCCAGCCTGCACGCTGCAGCCCCCCAGGCCTGGTGCATGTGTGATAGGCCTGCAGCAGCCCCGTAAATCTCCCCGTCCTTCTGGCTTACCATCCTTCCATATGAGGGTGAATCCAAGCTGGAAGCGCTGGCGGATGTAGCTGTGGGGGGGGCGAGGACCCAGGCTGTTGAGGAGCTGGGGAGGCACAGCGGAGGAGGGGATGGAGGAGTGGACGTGGACGGAGGACAGCACCTGGTAGCGCTGGCACAGCAGGCTGTGCAGCACCAGCAGGGAGAGGGGCGGCCGCGCAGGGTGGGCGTTAATCACCACGTCCCTCAGAGCCCCCAGGTCCTGGGAGGGGGAGCACCAAAAACATTACAAACAACAACACAACATTTAACATGAAACTGTCATATAAACATAAGACAAACTTACCATAAAGTAAATCAAAATGAACTGAAATACATCATGAAACAAACATAAACCAAACACACATAAAATATGACCATAAAACACAAAATAAAGCATTAAACGTGGATAAATCCACTTTTTACGTTTAAAAGCATTAAACGTAAAAAGTGGATAAATCATGGATTGTGAAACACAAAAATTAACCATTAAACATAACACAAACATCAAACACAAACATTCAACAAACTTTAAATACTAATGTGAAAACATGAGTCATAAAACATTAAATATAAATATGAACCTTGAACATAAAATAGTTTATGTATTTCTGTTTTCCATGGCTGGTTATATTGAACTGTTTGTTATTTAATTATTTGCCTTGATAGGTTCACCCACAGATGCCCAGATGGATGTTATGTTGTTATGTTTTTCACATTTCTGCTCTTATACTTCCCTCCTGTAGGATATTACTGCACTCAAACACCCAGCTATGCACTTGTCTTTGCTTCATAATTCACTCTGGATAAGAGCCTCTGCTGAATGTCTGTAATGTAATATAGAATCATGACAGGCTCAGCCATTCAGACAGAGAGCAGTCCTGACTCCAGATGCCAATTCTCTGGTAGAGCTTCCAGATAACTTCATTAGCTTCTCCGGCCTCAGTTTCCTGCCGTGTGACTGGTGCCAGCAGGTTTCAAAGGAAAGGATTTGGTTGGCTGTGGTGATTTATCAGTTCATGCACCCATTCTATTGACAGATTTGTAAAATGTAATAATTGACTACTGGTTAATTAGCAAACCCTGTCTCTGTAAGATGGGCAGTGTTATTCCACATTTATGTTTTATTTAGAGCTACTTTCACACTTCACATTTTTACATGGAATGCATTCTTGAGGGTGGCAATTGCTGGGGCAAATTGGGTCAAGTACCCTAAATGCTACAACAGCTGTGCCTCAGGCAGGAATTGAACCTGCAAACTCTCAGTTGCAAAGCCAGGTTCCTAACAGTTGTATTACACTGCCCCCCTTATTATTGCAGTGAGAGGTTAGTCCGACTCACAGTTATATATAAATAATTACTGGCTCAGCGGATGATGCAGGGATGAAAATAGCACATACTGCATGGCACACTTAAGGGCTTACTGGAGGTGTAGTAATGCTGCCCTCTACTGGTGGTTTCCAAGCCACCAGTTTCCATCCACCAACTTGCTTTCTTGTAAATGAAAAGATTATCCATTTCACACACCATGGCATACATGTGTTGTCATGTGTACATTTTTTCCAAGAGCTTTTGAAAATAACTTTGAACAGACTAAACCTACATCTCCCATGATGCATGACTTTAAGATCTCGAACAGCTCAAAATAGTAAATGGCAGATGTGCTCTTTAAGTCCACAATACAGGCAGCTGCCACAATCTCAGACTAGGTCCTGTAACTAGGCTACTGCAGGCCCAAGCACTGTCACTGTCTAGCCAGCATTCCTTCATTATCAGGTAAGGTTGTTCATCTTGTTTTTTTTCTATAACACTGGGGCTCCTCATCTCAGGGATTCAAACAAGCAGCCCGCTTACCTTGCCCAGTAGCGAGTCAAGGTCTGCAGTACCGGTGAGCGTTGCACTAGCACCACCCTGCTGGGGGATGGTGGTTGCGTCCAGGTCTGCATCGGGCGTGGTCACTGTTTTGGCCAGACCATCCACTGCTGCCTTCAGTTCGTATAACCTGCGCAGGATCTCATCCTGCCGGACCTCCAGCGCCTGCACCGCGGGGTCCACCTCCCCATTCTGAGAGAGAGGCAGAGTAAGGCTGAAGTTCACTAAGCGTTCATCTGTATTTAAACTCCCCCGCCTGCCAAACTCACATCATGACTTTGCCAAAAAAAACTAGGCATGAAACAGAATCAGAGAGTTGTGACATAGGAGTTGACGGAAACGGTTACAAAAGTTTTCCATCACATCCCAAAAAAAATGCAAAAACATTTGTCAAGGGACATGGAAAATCATTTCAGGAGGAAACAGAAATTGTCCTTTACAGCCAAAACATTCACACATTTCACGGACGTGTTGTTTTACAGACTGCATAGTGTGCAGCCCCTTTCAAACTACAGGATGTGATGTAATATACCTGTGTTACCTGGACATGAGTCAAGCAGTATCATAATATCGCTTTCTCTGTGCTTTAGCAAAATCAGTTAAGCTTTTCCTGCCAATAAAGAAACTTGAATTTGACAGCGATATTACCTTTTTCTATTTTCATAAAATTTTGACATGCACGACCAAAAATTGTATTGTGATACTTCAAAACTACACTTTTGATGCATATTTTCAGAAAATATTTGGCAAAAACACTGATGCTAATTGACTGTTATTGACAATGAATTTGACAGAAAAAGGAAAGGAGGGTTGGCGGTGGAAGAAAACAGAGAGGGAGAAAAAGCAGCAAGAGAACAGGGTTTGAAGAGAAAAGGGAAAGATAGAAGAAAGAAGAGAGAACAGATCATGAGAGAGGCTAAAACCACATGTGGATTCTCAGCAAACAGGGTAAGTAATGTTTGAGCTCCAGCTCAGGCCTGTATGTGGCACTGCATGGTGGTTAATGAGTGAGAGAGTTGGTTAAGGCTGGTGTTTGATCTGGGGGCACCACACTCACAGACAGTGGGGGGGGGGGGGGGGGGGGTTGTATTCTGCAGATATGATGCAAAGTCTCCAGTCAGTGTAACCATGAACCATTTTGCAGGGCCAGAATTGTTTATACTGCATTCACAGCTTAATTTTCAGAACTAACAGGAATCTAGACACAAGACTTTCTCCCTGCATATGTTTCCTTTACACTGGATACTGTTTGAAAGATTGCCTTTCATGGTTTCACATACAAGGAATCCAATGTGTTTTGTTTTTGTTTGTTTTTTTTTTTTTTTAATTCAAAGGGGCGTTAGTTTAACTCAAATTTGACAACCGCATACTTCAGGAGACAACTATTTGGCATGAGGTTAACTTGGGTAAGGCAAGTTTAGATATATTACGTGAACAGGTTTGACAGGTCGACTTCGTGCTCCACAAAATGGCTTGTGAATGTTGTGCTTGGTTTCATGCTTATATCCAAATACATCTTAAGATTGCAAGGGAAAACTGGGTGGGGGAAAAACCACCATCCATCCAAGAGTAACCTTGATTGCTTTCACAATAATACTACAATTTTTAACCCTGACACCTTTATCATCCTTCAAATATTAACAATAAAAAGTAATATTGTCTGTTGTTTGTAAGATGTACCATCAAAAATGCACGTTAACGTAACGTTTACTCCCCCTCCCTGTCATCTAAATTGATGACTACAGCACAGCAACTGTCGACGTTCGACAATCCTTAACGAGGTTGTGACAATTTATGTCACAAACAGATGACTACTTAGCAAGATTGTCATGACCAAATGTGATAACTGCGGCTGTCGGGGAGACCGAACAATCACAGCCACGATTGCATCAGCCGAAGCAATCCCAAGTCCCTCTTGGTGGAGAACTACCTAGCTACGTTAGCTGGTAGTGCTAACACTTTTTACTAAACCGCTTAACAACAAACAACAACAGCTACTCGAATAATAACAATGACCTGGCCAAAACACTGATAACGTGGCGAATTTGTTTTATTCTGATGCGAATAGCAATACCAGAACAACTAACTCTCATGCAAGCTAATAACGTTATCATACCAACACTCCACATGATAATGGTAGCTATCAGTTTTATCATTTGTAGCGTTTTTTTTTAATTCTCAGCGTTTAAATATTCGAATGCACTCCTTTTACACAACTAGCTTTGTGGTCTTCTTGCAGATGTAACACTGCACATTAGCCGGAAAGCTAAGGGGCTCTCAGTTGTACACCACACTGCCTTGCTAGCATGGATGCCCACACGGCCGACTGGAAGTTACCTGGTGCGCATGCTCGCCGCAGCCGCTTCTTGGCGCGTGGACATTCGGTAACTTGTACATGCAGGTTGGCATATCAATCTTTATGTCACCACCACAGATCGGCTTTACCTGGTACATGGGCATGACTTCGGGCGACTACCTCGAAAGGAAAAACAAAAAGGACCGGTGTAGCTTAAAACTGACACTTTCGCCCGACGAGGCTATCCGTTCGCCTACGTGACGTCTCACCAAAGGAAAGAGCTTTGTTTCGTCACATCCGGATGGTTATTGGACGGGCAAAGATTGTTAGAGTGTTACAAGATCTGCGGCTGGTAAGGCCTTAAATACTTCAGCTCTTCACTGCAAACACTAAACCCTGATGGAGCGTCTGGAAAGCATATAGTGTGGACTTTTGCTTCGGGACGTTTGAATGTATTCACATTTATTACACTGAATCTTCCAGCTGTGAATAGCATCTTGAAATTTGAGTTCTACCCTCACAGGATAGTGACTAGTCCAGGGGTGTCAAACTGCAGTCCTGGAGGGCCGCAGTGGTAGCTGGTTTTTGGTGTGTTTTAGCACTTAATTGATTAATTAAAATGACTGCTTGGCTAAAGAGTCCACACACCTGGTTTCCAAGGCCTAAAATGGCTGCCAATCGAAAGGAAAGAACAAAAACCCGCAGACACTGCGGCCCTCCAGGACTGGAGTTTGACACCCTGGACTAGTCAGTAGTAGAAAGTGACCGTTGATTAACTATCAAAGAACAAATTTGAAGTCAGGTGGTGCAATTAGGCTCATGGTTATGATGTCATAGTCAAGGGCGGCAATATGGCCTTCTTGTTAAAAAGATCACCCCAATGGATACCTCCTGGTAAATTTATATGAATCCAGATTGCACTGTTACATTCATTCATAAAAGATGACAATTGAATCGTTTGACTAGCTGTGTTAAGTAGCAACCTTGAACATCCTGCATTTGTCTAGAGTGAAACAATACCTCAACAACATGTTTTGACGTGCATGATAAGACGTTTTTTATTTCCTTGAACAATGGCAAATAATGTGAAAATAATGTGTGTATGGTAAACTTTTTTTTAAAGTTTAGAATCAGGAGCTGAGTATCTGGTGCGTCTATAGATGCTCTGCTTATAATTGCTAGTCCTACAAGGTTGCAGTGAATGTCTGTTCTTACATTGACTTCACAGTAATTGGTCTAAATAAACCCATAGTCACTCTTCATAAATGGTGCAGTAAAAAAAGTGCTTTTATTGTCAATACAGAACTCCTCCACTAGTGGGCAGCAAAACACCATATTTGTAATATTAAAGCATTTGAATAGATTCTTCAGATTGTTGGATTGAAGTAGCCAGTTCTGCTGGAATGACAGCAGTTGAATGTTTGATTTATTAAATAACATGTGCGTTTGCATACTTATTTTGATAAGAATTGTTCCGTTTTAAACACTCTCTTCTCTGGCAGACTCTGCAGACTTTTTCTACACTCATTATTCTTTTTGCTCCCTTATTCCGACAGTTTATATATCCACTTCACCTTGTTCCTTTTTACTTCATTTCTCCTAAAAACACAGTGATATTATCAACCCCACCAACCACCTTTTCACACAGTCTCAAGCTCCAATTCCACCTCCAGTTCATGTGTCAATATGCCCTCATTTCTTCCACACTGCATATCCAAAATCAATCACTTTTAATAGTCAATGGTTTGATATTCTATTGATGCCCAACAGGGTAATTCACACTGTCTCCCGCAGTGACTAATAAACAAGTGCATTACACACAGAGCCAAGAGCTACACAGAGATAGTAATGTCTGACTGAGGTTAATCAGGCAGTAGATCAGCAATGGTTTATTAGAGCTGTTAGCCTGTAGGGGGCAGTGTTGCCACTTATCTTGAAAAAGTGATGCTGGGAAGAGCTAAGAGCGGGGTGAGGAGCATCTGTTGTTTGGATTACAAACTATCTGTCAAAGCACGGGAGGCCTTCAGAACCATAAATAGTGGCAGCCACAGCAACAGACACTCACAGCTGAGGCTGGAACTTCAGACACACACAGCTGAGGCTGGAACTACAGACACACACAGCTGGGTCTGAATCTACAGACACACACAGCTGAGGCTGAATCTACAGACACACACAGCTGAGGCTGGAACTTCAGACACACACAGCTGAGGCTGGAACTTCAGACACACACAGCTGGGGCTGGAACTACAGACACACACAGCATGGGCTGGAACTACAGACACACACAGCATGGGCTGGAACTACAGACACACACAGCTGAGGCTGGAACTTCAGACACACACAGCTGGGGCTGGAACTACAGACACACACAGCATGGGCTGGAACTACAGACACACACAGCTGGGGCTGGAACTACAGACACACACAGCATGGGCTGGAACTACAGACACACACAGCATGGGCTGGAACTACAGACACACACAGCTGAGGCTGGAACTTCAGACACACACAGCTGAGGCTGGAACTTCAGACACACACAGCTGGGCTGGAACTACAGACACACACAGCATGGGCTGGAAACAGACACACACAGCTGGGGCTGGAACTTCAGACACACACAGCATGGGCTGAGGCTGGAACTTCAGACACACACAGCTGGGGCTGGAACTACAGACACACACAGCATGGGCTGGAACTACAGACACACACAGCTGGGGCTGGAACTTCAGACACACACAGCATGGGCTGGAACTACAGACACACACAGCTGAGGCTGGAACTTCAGACACACACAGCATGGGCTGGAACTTCAGACACACACAGCATGGGCTGGAACTACAGACACACACAGCTGAGGCTGGAACTTCAGACACACACAGCATGGGCTGGAACTTCAGACACACACAGCATGGGCTGGAACTACAGACACACACAGCTGAGACTGAATCTACAGACACACACAGCTGAGGCTGGAACTTCAGACACACACAGCTGGGGCTGAATCTACAGACACACACACAGCTGGGGCTGAATCTACAGACACACACAGCTGAGGCTGGAACTTCAGACACACACAGCTGGGGCTGAATCTACAGACACACACACCTGGGGCTGAATCTACAGACACACACAGCTGAGGCTGGAACTTCAGACACACACAGCGGAAGCTGAATGTACAGTAGAACGTGTGTGTGTGTATTGTGGGGGACTCTTTTTTTAATACTGCTAGTTGTCAGCTAATTTATTTAATTCACTCTCAGCAGTATTACTTGTATGATGTTATGACTTTGTTTTTTATTAAGTGGAAGTCATTGCCATATTGCTATCCTTTTTGTGACTTCATGCCCTAACTGAATTTGGGTGAATGTCAAAGCATTACGTATTTGAAACAAACATCAGCAAAGCTGCAGAACAAAGGTGGTGAGCAAAACGTTAATGTCAGCTTTTGATAGGATGGTAGTCCACCGTTTCCAACCAATCACAGCGAGGCTGACACGGCAACCAGGGTCAAATGCATGTAATTCATACCTCTGAGCCAGCTGGCCAAGCAGGCTTTGGTCTCATGTCCTTATTTATTTGCTCTTGAGTCCTGGATCAGCTGGTCAGGTGGAATCATCACCCCACAAGCCTGTGCCCCAAACCAGGGTTTTCCAAACTGAAGTCCTCAGGCACCCCTGTGTGTTTGTAGGTTTTTACCCCGTCCAACCTCTTGAACAATTAAGGCTGCTGAAAACATGTGTCAAAGTTCCATCATTTCGGGCTAAAACAGATTTAGACACAATGGAGACTTAGCTCATTGTGAATGTAACAAATATAACAAACCCATACTACAGAAGTTTGATACCCTTTAACACCAACACAAACACTACGTAGTCTGTCAGTGGTGCAAGACCAACGGTAAGGGAGGGGAACTTTGTCTCCCTGACGAATACTGTATAAAGAAAAACCATAATTTACACATGGGAAACACATTTATGACACTGCAAAATCAATTATCAATACCAAAGACAAATACAAAAGTAGATAAATATTATAGCAAATAATCTGAAGCACAATACAGATGTTTGTAACCTACATAACATATAAATGTATATATGCTATATGTTCAATAGTAGATAACCATTTAAATATTTTTCATGAAAATATAAAGAGTTATTTTATTCTATTTTATTTATAGCAATAGTATGATTATATAGCAAGTAGTCACAGGATTTAATTTCTTGGTTCTTTTCAAATCCAGAAAATGGAAAAAAAAACTTGTCTGAGGGGTAAAATTGTATCAAAAATTGTGCTGTCATTAAATAACACTGTGGACAGTTCTTTGCAGGTTGTTGTGAAATTTCTTCATTTAAGCCCATCTTCTTCATATGAATCTGTCTGCTCTTAGTTCAGAGGCAAAATACACCTGCTGTTTCTATGGGAGTTCACACACACAGATGCACACACCAAGGGAAATTTAATTACAAGGCACGGTTGAGTTTGGTGTTCTGAGAACTTGTTCACTGTAAATAATTCACGGTTCTGTGAAGCCCTGACATGGTCCTCTCCACGGCAGCACACGGCCTCGTTAAATAACGGGAGGATCCGGTGGCCTGTAACGGCCTGGGGGAAACCGACACACAGCTGCCACCTTTCCGCCGGAGTGCCACGGCTCTCTGAATCGCAGCCTCTGGGGGACACCAAACAGGTAACCATGGTTACAGCCACCACCATGTCAACACGGCAGGATCATCCATCAGTTTTGCCCAGTCAAAACACGGCAGTTTTGCTGCTTGCTGAAACTCCGCCAATCCAAGGAAGCAGCAGCACCAGGCCCAGTCTCTGTAGCCTGCCACATGCAGTATAAAGATGTAATAAAGAGGTAATAAGTGGTATGTGATTGAGACACCCGCGTGGTTTGACAGTGCAGCGGAGTTACGCCTCCCTGAAATATTTGGGCTGTCAATCAGGCTTTTTCTGTTCATCGACCCAAACATTTTTACACACAGACCACAGGACTTTTTAGTGCATAGATAGACTCAATATTTAGTTTATTCTCAACCCTCCTCACAGATCCAGGGAGGGAGGCAGAAGTACTTTCATCATGTCAGTTTTCTGATCCATAAATTGAGTTAGAATTTTGGACTGAGCTATGTTTGTTATATCCTTGAAAATCAACAAAAATACATCCTACAAATCCTAGTCTGTGTTGTTACTTTTTTGTTTCTGAATCTATTTTAGACTATGCATTTAGTCATTATAAATTTTTAATAAATGCTGGGAGCCATTCATTAAAGTAAGTTATATCTGCAAAAAGATGTATCTACAAGATTTATTTTAGGGGGATGGAATGCTATGTGCTCATTTGTTTATATTTAAAGATTATTTTACATTTCACATGTTACTGTTATAACTGGATTAATGTAATATGTAATAAAATAAGGGATTGTTTGTCTGTCCCTAAACTGTGCTGGCACCTAAACTGTGAGCTGGGCCTCTGTTATCTGGATGCGTCTGCAGTCGCTTGGGCCTATCTGATAGGGACATCTCATTTGGAAAAACGTCCTGCACTTACGGCTCTCAGTGGAGCGCATTCACCTCTGAGATCCACAACTGAGACGTTCATAAAGTCCTTCCTCTGTCCCATGTGAAGAAGTTAATTATGAGACACTGACTGTTCGAGAATATTTTGTTCTTTCATCCAATGACACAAAACTCCTGATCGACCCTCAATTCAAGACAACAGGGAAGTTTCAACGTCTGTTGCGTTTGTACAGCAAGCAAAAATTTACTGGCACATTAAATAAAAAAAGAGCTGCGCATGGTTGAGGACAGATGCATTATGGGTAATTCTCGGTCACGCAAAAGAAACTGTCAGATTATGTCAGGCACTTATAACGTTCACGCCGCATGAGAGCAGGTTTGGGCCCGACCCGAGCAGAGCCGTCATGAGACCGAGAATGCAAACAGAACAGCCTCATCTCTCCCCTTCACTCCTCACCCGACCTGCTGCAGTCGGAAGTTCATCGCCATCAATTTGTTATCAGCGCTGGATGGAGCAGACATTAAAGTTTCAGACAAACCTAATAAGTAAGGCGAGCCTGACAGCACTCTTGGTACGTACGCGTTTTTAGTGACAACTGAACAAAAGGCATTAATAATTGAGGCGCAGGGGGGCGGGGCACCAGGCATCCCGCTGAACTGCCACGTCAGCGCCCCCCCCACACGACGCACGGTAATTGCGCCGCCTCACAAAAGAATTTTAGTCAGCATTACTTATTCAGGCCATTCCTCGTTGCCATGATTAACGACACCCATCAAATCTTCTGGAGGGCCGGACTTGGGTTACATCCCGCTAATCCTCGGCAGCGTGTCAGATGATGTAGCTCACAGCCTGGGCTCTCCATCCACCTGCAGCTATCTCACACCACGGACTCAACAATATGTCACCCATACCAGCACTCTATATGTTACTTACTAACAACATTAGTAACAATGACTTATGTCATTTACTCATTCTTAATTCAGCCCACTTATGGCATGTGAAAATATGTAGTAGATACGCTATGACACATGGTAGGCAAGAACCTTTCATCCCCAAAACCAGAATGGCTCCACCGTACGGCCGGATAGAAATGGAGGACACAGAGGCCCAGTAAACCTGTACAACGTACGGCTGCTCAAATTTCAGGTTTTTAGACTCAGACGTCAGGTTTTGCTCGGTACATTTAATCGTTTTTCTGATCTGCTTCAAACTTTGATGACCTGACAGGCGATAACTCAGATGAGTCCTGAATGATTGTGACCCACCACAGGTGAGCCCTGGTCCAGACCGGTCCGTTCTAGCTCAGCATAACCCTGTACTGAGGGGGGTTGATGTGTGATGTTTATATAAAAATGTTATAAAAATAATTGGTCCAAAATGCAAAATGATATTCTATTTTAAAACAAATGTCCCACCAGTTGTTAAACAAATACCATTTGAAATGCCTTTCGTAAACGAAGCTCCACTTTTTCCACTCTAAAAAGCCAAGAAGTAAAGGAGACTTGTGACGCTCCCCATTGGCTGAGAGGAAAGCTTGTTCTCCATGCAGAGCCAATAAGGCGCCACAGCAGATAGCACTAGTTGTGTTGAATATGAGGCACTTTAATGTCTAACACACTCTAATTTGTCACCTGTCTCTGCCACTTGGGTCTGTCTTGAGGGATTTTCATGTCCCCTTAATCCTGTCAAAATGCTCTCCTGTCACTCGGTATAAAACCACAGAAATACGACCACACACTTCAGAGGTGGATCTGGTTGCTTAGCGCTGTTTTTTTCCCCTCCTCTAGCTCCATATTGCATAATTAATTTGTTTGCTAGATAATCTTGTTCAGAGTGACTTTTGTGGTTTAGGTTTGATTCATTGATATGGCTGGATGTTTACCAAAGCAATTCAGGTCAAGTACCTGGGCAGGTGATGTAGACAGCTATTCTCTGCCTGGAAAGCAAACCTGCAAACCCTCTGGTTACACAGCCAGTTTTTACTGACTGGCAGAGTGCAAGATGCTCTTGGGCCAGGCTCTCTGTTTGCCATGTGACCCAGCCACAGTGGTTCAGTTACGGTTACCCTCCTGTCCAGCAGAAAGCCGCATCTCCACACCTCTTTACCTGTCTGTGCTCACCAGGGGGAGGGCTCAGGTAGCCCCCCCACACATGCACACATACATACAGACACACTGAGGGGATTGATATGGGATGGTGAGTCAGAGGTCATTATGGGATGGTGAGTCAGCGGTCAAGGGTCATGACCCCTTTGCTGGATGCAGGAATCGCTCATCCGTTGCACAGACACACTGTCATAAAATATTTCATTTCTCAAACATTTCATGAATACACAGCTAGCCAAATGCAGTTTTCCCTTTCTTCCCAGACAGACTGTGCGATGTTCTCCGCCCCATTCTTGGCAAATGTCAGCCAATGACAGAGCTGCCAGCTGTTAATGTTCACATGGCAACCAGGGTCACTATTTTTCACTCACCACAGGCTACCATGCTACCACACACATGCACATATATCCGCTATGCTTCTGTGTGTATCGGCCCTCATCCTCTAACTACATTTCCAAGGGACGGCTCTAAGGTGCAGGACAGGGCTCTGAGCCAGAGCAGGGGCTGATGGGATACCTCGGTCAGTGCGGGTGTTCTGGCCCAAGCTGCCCAGCGCAGCAGAGATGCACTCGCCCGACCCGGCGGTTTTAATTACGGCCCGTCGGCAGAAACCCTGCGTCCGTACTCTCCAAACGGGACTGGATGTTCGGCGCCTCATCCCTCACTTGGGACACCCTCTACAGAATCTTTGCTCCATATTTCTGTGCTTTGGTGCTAAACGTGAGAAAAACACAGGCATGAGTCAGACTGAGGCCACTGCACAGCCTTAACGGAGCTGAATCTGTGTTGAAGCGAAGAGAGGCCGGGCAGACCCTGCTCTGTACCCTTGGAGGGCTTCCTGCTTTGCCACAAAACAATTAAAAACAACCCACTAAACGAGCGAATGAGACCAGTCATGGTCTTGAATGGGAGGTCTTGCAATTGCAGCCGTTTAAGTCTCTGGGTATAAAGGCATCTGCTAAACTGCTATAAAAATGAAAATGTTGAATCACTGCTTTGTTTAGCTGAAGCGGTAGTTTAGGTGGTAGGCAGAGTGAAGGCCTGCAGTCACCTGGACCCTGTGGGGCAGGGGGGTTTGGGGTAGCCTATAGCCTTGTAGGTTAGGTGCTTGACTAGGATGCAGATGGTCGGTGGTTGGTGGGTCAAGTCTTACATTTTAGCACAAATTTGACAGGACTGTGGAGCGCCAAGAAGGTGCAGGCGTATGAATCAATCACAATGTCTCCATCATGTTAAACTGGAACCCGTGATTTCATTGCTGATTATGTTTTGGTGTGCACCTGCAGTGTACGCATTCCAAAGGGGAGCACATATCCCCCCGTCTGACCGCGCTCAGTTTCAGCGCTCCTGTCATTGACAAACGAGGTCTAATTAAGCCATGAAAGGGCACACCGGCTGCACGCAGCATCAGGGCTATAGTGTGTTTGGAGTCATGATGATGTTTTGAGGCTGTTCGTGGTGGGGGGGGGTGACTTCACAAACATTTAGCATAAATAAGCAGCCATTGGGGCGGGGTAGCTGGAAGCTGACAGCCAGCGCATGGCTTCGGCTCCATCGTGTTAATTGAGTCGGTGAAACCCGACCGGAACGGATGCTCTGCCAGGCATTGGGTGGCCGTCGGCGCGGTAACCATAACCGCCGCTTGGCTTTTGTGCCGCGGCAACGGTCACTTTAAATCTTTAACGCTGCTCATTCTGAAGCCGCACATGGACCCGCCAAAGCAACAAAGCCAGCGGGTTTCCGCTAAATTATTCACTTTTCTTTAGATCGCTGACGTGTGACACCTCTGTTTGTTTTGAGGGTGGATGTAAAGGCCATGTACGTTTGCAATGCCAGAAGTGTGGTTAAAAATAAAAGCTGGCGAACAGGGCGGTGTCTCAGCTTGTGTGAATGAATGCTGTAAGCAGATACACCCTATTGTCTCAGGAGATAACTGCTGTGCAACACAGAAGATGAATTAACAGTCAATCATCTTCAGCATTCTCACTGATAAAAAACAGATACCTGTACATTGCCTACATTCTAAAAAAGTGCTGAAGACCTTATGCTCATAACAGTAGCAGAACCTTTTGGAACTATATAGAACCATTATGTAGACCATTTGATACCTTATAACCATTGATAGTTCCATACTAGACAACCACTGTTAGATTAGTTGTTCCTTAATTATCTGTTAATAGTTCTGATAGATGTAGAGAGGTAGGCATATCGACAGACACACACAGCTGGGGCTGAATCTACAGACACACACAGCTGAGACTGAATCTACAGACACACACAGCTGGGGCTGAATCTACAGACACACACAGCTGAGGCTGAATCTACAGACACACACAGCTGAGACTGAATCTACAGATACACACAGCTGAGACTGAATCTACAGACACACACAGCTGGGGCTGAATCTACAGACACACACAGCTGGGGCTGAATCTACAGACACACACAGCTGGGGCTGAATCTACAGACACACACAGCTGAGACTGAATCTACAGACACACACAGCTGGGTCTGAACCTACAGACACACACACAGCTGGGGCTGAATCTACAGACACACAGCTGGGGCTGAATCTACAGACACACACAGGTTTGTGCAGCATGTACTATAGGCCGCCTGTCGTCTGTGCTGTACTTTGGGTGTAGCCTTTGCTGTGCACTGTGCATTGGTGGTCCTTTGGCCTCCTTTACAGCCAGGTGCTACCTGATACAGACATGGTGACAGTACAGGACAGAGGAAGGTCACTGCCTGTAGCCTGTGCTGCAGATGAAGTCTCTGAATCTATGAGACACATCACCTTCTCACTCTCAAACCTGCTCAAATCTGCTCACCTCAGGTACAGGCGCCTCTTCACTCTCAAACCTGCTCAAATCTACTCACCTCAGGTACAGGTTCTCTTTATTCAGTGGATTAAAACATTAGTGCTACCCAGGCAAAAAATCAAATATTTATCATGAGGTTTTCATCAGAAGGCTCCATTGAAATACTTTGTTCAATGAAAACAAAAATAACAGAGAAACCCTCTTAAAATAGTTAGAAATTGAGTATCCACAGAGGAGATTTGAAAGTGGACCATGTTTTGGCTTATTTTTTAAAAAATGTCTGTTTTTGAACTAATTTGACCCAAGAAATTTGAAGAGAATGAAATGTGCAAACAACCAATTTATCATTGTTTTCTGCATAAAATGGGTTGTTTGATTGGCCTTTTATGGGATGCTCATTTTCTTTAAGCTGATGAGTGGAGAGTGTTCTGCTGACAGACAGGTGCCTGTAAATCACCCCTGGGGGCCTTAGTCTTGAAGATGGCTCCGGAGTTTTTCTTTTTTATGTAAAATACTTTGATGTTGTGTAAAGGTCTTTATGACATCATCAAACAATAGATACTGTACCAGTGTAGGCCCATAAAGTGTATCCAGCTTGAAGGTCTCTGGTATAGAAATGAAATGCATAAGTGTCCCTTTGCTTTTAAGCCGTGGACCATTGTGTGGTTCAGGATGCTCCCATAATCCTTTGCTGAGCTCCTCT
>JAFBMS010002580.1:0-27030 GCA_019788955.1 Albula glossodonta
TGAGAGAGAGAGAGCGAGATAGAGAGAGAGGCCCGAGAACACTGCTGCGTGTCGGGGCAACAGTGAGAGAGAGAGAGAGAGAGAGAGAGAGAGAGAGAAAGAGAGAAGAGCAGCACGTGCACGGAAAATTCTATTTGCACACTCTCACTAACACACACACACACACACACACACATACTGGAGGAGTCAACCCCTGGAGACACACTGATTCATCTCTTCTCCAGGGCTATTCATCTTCTTAAGCACTGGAATCACTTTGGCTCTCAGAAAGGAGAGACAAGATTGAGTTTTCTATTAGTATTTGGAGCGAGAGCTTCTGCCACTCGTCATGGCTGGAGGCCATACTGTATTTGGGCTGTCCCCCTCCAGCATAGCTGTGGCAGCTGCAGACAAAAAAAGATGTTCTCGGGGCTAGAAATGTACTCACATGTGACATTTCTGCTTTGGTTTATTCTTGCATGTTACACATGCTTATCAACAGGCATCAGCTGTCTTTATGACTACATTTAAGATTTCAGATTTTTTTTTAAATTACATTCAGACATCTACATGATAGGTTTAAAATATGAAACATCAATTGGCTTCAGGTGTTTTAACACCTGCTGTTAACTGCTAATCCAAGGAAATCTGAGAGGCAGTATCTCTGTGAAGCTGAGTGAATTCACTACAGACTCTTCCCTCGAGTGCTTGTGGAGTGTCTGGTCCTGGTTCTCTTTCAGGAACTTTTGGTGGGCACAGAGACGCAAGGCAGATTAAAAAGTGTGACATTTGGCTTCCCAGTGCTGGATGTCTTTGCCTGGGACAGGAGTGGGAATGCTCACTCCTCCAGGCCCAGCGTGCATGCAAGAGATTGGTTCTCCCGAATATCTTAGATCAATGAGTTAACTAGCAGCATACACTAGTGCCCATTGGCTCATGGTAAATACTGGTTATACTGTCAGATCTCATAAATGTTTGAGGTAATTAGATCATTAAGAGCAGAAGCTAGAGTGAAATCCAGAAGCAGATGCCTCCCTCTTTTCCCACCCCTAGCCTGGGAGATTAAAACCCCACAGCTCTGAGGAGCCAATCTTCCAGCACACATTCCAGGGCTGATGGAGGGCGGCTTGCAGTTAGGACCAGAAGCAATCTCACACAATGGACCCGGAGAGACGAGAGCAATTACTGCAGCTCTGTCAGCCGCCGAAGGGCAGGAGCCAATCAGGAGCTGGCCTTGCTGCAGCTCTCTGAGCAGTGAAATTAGACCAGAGACTGAGCCAAAACGTCCACGCCGCTGCCACAACCACCACCTCACCCGTGCACCCGTTCGCACGCAATGCAACGCAGTCCCTGCCAGCACGCTCATCTCCAGTTGACTCATTCGGGGTGGCACCACAGTGGCCCTTAAACATTCAGACAGATTCTTCCTTCAAGCACAGTGAACACTAGAAACGATCCATCTGAACCCCACCCCCACCGGCCCACGTCCCCCCATTCCCCCATCTCTCCATCACCATCCCGGGCTGCCAGCAGAAATGACACCACCGCCCCGCTCCCGCCCCCTCCCCTGCCGCCCTGTCGGCCTCCTCCGCGGAGGGATCGCTAATAGGAAATACGAAGGCCTCTTCAGGATGAGAAAGTGCGGTGTGACATCGCCTCACTTAATCAATGCGACAGAGCCACACGGGAGGACCCGCCTGGGCCAGCCGGTCCCTCCATCAGCAGACACATGTACGGGGAGCGCTGGAGGATTTTAAACGGCCAGGATTTAATGCTACAGCTCAGCCCCCAGAGGGGGAGGGGGAGGGGGGGGGGGAGGGGGGTGGAGATGATTAGTCTCCAGATAATGGGGGTAAAGATGTATCAGTGAGGTTAGTGGCAGTGCAGAGAAGAGTGGAGGCGTGTGGAGGGGTGGGGATGGGGGGAATGGTAGGATGGAGGGAGGGGGGGACAATACCTTTTTCTGCTTCTTCTTAGGAGGACCTTAACTACTCCATCCATCTCTTTAACAGGCCCTTCAGAGATCATCCGCTGATAGGCCATCATTATGTCTGGTGCTCCTCACACGTTAAGAGTTGGGGGTGGGGGGCAAGGGGGGGGTGGTTGATGGCAGCAGAGCAGGTTAACAGGGCTTGGGCATCCCTCTCAACCTGCTGCAGCGTCTCAGCACAGATCCCATGCGGACAGCCGGCCTGCAGGCCAAGGCCCGGCTGCGTGTTATCTGAGGCGTACGACTGACCTCTCCCTTCGACAGCTTGGCACAGATTAAGCCCCATCCTGGCCAGTGGCCACGGCTCGTGCTGTTGCACTGTCTGGATTATTTATTTATGTTAGCATTTTTTGAACACCATCATGCATAAACAAAACAACAACTCAGATATAGTAAAGAGAGAGAGAAGGTGGTGCTGCTGCCAACTTGGCTGCTTTGTCTCTGCATCATTTCATTTGGGCTCTGGCTGGGTGTTTAAACGGCATTTGGGTGGATGAATTGAGCAAATGAAGTAGCATTTCACAGCAGGGGCCTGAAATGAACAGGCCTAGTATGTGTTGGTATGTGCTTTGGTATGCAATGTTTAATTAAAACACCACCCCACCAAGAAGTTTCACTGTCATATAAAAAAAATAACACTGCCATTTCGGCTCTCTAATTTCCAATCTATGTCATCTTAGCCGTGGCTGGGCTTTGGCTTGGGGAAAGAGACTGACTGGAGTCTTACAAAATGAAAGCTGCACTGGAATGGTATGCAGAGCGGCCCTCTTCAGCCAAGGTCACTCCCCCTGGGGCGGAGACATGACCCTGTCGGCTGGGATGACAGTTTGTCTCTATCCGCCACGCTCCTCTCCTTCGCCTCGTATCTTACCTTTCCGTCTGTGCGCCCTTATCTCCCAAACAAATGGCTCCCGCGTGTTGGCTCTGGGAAGAGGAGTCATTTATCTGCCTGACATGCACTTCCCTGTTTGTTTTCTCGTTGGCCCAGCGACAATGTCAAGCCGCATTGAATCGGCACTCCCCCGCCATCCACTTGTGGATCAATCAATCGCTCCCACGCGTGGCTCTCACCGTTTAACGCCTGGTATCTTGGGCACTTAAATCAACACGCTGCCATCATTTGCAGGTTCTCCCAGTTGAATTACCGCGCATTAGCATGGACAGGTGAAGGTGGCACAACACAATTGCATGCCTTAGTAAGGTCCCATAAGGCACCAGCGACAACAAAACAGAACCAGAATGTCCCTGAAGAAAACTCACATACCTCACATACATGGACTTACCGTGTAGCCAGTGATGTTCCAGGAATTTTTTTTTTTTTTTTTTTTTTTAACAGGGACACTTTAAGCAAAGCTAATGGCCGTTTCATGTACGGTGTGGCTTCATGGAGTCAATAACGCGCTGAAGTTTCTGAACTCCTCAGGACTGCGGTTCAAAATAGGCAGCTGACATTTCCTGTTGACATCTGCCTGCTTTTACTGCCATGTGCTCTTCCTCCCTCAGTTCAGAGGAAATCACGATACAAAAATAAACAGGGGATATCCACCAGCATGCATAACCGACTGAAAATGACTTACATTCGTCCACATGAACCAAGATGCAAGCACTGTGCCACTTCGTAAAAGAAAGGGATGGAGGCACAATGCTACAGCATTTTAATAATAAAAGAATCCAGAAGCTCTTTCACATTAGAATGTAACATTTACAGACTGGTTGTCAGCATAACATTTTATTATAAAATAAAGAAATTTGTCAGTCAAACTGGGGAATTTCAAAAGATACATAATTTTTCAGTTTTCTTACTTCTCACAAAAAAAGTTTTTAAATCCAAAACACTTTTTTGCTTCACACAATTCTTCAACCATTGGAAAGCTGCCTCTGACTATATTAAAACAGAAAAAACCCCAACACAAGACCATGTCTGGATTTAAACATTTAATGTATAATGTTATCAGAAAGCAAAATGTGCATAAGTATCTGGAGCTGTACAAGACACAAAATCATAGGAATGTTCCTTAAAAATTAAACAAAAATATACGGCGGGAATTTCCACAGAGTATTCACCAAAATGAGAGCAAATCTGTTCTTCTTATCCTTGTGTTTTGAGAATCCATACTCAGAAGTGTGATGTTCAGCAAATAATTCCTGCAAGCGACTGTCCTGTCCGTTTGCTCTCTTTCTCTTCACCACCACCACTGACAAACTCTCTGCAGTCACATAACGATCATTCAGCCGAGATTGTCGTCGTCATCGTCGTCATCCTTGCCTTCATGGGCAGCCACTATCAGCAGTGGGTTTTTCCTAGGACACACCTCTAAGAACGTCCCTGCAGGGGCGTTGTCTGTGCGCACCCGCGCTGCTGCGGACTGCGAGGCGACAGCGCTGTCTCTCTCCCCCTCTCCGCTGCTCCTGGAATGTGCTGCCTGGGGCGGCTGGGAGATTCTCAGCCCCGCCTCCACCCTCTCCCCCAGCTCCTGGATGAGCGCTCTGGGGCTCTGGGCTGGAGCAAGAGGGCGGGTCTCCCCCGGAGCCGGGGGGCGTGGCAGGGCCGGGGCCGGGTCCGGTCCAAGGGGAACGTGGGCTCCCTTCTCCCCTTCTTCTCCTCCCCGCCCCTCCGCCCCGGAGTCCTGACTCTCGCTCTCGCTCTCCTCCGAGGAATCGCTGCTGCTGGTGGATTCCTCCTCCCCGCTGTGGGAGCGTTCAGCTCCCCTGCCTGCTCTTTGGCTCTTCCCCTCACGCTCTTCCCGCTCGTCCTCCGCTACCACCGCAGCCGCTGCCTCCAGCTCCAGCAGCTCCAGCTCCAGATCGGCCTTCCGCAGGGACACCTTGCGCAACGGCTCGGCCAGCGCCGTCACTTTCTCCTGCCTGCAGAGACACCACAGCCACAATGAGACACTGCTCTGCCCCTGCATGCTCCCCCCGTCTGTGCCATTTTTCATAATGTTCTAAAACTTGTGTACAGCTAATAAATATTTTTTGTGCTGCATAAAATTATGCTGCCTGTGAGACTTTGTGATAAATCACTTCGATATTTTTGGGATCAAGAAATTATTAGTACAGCTACCGCAGCTACTACTAATACAACAGCTACAACTATGACTGCAATTATTACAGCGACAACAACTACTGCAAGTACAAATATAACTTCAACTACTACTACTAAAGTTACAACAGAAACTAAGACTGCAGCTACAACTGTAACTGCAACTATGAGCACAAATACAGAGCATAGGATTTACAAACAAAATGTACATGTGTTTGAATTACAGCATCCTAAGTGAGCTTTCCACAAGTGATGGGCAGAATGATGAGGTCTGATGGGCTGAACAGCCTGCCCTCCTCATCAAACAGCCTCACGGTCTCAACCAGTAATCAGGGCTGGCATGCAGGATTCGGCTGTTGCTAAGGTGGGGAATTAAACCGTATAAAGTTATGGAAATCACACAACCCCGCTGTTAGTATGGAGCCAAAGAGCCTCCCTGTATCTACAACAACCTTTTCTATGCAGCCCATATTCTAGACTAACCTGTCCTTAAAGCAACATTTCATTGACGTTGAAGGAAAAAAAAAAAAAACCGTGTCTCGATTTCTTTTTGAGGTTGACTCATGAATAGAAACTTTGTATTGTTGGTTGCGCACTGTCGATGTTTCGAGGCTGTGTGACTAATTAAGTTTATCCAAAACACCATGTGACTTGAAAAACTTGCCTAATGTCATAATGGAACCTTTCTTCTCGTTTCTCGATAGTTGTCTTTTTGAAGATAATTGTTTTTTTATGATGCAGGCGATTCCGCCCGCCCCCATGTAACAGAGATAAGGGACGTAAGGACGGAGCTTGTGTGACCTGCTATGGCGTCCCCGTCTGAAGACCAAGTCCTGCTGGAAACCCTCTCTCAGAGCTCATAAAGGACGGAGAATGTGGACAATGACTCCGCTCTGCTCCCAGGAGTCAGAGCGAGACATCCGTGTCCTCTAATTTCCCACACCCTGGAGGAGAGGAACGCGACCCTCTGCAAGTTAACCCTTTCCTCTCTCATTCTCTCAGGAAAACTCTCAGGAAACCACCTCAAAGTCTCTTTCTCACATACATGAGGCACAAGTCCTATTCTAGTTTAAGGGTTAAGATGAACCTGTTCCCAGGGACTCGTTTATATATTTTTGAGCGCCTTTTAACACTCTCATCCAGCACCAGCCAGACTCTTAGCCAGTGGGGGCTGCGCTGCTGTTAACCCTTTCACTGCTGGGTGTTAGGACAGCAGCTGTGGATCCTGCTGACAAACCTTCAGGGGGAAAATAACAGCAGTCATGTGAGACGTCGGTTTTCTCTACATCCGTTAATAGGAGGGGGGCACGTGCTCTTTGCTTTTTCCAGCTGTCATTGTGAGAAACACATTGTGCGGTTCCAAGACGCTGACGTTCTTCAGACCAGGACAGTGCTGGTCTCTCTCAATCTCCCTGCGTCGCTTTCAGTTTGTCTGGGGCGGTTTCTGGCAGAGAAGATCGCCATGCAGATTCTGGATAATTCTTTCAGTGGGACGTTTCTGGCTGATCTGTATCGTGGGATGTTTCTGACTAATTATTACACACAAACATGCACAAGTACAGTATAAACATACAAAAACATGCACTCTCAAAAAAATTCACACAAGTATTATGGTTTAGGAAAGACACACAAAAATTCTTGTCCTGTTTCTGTATGAAAAGAACAGCCTTAAGTCCTCCTTCTATAGGCATTACACACATACACTTGGCGTTCAAACATCCCAAACTTATACTGTCATACGCCCACATCAATTCTCCCTTTCAGAGATGGCGGCATACCACCTTTACAGACATTTATATCTCAATTGAGATGTATCTGCTGCTCTGGCTGTATAATCCTGTGTTACTGTGGGGCTGTGACACTTCACAGAGGCATTAAAGTATCATTTTTCCCCTCAAGTCCTTTAAAGCTCCACGGAGGATTGACAACACGGCACACAATACATCCTCTCTTAAAACACATACATATTTATAGCCCTATAGGAGTGGACCCTGAGCCACTATGATGTAAAGAGCAGATACCCCCTACGTTGTGGGAGGGGCCCAGGCGATGAATAATTCATGCCGTTAATGCCTCGGCCGTGGCGGAAACAGAGGCAGCCGCTGTTGCGGTGCAGGGCGGTTAACTCAGGAAAGCCGTCCGCAATGCCGCGGTGATTACTGGCTGACCTCCAGGGGTCATGGCCCGGCTCTGGCCTGACCTTGGCCAATTCACCGGGGATGAAGAGAGCAAACTCACTCAGTCTGCCCAATTCCCCTCCTCTGCTCCCTCCCGCCCTTCATCCTAGCACAAGTAACACATTACTGTGGACCGAAGGGCTTTTCCTGCTTATTACGGTATGGGCTTAATGATCTCCAACAAAAGGTGGATGGAGTTTGCCTAGCCTTCCTAATGGACTGCATCATCATTTAGCGCCTTGTAAAAAACTTTTCAATTTTATTGCATACAAAACAAATAAAGATATTAAGTTTTGTGAAGGATCGAATGGAATATGAAATTTCAGTATTTTAGTTCTTGAAAAGAGAGAATTGCTGCTACTTTATTTTTAACTCTGGATCACCATGACAACCAGAGTAAAGCACAAAGTCACCCTAAGCTTCCTCTCACATTACTCTACAGCAGACTACTCGATTTTGGTCTTTCACTGTATACGTGTGTGTGTGTGTGTGTGTGTGTGTGTGTGTGTGTGTGTGTGTGTGCGTGTTAGAGTGAGAGAGCTATCTGTCAAGAGGGATGATCGTTTGTGTGATAAAAACGGAGAGGAAGGCTGAAATCACTTCCCCAACACGACTCCGAGGGGAAGAATAACATTAACCTGCTAATTATCCAGTTTCCTTCGGTTTCCTGCGCTGAGGACTGGCTCTTATCGGGAGCTCCTGCACACAATGGCAGCATGGCCACGGTTCCTGAGCACGGCACAATGCGGAGGTCTGTCTGAGAGCCGGCCAGCCCTCCCCGCAACCCGAGGAAACGCTCACGCATCTCCACACCCACGCCACACAAGATCCCACCCTTCATTTACACCCAGGTCTCACATAAACCTGAATGACTCTATCTGAAGTGTGACAGAGAACATTCTTATGCTCGTAAAAAGTTATAATTACGAGCATGTAGATTCCAGAGGCTACGTTCAATCAAACGCGCTTGGTCTCTATGAGTACACATGCAAGCCAAGTAAAACTGACTTCATGACTCTTCAAGGACATCAGCTGGTTGATTTATGATAAAACGACCACATTCTAAATGACATGTCTGCTTGCCTCCAGTAAAATGTAACATTGTTACAAGTTATGTTGTTATGTAAAATCTACATTGACTGACTTGCAAATATCCTTAAAAGAGACAAAGTGCATTTGACTGTCAACCGTCCCAGGTGCTGTCAGGGTGGATAACCTGAGGAAATGGCTGACAATGTGACAGTATCCTCCAGTACACTTCTGTTCTATAATAAAACTCTGAAGAAGGTAAAAAGAGAGATAGAAAAACAGATATACCATGAAACCACCGCACAAATCCCAAAACGCCGCAGCTCCCTCCTGACCTAGTGTAACCCTAAACGCTTCCCCCTCTACCCTCAGGCAGAACCCAACAGAACATGAAGAGAGCAGTCCCAGGCGGACCCAACCGAAGCCCCCCGAGTGGACCCAACGTGGGTCAGCAGCGCCGGAGAAGCTTCGCCGGAGAGGAGAAGCGCGTCTGACGATTCGCCCCCCCTCCCTCCCTGGTGGAATTCCACTTCAAAGCCCTCTCTGTTCCCCCCCTCCCCGCTCCCCGTGGGAAGTCATTATTGAGTTAGCATCGCCGCTGCACGCTTGTTGTTTGGCTCCTTTCTCTCCGCCCGTGGTGGGAGAATCGAACGTTTGCGGTCGAAAACAAAGGCTCCTTTTGGGCGAGGGATGATGTTGTACACAGCCCGAGCCACTGCGACTCGGCCGCTGCGGCTTCGCCTTAATTAATCGGGGGAGAAGAGGGCACTCAAGGTTGGGAGGAGAGACCTGACAAAGATGCTTTCGTCTGACGCGGGGGTGAACGGGAAGAGGTTCAGAGTCTTTCTGCTGCGTGAGCTCAGTCTGCAGATTAACAGTTTCTTCCTTTCATCTTCAAACAAATATCTAAGCCAGTTTCCTGTATAACAAGGAAAAAACGGCATGCTTACCCCTCTCATATCACACAATGTGCTCTACCTAACATTACCTCTTAATTTCACGACACCACTGAAATAATGGAAGAACTGGGCACATCCATTTCTTGGAATGGATAAATATTTATGCTACTAGAATATTTTCTGTTTAAATAACTTTAAAGTTTGAATCAATTTTCAACTGTTCAGAAGAGTGATAAGCTTTAAATTAAATGCTCCATTTCAAGTCAGAATCCTTTAAAGCCAGTTCAAGATTACTTCTCATTATAATGACTTCTGAAAAGTGGTATTAAGTTTCCGTGTAATCATGATATTCTAAAGCAAAATTATACAACACACATTTAATGTATGCTTTTTTTTCTGTCAAGGACAATGACAAACATTCATGTTTAACAAGCTCTGATTATTCAGTCACCACCTGTCAATCACTCGACTGTGATTGGTTAATGCAATAGTCTTGCTACAAAGAAGTTTCACCCATGAAAAAAACACTGCAGAAAGAGGTTGTTAGCCACGGCACACTACTTGGCTCTGTGTGACAGCATGGCACCATGGGAAAAAAAAAGGAGTTGGAGCTGAGGCGCTTCACCTTGTTAGCTTCCTGATTTGGAAGTCTGCCATTTGAAGGGCCCGTGTGCCGCACTCAGCGGCGTCTGTATCGTTAGCGGTGAGGAAGTGGATAATGAGGCGTTTGAAAAGACGACGCAGCCGCTTCTCCCGCCTCTGTGTGGCCGCCCCTGCGGTCTGCTCGAAAAGCATTTCGCACTGCGCTGGACTTCCTCAACTGCGCTCCTGAAGGTGCTCTGCTCTGTAATTTCGGTCTCAATGGCAGCGTCGGCATTTCCGTTTGGGGGACAGGGTGGGACTGTCGTTTCATGGGATAGAATATGATGTTCACTCCGGTCAGACCAGGCCTGCTCCTTTCCTTTCAATCAGCAGCCAATTGAAAACAATCAATGCCTCAATCTAAGCCCCTAACTGCTGAAACACACCAAACTGAGACTGTCCACAAGCCTTCCTGGACTGCAGTTTTCCAACCCCACAGTAATCGGTAAGCACTCAAAGAGTGATTTAGAGAAGCGCACTCCACAAAGGAGAGGAGCAGAGAATTGGGTCACAGAGCTGAATTATGAAGATGAATTTGGGGTGTCAGCGGGGGTGTGTTCAGACCCCCTGCACTGTTCTGGCGGAAGGAAGGAAGGAGAGACTCGAAGTGGGGGAGGGGCGGGGGGGTGTGACGGCAGGGAAGACACAAAACTACTAATGCCAAGTACCATGCTGGGATTAAATCTGTAGCAGTTATCAGAGTCGTCCGTGAGAGAGATTTCACTTTGTTCTGCTCTGCGGGACACCTGGACTCTCCATCTCTATATGCACAGCGCTACACACAGAAAGTCATGGCTCTGTAAGTAAAGCTGTATACATCACCATCTAGAGTGACATACAGTACAGAAGGCAGATAAGTCTCTGATCGTAAAGGTACCCTAAATCTCACACAAACAGATACACACACACAGACACACGCATGAACCTGGTCTCCTGCAGTTCCATCGCATGCATTTATGCAAGAATAGCACACACATATCCTGTTTATATGGCTACTGAAACATACATCATCTCACACACACAAACCCCCACATACACACACACCAAGACTCTCATTTCTGTTGGCACAGCACATACAGATATATGTCCTGTTTCTGAACATAGATCACATAGTCACATGCCCCCCAGCCCCACCCCCCCCCCCCCCCCCCACACCCACACCCACACACACACACACACGCACATTTTACAATTCAGTAGGAAACAGATTCATGTCCTCTCTTTGAACATAAAACATACACACGTGCACACACACACACGCTTTCTGTTTCTGCAGGCACAACATACATAAGATTCATGGTCCTCTTCTGCACATAAATCACAGCAGCATGCCCTATTTCTGTATGTAAAACACACACAGACAACTGTCCCCTCTACACAGGTACTAGAACACATCCTCACTCGCACACATACATTTCTTTTGTTTCTGTAAATCAAAGACGCGCACATGTTCTATTTCCGTAGGTGAGTCATACACATGTACATGGCACATTCCGGTAGGTAAATCATACACAGACAGAGGTCGGATTTCCGTAGGTAAATCATACGCAGACACGCACGGGTCCGGTTTCGGTAGGCACAGCACACACAGACTGGTCTCCTGTCTCCGTAGACACAGCATGATTCAGCAGCCTTCTCCTCAGAGCTGGTCTCCAGGCACTCGTCCACGATGAGTGAGGAGTGGGTTCACAATACTGCAGCAGGAGTGTGTTAATCACAGGCGCGGTTCGCTCGGGGAACTGTCCGTCTGTCAGTGTCCGTCTCCCCACGTGAGAGGCTGTGCTTCAGACTCATGTCCACAAGGAGCAGGCCTTTATTACTTCAGAAGAACTGTGACCATCTATCCAGCCCTTCTCGGAGTTATTACAGTAAAATCCCAATGTGCTCTACAGATTCTTTTTTTAATACCCGTTTATTAAAACCATAAGCCTAGATGTCTTTTTGCCCAGGAAGGTGATTATTAAGGCTGTAGCGCTCAAGATTTAAAAAAAAAAAAAAAAGAGTGCTTCAATATCCACTTCTACAAAGACATTCACTGCCATCACTTCTAATTAACAGAGTTTTTAAAGACTGTTTGGTACCTGGTTGATACATGTAAATGAACACCTTTCATAGAACAAACATGTTCTATGAAGTTTTACATACGTTAAAGTAGGGCAGCAGTGTAGTAATGACAGCGACTTCAGTTATCCAGAAAAACCGCTGCTGCCATCAAAAAAAAAACATCACCACATCTTCAGTGATTCTTCAGTTGTAGAACAACAGGCCTATTTAAAAATAATATACCTGGTGCCCAGGGAGTATACAAAAAAAATTGTGTAAAGAAATGTTTTCATCCTGTCAAGCCTTTCCTTTTTTACTGAAAACTGTTAAAATGTATTTTGGATACATAGCAGGAGAATACACACAAGGAGAACAACAAAAACAACCACAGGGGATCACAGAAGAAAAACAAAAACAAGAAAGTGGGAGGGTGATGGACTCTACTATAAAAAAAAAAAAAAAAAAAAACAGCACAGCTAAACGCTGTGAATAGGTTGAAAATGGAGTGGAAAAATGTTCAGACGAGAAACTTACACTTGAACAACCGGGTTGCTGATCTCTCCGACCCTAACGACCTTCAAGAATAATTTCTTAGAATTCGGGCCAAAACAGTTGAACACTCATAAGAATGATAAAAAAAATCCTTTCAGCAAGTGTACTTCATTCAATTCACACAAAGAATTCTTATTTTAAGGAAGAACCTCTCCTCGGATGCTTGAGAGCAAACTTTCCCTTGTAACTGAAGTCGGACCTGTCGAAAGAAGACACGTTGCTCGGAAAAGGAAGCGCCCCGGGCATGAACGTGCATCCACACAGAGTAAATAGGAAAACATTTCCAAAACTATATGTTTTTTTTTTCTAGACAGACATTGTAATAGGAAATTCACAGCACATGTGCATAAAGATAGGAAATGCACCCAAGGGCATCCGCAAAAAGTTTCTTCATCAGAAATGTTCATTTTAAAGTGATGATAAGGATACAAACAGACCCAGTGTAGAAATGTAATATATGTAATCGGTGATGTAAATTTGTAGAGGATGAAAAAAATGTTTTTCCAAATAAACATCCTTGTCTAAATTCACATGAAAAGCATGGCACTCCTCCACCATAATAAAAGTAAAACGATAGCTGCATTTTTAGAAGTCATACATTTTTATAATTATATTATAAATCCTGTTACAGAGTCAGAGGCAGCTCTATAAGCTCGGAGGGAAACCCAAAATCACAACACCAGAAATTTTAAATATCAAAACAAAGAGAATACATCTCTTTCAGATCTTGGGGAAAAATCTAAACATGAAAGGGATCATTCAAGGTCTTCTTTTCTGAATCTTGTGAGAAAAAGCATAAGCTATTGGAACACGATAAATGAGTGGTGTAGAAAATGAGGGACAACATGTCAATAAAATACCAGAAAGACCCAAATGTGTACATGTGAGCTTCCATATTTTAGACATGAAAACCAACTGGAGATATCAGAACCTGTGCTTGGAGAAGTGCCATTGATTTCATACAAGAGAAAGGTAGACAATGAAGATTTTTTTCCTGCCTATATTTAGGCTTTAGAATTTCAGAAACTATTAATACACAGCTACCTTTCCCACAGCACTCAGTCCGAGGTTAAACATGCAATGACAATGAAGTTCACTGTGAAGGCGACAGGACACAAAGCTTTATTTAACCTCTGACCCCACCGTCCCAGTGGCACTTGTTGAGAGGTTGGAGAAGGCCTTTGGAGAGCTCGTGGCCCCCAGGGTCATGGTGGGATCTGGCGAACACTTCACCGAGCATTGTCCCGACACACAAGGCGAATTTTCTGAGCGGCAGGGAGCCCGGCCTTGGACCCCATACCACGAACGGCTTAATCCACTCACCCGTTGCCATGGGTTTTAGTCTGGAATTCAATTGGCTATTATCAACCGCTCAGACAACAATAAACAACTGAAAAGCGGAGAGAAGATTCCTGGAGATGGTCAAACCCTGCTGTGGTACAGTTGCACACTGGGATAGTATCAGTTTTGCTGGCCTGGACTAGGGAAGTGTACACTGGATTCATTCCAACTCTTGGAACTTTGGAGAAAACAAAAATGATAGACCATGAAAAGCATGTAACTTTGTCTTTGCAATGCGGCTACGCTGCGGGGGATGTTGTCTCTACAGATAGTTTACACAAAGCTCTCGAAATCAGACAGGCAACTGAACAGTAGAGTGCTGGTTCATCGGGTCAATGTGTTGCACCCTTAGAAAGACACTCACGAGGCAGCTCTTCCTATACAGGCAACTTTTTAATAAAAGCTCGGTTCGACATCAACAAGTTCTTATTTGTTACATCTTCTCCATCAGGCTTCTCTCTTCTGATTTCCTTCAGGTTAACAACAGCATTATCATAGCTTGCTCATGTCGTCACACGAACGTAAATATCTTAAAGTGACAGTGCCTTATTTTAACGATCAACACTAAGGATGTCTGTCCAACTATGTTACATACTAACAAATAAAATAAGGATTTTAAAAATGTTTCCTTTTCAGTTGAGGGTTTACATTTCTTTTAAGTTCGTAAGGCACATTTTTTTAAAGGGCACAACACCCTCCCCCACTAAAAAAAATAAAATGTTGACAAAACATTTTTTTAAGCTTCAGCACAAACTATACATATCTGAAGATTAAACTACAAAACTCTCATACACTGTGACACAAGCATTTTTCTAGTTTTAGAGTACTAACACATCTTTTCCACATTACAACAGCATAAACAGGATATATAGACATACTACTATACTTTTCCTGCAGAGGTGTATAATCTTAACTCATGGTACATTGGTGGGCCCCCCCAAGTCCATTAAGATACCCATGGCTAACTACCATTTCACCTCTCAATGTACAACAACATGTTAAATGCTTTGAGTTGTAACAACATCTACTGCAGAAGACTGTGTCGACTGTCCTTCACTTCTGCCAATCAACTTGTGGTGCTCCTAGATGTGCTCTGACTGTAATCTTTTACATATACCACAGTCCTTTAAATGAAATTTCACTTCCAACAGGTAAGTATCAACAGTTTCTTCTTGAATACATGTTTAGCTAACATAACTAATTCTGTCTCCCTTCTCTCAGGTGATGTTTTTTTCTACATTCAAACTGAATATTATTTCACAGGTCTGTATGTCGGTTGTCCCAGCTCATAATATGTATAAATGGTTCTGGGCTGACGAACTCTTGTAGACCTTCGACTCATCTCTCGTTCATCATGTTCACCTTCTGATTCCGTTTCCACCGACTGATCTCCCTTTGACTCATTTTCCTGCCTGGCCTCCTCTTCAGTTCCTGACTCCTCAGCTTGACATTGATCCTGAGCGTGCTTGTCAGCTGCATCCTCTTCAGATACTACTTCTGCTTCTCCAGGATCTTCTCTCACTGCAGGTGTGAAGGTAGGTTCCTGATGGTGCAGACTATCCTTGTTCCTTTGTCTCGGTGTCCACAGGGTACACTCCTCTTCACTTGAACTGTCAGAGTTATCCAGGTACACATGAGTCTTAGATTGTTTCTCTCTCACTGTTTTTCTCCCATTTTCTCTCGATCCTTTCTTTTTCTCTTTCATGTGTGTTGCATTATCTGCCTCCATCAGGTAAGGACAAGGCAAGAGGAGATTCCTATGTAAAATTCTTTCACGTCCATTTCCGTCCAAAGGTTCAACTACATACACAGGACCATTTACTCCTCTCCTTTCTTTAACAACATGGATCTTGTCTTCCCAATGTGCGCGTATCTTACCAGGTCCTCCTTTTTCTGAGAGATTCCTGACTAAGACGTGGTCTCCGGGCTCAAGAACTGTACTCCATGCTTTCCGATTATAGTACCTTTGTCCTCTCGATGCTGCTTTCTTCATGTTCTTCACTACAATGTTGTAAGCTTCTCGCATAGAAGCTCTCCACTTCTCAGCAAAATCTTGATATGATTTGGTAGTTTCACCGTCTTCTCTTGGGAACATAAGATCAATTGGCAGAGTCGGTTCTCGTCCAAAGAGCAAAAAGAATGGGGAATAACCAGTAGACTCATGCACAGTTGAGTTATACGCATGGACAACTTTGTTGAGGTAGTCCTTCCAATGTGGCTTCTGTGTTTCCTCTAGTGTTCTAAGCATACTCAATAAAGTTCTATTAAAGCGTTCTGCTGGATTGGACTGAGGGTGGTAGGGAGTGGTTCTGGAGTGCTGAATTCCACTGTAACTCTGCAACTTCCTGAACAGCTCATTTTCAAATTCCCTGCCCTGATCATGATGAATTCTGGATGGGTATCCAAATCGGAGTATAAAATCATCAAATATTTTACGTGCTGCAGTCTTGCCTGATTTATTTGGCGTGGCATAGGCTTGTGCAAACTTTGTAAAATGATCGACAATCACCAAGATGTACTCAACTCCCCCTTTACTTCTTTCCAAATGGAGATAGTCAATTGAGATCATTTCAAATGGAGCAAAGGTTTCAATACTTTGTATTGGTGTCCTTGTTGTTCTGTTTGGTTTCCTTTGTTTCAGGCAACGACATACTTTGGTCACGTGATGTTCTATTTCCTCTCTCATTTTTGGCCAAAAGAAGCGTTCTCTGGCAAGTGACACCATTTTGTCTGCACCTAAGTGTCCCATCTCCTCGTGAATGTACTTATAGATTATCTTCTTGAGTCCTTCAGGTACAACTAATTGACTTCTTGATAGTGTTTTTCGTCGCAAGACTCCATCTTCTCCTACATGCAAACGAGGCCATTCCCTCAGCAGACGTTTAACTGGTGCTGCTTCTTTTAGTTTGTCTTTGTGCTTCAGACGGTCACTTTTCTGTTTCAGTTTTAGCACTCTGTTGATGGTTGGATCTTGTCTCTGTGCTGCCTGAATCTCTTCTGCTGTTACAGGTTTGTCTGATAAAGAAAATGTATCAATTTCTGGTAGCACATTAACATTACAGGTGACTGCAGATATCCAATTGGTGTCTCCATTGCTCTGGGCTTCCAAACCCTTTCCTAAGGCAGATAAGACATCAGAGGTACTCTCTTGTGTGCACTCCCCTATGACATCTTCAATCTTTGCGGGTCTCCTTGACAGGAAGTCAGCATCTCTGTTGGCAGTTCCAGGTCTGTACTTGAGCGTGAATCGATAATCTGCTAATTCTGCAACCCAGCGATGTCCAACAGCATTGAGTTTCGCTGATTTCATCACATAGGTCAAAGGGTTATTGTCACTATAAACTGTGAAGTGGGGTGCATGAAACAGATAGCTGCGGAAACGCTCCGTAACAGCCCACTTTAAAGCCAGAAATTCCAGTTTCCCTGAATGTAATCTGTAATTCTTCTCAGAAGGACTCAGTGTACGTGATCCATATCCTATAACTCTCAGTACACCCCCTTGTCTTTGATACAAAATGGCGCCAAGACCTTCTTCAGACGCATCAACATGTAACACAAATGGCTTGTCGAAGTCTGGATACGCCATGACAGGTGGGTTAGTGAGTGTGGTGACTAACCTCTCTAACACCCCTTGATGACTATCTGTCCACTCCACAGGTTGAGATGGTGGCAGCTGGAATGAACGCCTTCCGCGACCCATTTTCTTTGAGTCACTCTTTCTCTCAGTCTTCGGGTGTGATAACAGCTCGTACAACGGCTTTGCAATTCTTGAAAAGTCAGCTACGTAAGCTCTATAGTAACTTAAGAACCCAACTAGTGTTCTCACTTCTTTCACTGTCTTTGGTTTTTCTTTAGTTAATGCTTTGATAGCTTCGACTTCTTTGGGGTTCATACAATACCCTTGTTCTGAGATCACACGTCCCACATAACACACTTCATTCTTAAAGAAGTCGCATTTCTTAGCTCTCAGTTTAATCCCGTTTTGTTTTTGTCTCTGCAGCACTTTCCTGACATTTTCAACATGTTGGTCAAAGTCTTTACTAAATACTAGGACATCATCAAGGTAAGGAACACACATCTCATCCCGCAGGTCACTGAGACATCCCTCCATGTAGCGCTGAAATGCTGCTGGGGCATTGGTAAGGCCAAAAGGGATCCTCACCCATTCATATAATCCCCAGGGTGTGATGAATGCTGTGCACGCTCTGCTGTCCTTACTGACAAAGCCCTGATGATATGCCTTCCCCTGGTCAAGTACTGTAAACCAGGAGTTACCACCAAGATTTTCCAATATTTCCTGTATCCTTGGAATGGGGTGACGGTCAGGTACTGTCTTCTGATTTAACTGTCGGTAATCAACGCACAGACGTAGGCCACCGTCCTTTTTCCTAACACACACAATGGGCGATGAGTAAGAGGAACATGATTTCTGTATCCACCCTCGACTCAACAAATCCTGAATGTGGTTTTTCACTTCCTGATATAATGGTCTGGGGATGGCATTGTATGACCTCTTCACTGGTACATTGTCTTTCAAATGGATTTCCATTTGCAAATCTGGAATACATCCGGTGTCCCACTCATCCCTTGCAAACACATCACATTCGTCTCGTAACATTTTACGTACTTTTTCTTGCTGCTCAACTGATAGGTGACTAAGATCAACTGGTGGATCCCAACTCATTGGTTTACTTTCTTTTTGTCCATCCACTTCATTTGAATTTATCTCTGATCCCTCCTGTTTTTGTTTTTCAGGTACAGATTTTGTCTCAAACGGATGGATGGCATCGACTACATGTAACCAGCCAAGTACTGTTCTGTTCTGGAGTGTGATGTCATTTTCGGTTCTGTTTTCTATTGTCACTGTGATAACAGCAGTATCTTCATGTGGAAGTTGTACTATTTGCTCAGGAACCTCCAAACCGACAGGCCATGGTGTACCCTCATTTGGTTCCAGCATCACTTGAACTCCTCTAAGTTGCTTCCTGCTCAACCTACCACAGCTCACTTTTGCCACAGTATGCTTTGGAATGATCACATCGTGACGTCCCACTCTGGCAATGTGACTATCAGTGTTGCATTTGGGCCTCCTCAACACAGTAAAGACAGCTCTAGCCTTCTTAGGTCCCACATCTAATGCTGAGCTTAAACAGTGGACAAACTGACTGGAGGATGCTACTTTCTCTGTTGCTAACTCTTCAATCACATTGAATCCTATGATCGGCCTCTCAAAAGAAGTGTTGCTAACCAGCATCGGCACTAATAGCTGTCTCTTAGTGTTGTCTAGTAGATCAAATTCCACCTCTATCCAACCCTCATATGGTACACTCGTCCCGTTGGCTGCTGTGAGATTCAGTCCTCCCTCGTCAAGAAGTTCTCTAACCGGTCTGATCTCAACATCAGGTAAGTATTTCTCTTTCCAGCTAAGGCTAACAATTGACACCTGTGAACCTGTGTCCCATAGTACAGATGTTTTGACTCCACCAAGACAACACTGGACTAGGCATCTGGGTCCAACCAGTTTTGCTGCCTTCTCTTGTTTTCTTGAAAGAGGCAACTTACTCTCTGTAAGTAAAGCTGAACTTGTTTCAGTAAGAGTTACTTCAAGCTTGTTTATTTCTGCAGAATTCTCTCTCCATTTGCGACAGCCTGCAGCCCAATGTTCAGTACTTCCACACTTGTAACAGTGCAGACACCTAGCACCAGAATTGGACTCTTCACACTGCCGACAGTGTCGTGATTTGCGTTTAACACCATCAGTGTCTTTTACTTTTACAGGTGGGTGTCCTGTGTCTTTGTATATCTGGTCAGCTCTGCTCATTTGACTGAGACTTGCTACTTGGGTTGTGAGACTTTGTAGAGCTTCACAGATAGCTTGGTTTCCAGCATCAAGTCTTTCAACAAGAGTGTTTGGCTTAGGTGTGCTAGCTTTTCCCTTCTTTAGATCACTGACCTGCTCTTTGTCCACTTTCTCCTCTTCATGGACAGTGGCTACTTTCACCTCTTTTCTTCTGGTGGCAAACAGTTTGTTTTTCCTTTCTGTTTCCAGGTTGTAGATAACACTCATCTTCTCCAGTAAGGTCTCATCACCAACACTTGGGTCCTGTAAATAGGGCTTAAGATCTGTACGAATTATATCATCTTGAAGACCTGTCAACACTGTCTGCAAAAACTGTTTCTGAATTAGCTCAATGTTGTACTTCAGTCCGTCTTTAGCACTTTCACTAGCAAAAATAACTTTTTGTCGGAGATCCATTGCACGCACTAAAAATTCAATTGGGGATTCTTTAGGTTCTTGCGCTGCTCGAGTCAATGAGTGTACAATTCAGTTGCATCTTTCTCACGGTAGTGAATTCTCAGTATTTGTTTCAATGAGCCTAATGTCAAATCATGTCTGCTTTCAAGGTAACTTTTTAATTTGACACTCGGAGCTATAGCCTGAATAACCGCATCAACAATTTCACTCTCTTCATAGCCTTTCTGTAGAGCTCTCTGGATTTGTCTCTCCAAACTGTTGAAATTAAGTGTATCTTTCTGACTGATACCTCCAATCTGACCCTGAATTTTCAGATCTCTTCGGTACACAAGATGGGTATTTTCACGCCTTGCTACATTAACATATGCTGCTTCTGTTTCAGTTGCACTCTCAGAATGATTAGGAGAAAAGCTAGGGAATGTAGTGCGATTCGTCACCACCGGAGGCTGAACATTAGCTGTTTCAGGCTGTCCGTCCCCCCTGAGATCAGGTGCAGATGTACAAACTTCGCCCTTTGAAACTTTTAACATTCCCTCAATCCGGTCCTTCGTAGCCAAAAGCACTGACAGTCCCTCATCTTCCAAGCTAGTTACAGCATTCCCTTCTAAATGCGCTAAAATAGCTCTTCTCAGTAAACGAGATGAATTCCGTATTACGTCAGTAATTTTCAATTTTAGTTCGCCACTTAGCTCGTTAAGTTCGCTCAAAGATAAGCCAGGCAAATTTTCCTCAATTTCGTTTACCACAGATTCCCACTCCGATGACATTTCCATCTCTCTCTCTCCGTCTGTTGATCAAAGAATGAAAACTCAGTACCTCGTTCCCGCGTTTCACCACACAAGCACGATACCTCCTAGCTTCAGTGCGTTAGCATGCTAGCTTCCATCCACTTTCCGCTCGCTGCCGTCCAAGTTTTTCCTCCGTTCTCCAGTTATGGATCGATGTATTGATGTTAAACCGGGCGGAAACACCAAATTTATGTTGCACCCTTAGAAAGACACTCACGAGGCAGCTCTTCCTATACAGGCAACTTTTTAATAAAAGCTCGGTTCGACATCAACAAGTTCTTGTTTGTTACATCTTCTCCATCAGGCTTCTCTCTTCTGATTTCCTTCAGGTTAACAACAGCATTATCATAGCTTGCTCATGTCGTCACACGAACGTAAATATCTTAAAGTGACAGTGCCTTATTTTAACGATCAACACTAAGGATGTCTGTCCAACTATGTTACATACTAACAAATAAAATAAGGATTTTAAAAATGTTTCCTTTTCAGTTGAGGGTTTACATTTCTTTTAAGTTCGTAAGGCACATTTCTTTAAAGGGCACAACAAATGGAATTTAAATTTTGACAGCAATTGATGTAAAATGATGCTGATGGTGTACTCTCTACCTTTTCAAATTCAGTTGGAGAGTTTCTGTTTGACAGCCGTGTGCCTACCGTTTTTTTAAGCCACTTGAAAAAAAATAACCCCCAGTAAAAATAAACTAAATCGACCCTGGTGAAACCCAGATGTATTATAATGAAATATTCGGGTGTTCAAACACAGATTTGAAAACAAAACAAAAAGACATTTTGAAAGAACACCTACAGAGATGGCATTATGGAATTTATTCATTGGCTCCTGTTGTGGGCAGAAATGCCAACGGAGGATGCATTTTCTCAGAGAGGAAACAAGGAAAACTGCTCTGGACTTGTACAGCGTCAAGAGTGTTAAAACGCCTTTGAGTCGCTGGTCTCTCAGAACTCTTCATTGAAGGAGGATTCACTTTAACTCAGAGGAGTCTGAGGCTGTCGACTCCATACGACATCCATGGAGTGGATTATCCACCCACACGAAAAATGACAGAGAAACGCGGAACAGCTGTCATGACCACCATGCGCGCGGCAGGCTATCAATCCCACGTTCCCCTCCTGGGGCACAAGCTCCTCCCCCAAGAGCCACAATATGTCAGACACCTGTGCGATGGATACCATTTTCTCTGGCTTCCACTCAAAATGAGACATTTTCATTAAAACTACAAATAGGTGGCTTATCCTGTTAAGGCATCATGCCAGGATGTGGATGGCCCCCGCAGACTGGTCTCCAATATGGAGATGGGGGATTAAGTCAGTGGGAGTGCCCTTGTCTTATCACTCACCAGCGACCCCTGCTGGTCATTTGAGTGTCTGCAGTCTGCCTGCACAAATGTTGGGCCTTGCTCATATCTCTGTGAGCTTGTGGACTGTGGTGTTAAAAATAAGCAGCAACTGACACTAGCAAAGAACATGTTAATTTCTGCACTCTCTCAAATCTCAGAGGTTCCAGTAAAGTGTGCATTGTGAATTTGAGTGGAAATTGCAAACTGGGAGACAAAAGGGTGGAAAATCATTTAAAAAGTCATTAGAGTTATTTGTATCATTTACTAATTTATTTCATTACCTTAATTCTCTTTTTATTTAATCTAGCCAATACTTTCATTTCTCTCATCTCCCTTCAATCTCTTGTCATAGATGAACATACTTGTCTGAATCATTCCTTTATGTTTCGGGAAGGGCTTTCTGCTGTACTGCTGCAAAAAGCTGATCTCTCCAAATATAGATATTATTATTGTGACAACTTTGTGGAATTGTCACCTCTGTCACAGGGATGAGGAGATACATTGTTGATGAGATTTTCAGACAACAGTGTAATGCTATCTCATGGCAAGAGGCGAGCAGCGCAATATCCGGACATCTTGGGGCTGAAATGTGAGGAGCTGCTGAACGGCTGTCAGGGCGCAGTTAAGAATCACTCATGCCTTGTACAACTGCAAGGAAGAGTCATCACTGTTTTTTTCTCATCCGGAACACCATTATAAAGAATATATAGAAGAAAACCACCAGCTGTGTCCACAATTGTTTTGTGGGAACTGCTTTAATTATTAATATCAGCTACTTACTGCTTTATTGTTGAAATATGAATGAATGCTGTTACCACAGACTGTGCTCTGAAATCTATATTTCATCATAGGAAAGTCAAAGAGATTTATTGTAGTTTATTCTTTTCTTGTTTTAATTTGATAAGACTGTGGCAGAAAGTGGATCTGTAGGTATTTAAAATGGCTACACTGAAGCCCTTTGATCGCTAACATTGAGTTACTGGAGATAAGGGCAGGGTCTGGTCCACTCGCGAACCCAAGTCCTTCAGGGAGAGCGAAATGCTGATTGAAATGTTGGCCCTGAAAGGGGGCCGTCTTGCACATTCGCAGATAAAATTAGATCTTTAGAAAATCCCATGACGGCGTTAAATAATTCACTTTGGAGCGGAGCTGAGCAGAACTCTGCCGTGAGGGGAATTTAAAAAGTTTTGCGAATGTTGCATGGGAGTCTCGTCATTGGCAGCGCCTTTTCATGTGCTCATAACCTGAAATGCACGCTCATCGCACAGACAGAATGCAACATCTCTGCACCGTTACTTTGTAAGCTGGAAACGGACTTATAATTAACAACAGAGGGGACAGCGTGTTGCTGATTTGTGCAGAGTGAGGGGAAAAAAAAAAAAACAAAAAGAAACTTGGCTGCACAGAACCCCATTTTTTTCTGAATCAGCTTTGCGACTTCTTGATGTGCCAATGAATTCAAATGGAGTTCATTAAGAAGCTGGTGTAGTGGTCTGTTTCGCAGTTATGCCTGGTTATGGCTGCTCGCCTGAAGGAGAGAAGCTAACGTGGAGGTGATTTGGAAAGCAAAGCTCGGGTATGCTTGACTGACAAGCAGAAGGCAAGGAATCACTCCACCATGCAATGAAATGGCTTTCAAAAGAATTAACATATTTTTTTTTAAGAAACACTTTATGGCCTATTCGCTGTGTATTTCGGCGAAGGGGGCCCTGGCTGTGGTGTAAATCATGATGAAGCCTTTATGATGCCATAAATTTGAGAACCATGTCTCGGCAGACAGAGGGACTTAAGGAGTATAAATGCCAGGGGGACAGCTGGGAGATGCTATATCATCTGCCAAGCAAACATCTCTTAATCCCAGAGCCCATCATCGGGGGGCTCCACCATGTTTGCGTGGCGCGTGGCGAGGGAGCGACAGACGCATATGGGTAGCACTGTGAGAGTCTGGCTCACAGCTCATCTAACCGCGTCCAACCTGACACGGTAAAGTTACTCAGCTGGAAAAAGGAAGCGTGGAGAGAGATTCCCTCCACAGGACGCAACCAACGGTGACGAGAACGACGCTCACACATCCTCCCGCTGGTGAGGTCAGAATCAGAACTGAGCACGCTGAGAAAACCCACTTATTTTATCATGGGCATGTCAAAGCAAAACACTGCTTCGGGATTTTTTGGGAGAAACTTTCAAGTTTTTGATCAAATATAAAGTTGGAGCATGAAGCAAAGCATTTTTTTTTTTTTACCTTCTTCGGATAGAGAAGTGGTTAAAGTAGGATACACTGCTGGAGGCATGGTTGGTTTGAAATCAAACTGAAGATTTCAAGCCAGATAACCTTCTCCCTTAAAGTCCGAGCTTGAAAACAAACTAGAAATGCAGGGATCACAGAGACAGAGTACAAATATACTCTTGAAACAGATTAATAAAATATAAAAAATATAAACATTTTTAAGTTTGTTTTGGAAAGTCCCACACGGGAAAGGGGGGTGCTGGTTTGGATCTAGGGGGGCACTGAGTCCACAGTCTGCTTCGTGTAAGATAATATGCTACTTGTGAGAGCTGTCAATATGTCCCTTGACATACCCCAAATAAAAGGATATTTAAGGAAAACAGCTATCGTCTTTCCTGAATATGACAAATGTAAACATTTGTTTTCCATGACATTCATGAACTAAGTTATAGCTGTGCTCTGGGAAATGACCTGAAGCACTGCACGCCGTACTTCCTGAATGTATCCCCCGAGTGAGATTACAGAAACAAGGGATTCTGAAACTTTCTGAAACAGATCTGACTTGAAGAAAGCTTACAAATCATCCATATTTTTCTCTCACATTTTAGAACATTTCGGAAATCTCTTTCTTATAACTTCCTCAATATGCTGTTACACGATATGTTGAATAAAAATACATTTTATAATATCTGGATTTTAAACTATCCAAGGTTAACGACTGAAAAAATATGTACAGCTGAAAATAAAGTAAGTAAAGCTCAAGTGGTTACTGTCCACTAACATTGAAAAACGTTCTGAGAATCTCCAACAGGACTGAATAAAACATTCATCACCCCTTTCTTTATGGCACATCTGTGCATGAGTTTTAATGAGCTGTGTTTCAGACGTGAGGTCTGCTCAAAACGGAGATGATCCAATTCACGAGTCAAATCCGGGGACGGACAGGACGAATCATTCACGAGTAAAATGGAGTTTGTGCAGGAGAGAGAGAAAAGGAAAAGCTCATAGGAAACAGCTCAAGCTCAAATGGCTCAGTCTAAAGTGAGACTGATGGAGTGTCCCAGACCACTGACAGGGTTTCAGTTCTATGTGCTGAGGACAAAACCTGCTCTGTGCTCCTCTCTTCACTCTGTAAGATATTCAGAAGGGATTAACAGTGTGAAGTACAAATTATTTTTTTCCCAGTCTGAGGTCTGTCAAGCTGAACAAAGGGGAATATGATAGAAATGACTTAAAGGTAAATTCCACATTGATATGAGGAAGTGTTTTTTACACAGATTCCCACATAGCCAGGTGCCAGGGCAATGCAAAGATTGCCAGGTTTTTGAGTGGAGGCAGAAACCCTGAGAATGGGGAGTCTATATGCAGCTACTGGCCTGTTCTCATCACTACGTGTTCTTATGTTCTGTAGGGTTATACAATGGGCTTGTCGGTTCCAAAATATTGAGGATGGTGGACTTGGGCTAATTAACATCCATTACATTACAAAATGTGTAAGAGGACCCTGGTCCAGCTGTCCTTGGCTTGGAGAACCTTTGTGCTTTAATCTTTCACAATCCAGGCTAACCAGTCCAGCTGAATCCATACTTCACACTTCACAAACAGCAGATGGATCGGTGATTCTAGAGATCTTTCCGAAATGAATTGTAATCAGTTAATCGGTGTAATTCAAAATTGTCCTTTTTTCCATCTCTTTCTACTTTTTGCCAAATCTTTCTTTTTTTGACGGTGTCAACGTTGTCTGTACCGATTGGCTTGGTGGTCAATGGCTGGCTGCTACAGTCTACCAAGCAGAATCCTGAGGAGGACGGCTCCAGACTAAATCTGTTCAGGACCAACTAGCATGACAGACCACAGGGATTTTCTCAGCCAACTGTTAGTCTGCTTGGTTTGTAGTGGCTTTATCAGAGCTAACAGACAAACTTAAAATTCAGACCTCCGCCAGTGAATTTTATACATGTTTTATTAATTGGTTTTCGAAGGCATTTTCTGTCCAGAGAACCTGGATTCACCAGCGAGCAAAAGGAAGAAAAGCAAAAAAAAGCAAAAAAAAAAAAAAAAAACCTCAAATCCCAGCAGTGCCTTTATCGAGCCAGTCTCTGGGCCCAGAGCCTACAACATCAGGCTTGCATTTTTCAGTCCAACTTTTAACAGACCGACACACAACTCCGGCTGAACCCCGGCCAAGAAGAGAGCATACCTCATTACTGAATTATGTGCTTGCGAGCTCCGTTTTTAAACATGCAAGTGATTATAAAATATGGACACGGGTGAGGACAGAGGCATGGATGTAATAACGTTTATGCTGAAACTAAACAGAGCACTTCGGTTTTCTAGCAGGGACCGTAAGTGAGGGCTGTACAGTACATATGTGGGAGAATGTGTGTGCTCACACAAGTGTGTGCAGAGAAATGTGCTTACACACACTTGCCAACATGTGCATGCACACCCACACCGCACACACACCACACACACACAAATGCACAAACACACACACACAGCTTAGGGCTCAGAGTGCAGAACTAGAGACCATGCCATGAACAAAGAAGTCTCAGACACAGGGCACGGCCTCAGAGTCACAAGCCAATGCAACTCTTCTGTAATTCTAAGCGAATTACTGGCTTTTCTGTCAATAGCTTCACTACAGGAGAATGGATAAAGAAAGGCCATATTTCAAAGGGCTGAGTCAGAGAATACCCCATGTTTTGA
>JAFBMS010000259.1:0-221040 GCA_019788955.1 Albula glossodonta
ATATACAGTGGGGCAAAAAAGTATTTAGTCAGCCACCAATTGTGCAAGTTCTCCCACTTAAAAAGATGAGAGAGGACTGTAATTTTCATCATAGGTACACTTCAACTGTGAGGGACAGAATGAGAAAAAAAAATCCAGAAAATCACACTGTCTGATTTTTAAAGAATTTATTTGCAAATTATGGTGGAAAATAAGTATTTGGTCAACTACAAACAAGCAAGATTTCTGGCTTTCACAGACCTGTAACTTCTTCTTTAAGAGGCTCCTCTGTCCTCCAATCATTACCTGGATTAATGGCACCTCTTTGAACTCGTTATCAGTATAAAAGACACCTGTCCACAACCTCAAACAGTCACACTCCAAACTCCACTATAGCCAAGACCACAGAGCTGTCAAAGGACACCAGCAACAAAATTGTAGACCTGCACCAGGCTGGGAAGACTGAATCTGCAACAGGTAAGCAGCTTGGTGTGAAGAAATCAACTTTGGGAGCAATTTTCAGAAAATGAAAGACATACAAGACCACTGATAATCTCCATTGATCTGGGGCTCCACGCAAGATCTCACCCTGTGGGGTCAAAATGATCACAAGAACGGTGAGAAAAAATCCCAGAACCACACAGGGGGACCTAGTGAATGACCTGCAGAGAGCTGGGACCAAAGTAACAAAGGCTCCCATCAGTAACACTATGCCACCAGGGACTCAAATCCTGCAGTGCCAGACGTGTCCCCCTGCTTAAGCCAGTACATGTCCAGGCCCGTCTGAAGTTTGCTAGAGAGCATTTGGATGATCCAGAAGAGGATTGGGAGAATGTCATATGGTCAGATGAAACCAAAATAGAACTATTTGGTAAAAACTCAACTTGTCGTGTTTGGAGGAGAAAGAATGCTGAGTTGCACCCAAAGAACATCATACCTACTGTGAAGCATGGGGGTGGAAACATCATGCTTTGGGGCTGTTTTTCTGCAAAGGGATCAGGACGACTGATCCATGTAAAGGAAAGAATGAATGGGGCCATGTATCGTGAGATTTTGAGTGAAAACCTCCTTCCATCAGCAAGGGCATTGAAGATGAAACGTGGCTGGGTCTTTCAGCATGACAATGATCCCAAACACACCGCCCGGGCAACGAAGGAGTGGCTTCATAAGAAGCATTTGAAGGTCCTGGAGTGGCCTAGCCAGTCTCCAGATCTCAACCCCATAGAAAATCTTTGGAGGGAGTTGAAAGTCCGTGTTGCCCAGCAACAGCCCCAAAACATCACTGCTCTAAAGGAGATCTGCATGGAGGAATGGGCCAAAATACCAGCAACAATGTGTGAAAACCTTGTGAAGACTTACAGAAAACGTTTGACCTCTGTCATTGCAAACAAAGGGTATATAACAAACTATTGAGATGAACTTTTGTTATTGTCCAAATACTTATTTTCCACCATAATTTGCAATTAAATTCTTTAAAAATCAGACAATATGATTTTCTGGATTTTTTTTTTCTCATTCTGTTTCTCACAGTTGAAGTGCACCTATGATGAAAATTGCAGGCCTCTCTCATCTTTTTAAGTGGGAGAAATTGCACAATTGGTGGCTGACTAAATACTTATTTGCCCCACTATATATATGTGTGTGTGGGAGAAAACAGTTAAACATAAAATATCTGATTCATGCTGATACCTCTTGCTGTCAGGGCTGGGGGCTCCAGTGCTGGTTCTTCGCTTCCGAGAGAGATTCATTTTAGAAACAGCGCCCCCTACCCAGGAGCTCGGAGCACATCAGAGAATATCCAACCATGAGAGGGATGCAAATCAAATCAAAAGACCTTTAAACACACAAAATAACAATGCATCAAATAAACAGACAGACAGACACAAACACACAAACACGCAGACATTGAAAGTACAAAACAGCCACATGGAAAAAAACATACACACAAAGGATATACATGCAAAGAAGAGTCACAACAACTTTATTAGAGTAAAAGCTTGAGTTTATGAAGAGGGTTATGAGTAAAAGTGAGTGTACCTTAAATTAAACCAGTTCAGAGGTCTGTCAGGTATTTGTTGTTCTGGTTAAAGTAGGAGTATAACAAGGGCCCGGTGCAGAAGCTCTAATGAACTATGACAAAGTTCTAAAAAAACAGAGAAACAGGCCAAAACTACAGTACAAACAAAAAACCAGTTTCAGAAGAACAATCTAACATCATGAAATTTTGTCACAAAATTGAACACTTTTACTGTAAAACATCCTTTAAAAATATATTTCTGTAAAATGGAATTTGAGTGCAAGGGTTGCTTTCCATTTCACACTTTGGACTGACACAATCATTTTATTCCTTTGTTGATTTTGTGAGCCGTGTGTGGGTGGAACACAGAGTGTACATTATTTCATTGTGGGCATTTTTGATCACACCTCCTTGCATTGAAAATCACACAGGCTATCCCTCAATTTTAAAAGCAGCATTAACATAGGCTAACATAAGTAGCATTGGCAAGCTATTAAATTGAAAAGCCTCAAGCCCTAAAACAAACTTCAAACCTAACACTAACCATAACGCTGCTTCTAACCAAACCCTAACCATCAAACTTAACACAAAATGGAAAACTGACAATAACCCTAACTTCAAACAATCCATACAGATCCTCAACACACACCCCAGATCCATCACAATTAAATACAGCACACACAATCAACATATATATTTTTGTTTCAACTACTTACAAAGGACTCTCATTTCCCCAAACACCCACACTAGACACCAAGGTTTACTTTAAGGACAGAGATGCACTTGCACTATAACACAAAAATATTTCCCCCCTAGAGCACACCTCCTAAGGCCTTATCAAATCCCAGTTACTCAGGTCAACCAGGAACTGTACACAAGATGTTCACTTTGAAAAGGCCTCCAGGACCCTCTTTAACTCCTTATAACCAAAGGATTATTCTAGATCTTTCCTCAGACAGGTCAGGAAAACCTTCATGCAAAAAGACAACAAGAAAAATCATCATAATCATCCAAGCAGCCAAGAGGAAAATCAAACAGAACCTGACCAGGATCCTGGGAAACACAGACTTGTTTCAGGACTACAGAATCATCTCAGTTAATAAAAAATCTCAGACCATCTTGTAAGAAGCAAACTCCAAGAAATCAACACCATGCCCACACAATTCTTGGTATTTTACAAACAAGCCAGTACAGTAACAAGAACGACATACCAAATAAAACAGGTGATTACATTACATTAATCAACAAGTCTCAAAGTAATCAACTGCAGAGGATTACAATGGTTAGTGAGCTGTGCTTTCAAATCAGAGCTGATGGGTTCTGGTCCCAGGCAGGACTCTGCTGTTGCACCCTTAAGAAAAGTAAACCCTTCCAATATAAAATGGTGTAAGTTAGTCTGGATAAGAGATTCTGATAAATGACTACATGAAATCACTCTGACATGAAATGTATCGGTGAAACAGGAGACAGAATCATGACTAGATTGTGTTATATGCAGCACATGTAAAAACCACACTAGAAATATCAGGCATTCAAATCAACGGTAACTGGACACCAGAAGAGCAAATGAGTTGGCTGCTTGCATACAGGGATTTTGAATGCTTGTATCTGACTGACATCATGTCAATGTTTTATTATTATAATTATTTTGAACGACAACCCGAGATAACATTGGCTACTACGTGCCTACATTAGCAAAGATACATAGCTGGTTTTGGTATAGACATTTAGTTCTTGGTATTTAGCTGACTAGCTTACCTGTCAAGTTATATTTCTGCCTAACTGATCTTTGCTCATTAGACACACAGTGCAGATAAAAGTCAGCATAGTATACTTTCTCTGAATTGGTTCCCATGTCTCATCTCAGGCTGCTGTTACAAAAAGAGGAGAAACCCGGCTGACGATGTTATATTGACGATGATGATTTTTTTGTTTGTTTTATGTGGCAGAAATATAAAAACCACGGAATGAATACAAAAGAAACAAAAGAGAGTGAAAATTGTTCTGCTTTAGCCTACATCTTAAAACTTCGCTCCTCTGACTACTCCCACCCCTCTCTGTGACAGACAGCTCCTCGCCCCACCCTTGAGTTTTGCTCGTTCTGAGGAAATATTATGAACAACACGTCGCATTCACTACATCTTTTGAAGCAAACTAAAACCTATACACGTTATGTAAACAATTATAAACAAAGCGTCACATTTTTGATGGGCAGGATTCAAACGTACCCTCATTTTATTTGATAATTTGGCATATGTGGGCAGGCTAGACCTGTCCGAACTAGAACTTCGCCCGACAGAAACCAATATTTGGTGTGGATCAATCATATAAATTATGGTACATTAACCTGATACGTAATGGCGAGACAACATCCAAAATTAAGCACTGGGTAAATTTTTAGAAAGTACACCAAAAACAGAAGTTCTTCGTAATCTCCCAGTATCTTTTCGGTACCTTTCAGTTAGGCCGTTTTATTTCCTCCACACACGGTGACAACCAGACTGTTCGGGTCCACAGCGCGTAACTTCCCACTGGATATACATTTCATCCATTCGAAAACATGTAAAAAAGCCGAATCATTTTACATCCTTATAAAAACTTTGTAATTCGGCAAATGTCGAAGTACCAGCGTTTCATAATCCACTGTACATTCTATCCGTTACAAAGTAAAAGACACGTCTGCTTTAAAATGGCGTTTAAGTTTCATTTTCACTTTCACTTATGCAGCATTCCTATCCGAAATAAAATCCTCCCTTCACTTCTTCCCTCCAATCGAGTGATGTCGCAGGCGAGGGAGCCCTTCCCGAGTGAGGGAGGGCAGTGGAGGGGAGGGGTTGTGGTTGTTCGAATTGGAATGACCCTCGCGGTTCTTCCTCACTTTGCGTTCCTGCGCAAGGACTGGATTGCCGCGATGTCTTACTTGCAGGTTGCAGCACCTGTTCCAGTTCAACTCTCCACCGCATAACTTATGAAAAGACGGAGAGAGTTCTCTTTAGGCTACGTTATTTAACCAGTAATATAGTTAGACAGTGAAGATGCATGTTAGCTAGATGTTAATTCCCCATGCCATAATCCTTATATTTTCCAGGACCATCAAATAATTTTAAATCGATGTTTTTATCTACTATTAATTGATGTGATGTTATTTTCAATAAAGTTGCCAAGGTTTTCTAACGTGAAGCCACTTACTAGTTTGCACAATTATATAATCATATTAAATAATTATCATAGCCATAACAATAGTTACTATAATTATTTGTGTATTACCTTTTAAGCAGGGTGCATCCCAAAGTGATTCACATAGACAAGTAAAGATAATTAATAAAATCGGTAACGATAACGTATGGTAAAACAGATCAAGAAACCAACTAGTGATACATAAGTGTGAAGCGTAACAGGGTGTAAAAGTACACAAGTATAGAGACAGGTAAAAAGATGAAGCAAAATATAAAAATCAATATCGATATCAGAACAATTAACCCGAAATTATGCTGCGATATATATAGGCAATTATACCGGTATGTTTAAAGGCGATTTAAAAAAATATATGCTCAACAGAAAATTCTATTTCATGCTGTGTGGATGATTGAAGAGTAGCATAAGTGTTACAGTTCAAGATTCAGGAAATGTAGGTTATTCTTAACAAAATGCACGGCTACGACTGCTATGCCTCCACCAGTTTATGAGAGCTTATGGTTAAAAAGTGGCCAACGCGTCTATGTATTTTTGGACTGCTAATTAATTCATCAATTAACTTGATGAGCGGCTATTGAGTGTTGGTCATTTCCTTTAAATAAGACAGGAGAAAACATAAATTTGCTTGGGCCATCTCAAATGACTGTACTCTACACTCTTTGTACCGGACACCATACTCTGCAACATCACCATGTAATTGACAGTCATTTAATTTACTTGTTTGGACTAAACAAACCCTGTTTGGAACTAAGCAAACCATTATTGACTTACCTAAAAACAAGGCAAACCAAGACCCTTTGGTTTTTGTGTAAAGGTACCATTTTATGTGAAGGTACCCCTTAGCTCTGTCACAACAATGCCCAGGATAATGTAGTGGTTTAACTGGGCTACAAGTATAATGCATATAGCACAGAACTAACTATATTAAAGGAATACATTTCATTATTTAATTAGCAAACTTCCAACCTTTGAGGATTTCTGTGTAGAGAATACACTTATTGTTTGGAACACAGTCCAAACCTCATTCATCTGCTTTTAATATGCACTGATTTAACTGACTTCAGAATGATAGGCCAGAGATGTCAAGCTCAAAGATATGATTCACTACATTCTGTCCCACAGTCCCTCAAAGCTAAATGAATGTTCAGTGTTGATTCACAAATTTAGGGAAGAAAAACAGTCCTAGCAGCTAGGAAGTACATGGTCATTCATAATAATTTCTGTCTTTCCTTCATGTTCAATTCTGCATCAGTTGTCAGTGTTCTACATGTGTGCTTAGTAACGTTAGCCACATTAGCATGCTCAACATTCCACCAATGTTAAGTCAGTGGAGGCATTTTTTTAAAGCTTAATAGTTTAAAAAGTATGAATCATATAGCTTAGAAAAATACAAGCAACCTGACCAGTGTATCCACGCCTCTGGTGGCCAAGTCTGGTATGTCTATCTTAAAAACTGTAGGAGATACGTCCGGAAGAATGAGGAATAATAATAAGTAAGTATTCTATAGAAGAACAGCAGTTTGCGCCTTCGGCAAGCAAAGTAATGACATATTAACTGATAGCTGTTTGTATTTTAAGAACATTCCTATTGTGACATCATAGAGGCTGAAATACTGAAAATTCTAAACCACTTGAACTTACGACTGTTGCTGGGAAACAGAATGATGTGAATTCTGTCCAATTCTATGTTCTAAATTTAAAAGAATAAATTTAGTCTAGAATTATCTAGGACAAATGAGGCAAATTTTGGAAAAAAAAATGGATGTGTTATTTATGCTGTTTTAAAATAAAACTGTTCATATTGGCTATTTAGAAAAATATAATACAAATGAATAAAAATGTAAAAGTCTCTTGGTAACTAATATAGAAGGAAGTGACATAATGTTGAAATGTATTTTCATTGCTTATTTCCATACATTATATCATTTTATGATGACATATTACTTATATCTTATCTCATATCTTATAACTTGCATTTTTACAAAACCAACGAAAGTTGATAAAGGGACATCAAATTTTATAGGACTGTGGTGCCGGGGGAGGTGGAGGGAGGAGCAAGCTCCTCAGCTCCTCCCACTGTACTGCTGTCAGTCTCCTGGTTCCCTCCCTCAGCCTGGAGAGTTAACTGGAGCTGCAGCAGCAGAGTCCTCATGAACAGGCAGCCTCACCTGAGAGTGATTTCTAGTCAACTCAGCTGTGAGCACTTGCCTTCAGTTAGGCCTTCTATTTAAGCACAGCCGAAGAGGCTGAAGGAGGACTTTTTTGGGTTCGGACCAGGTTTGTGTTATTTGTGTTTTCCCTGGCTGTGCTGTTTTTCAGTTTCATTGTTTCCATTTGTTTTGTTGGGTTTTCCCTGGGAAAAGGGTCAAATAAAAGGCCTTTGGCCACTTCTTGTTTAAACTTCTGAGTTTTTCCTTCCACTCGCCACCCGGCTCAGTGGCCACACCAGCCACTGTGTCACAGGATTAATTATTCATTTCTCTGTGTAGTTCTCATAGATGATAACCATATAAATTTGAAAATGTAATACTGATGCGAAAATGCATGAATGACCCTATTCTTGAATCAAACGTATAGTCTAACAATTCTTGGGAAACAATCCAATGTACGTCAAAAACCCATGAAACTTATTCATGGGTTTCATTTAATGTTATAAATACACATACCCAAAACCTGTAATATATTACACAGTACTCATTATTGCTTTTACAAGTAAAGTGTTAAATGACTGTATTACTGCAGTAATGGAAATGCATTATAGTACTCTTTATATTACTGTGTGTTGCTCTCACTCAACACTGAGAGGCACTCCTGAGCAGGAACACATCAGATCAGAGCTCGATTATTCCCCTCTCAGAATTACCCAGTTTAAATGAAACTGAGTTATTACCAATCAGGATAATGTTCAGATCACATCCAGTTGCTGGGCTACAAGTGCCTGCTGTACCCAGGAAGACCATTTGCATAGAGAAGACACTTTGCATTGGCAGCACATGCTTCAGTGGTCTGGGAGTGTTTATAGTCCTGTGAGTTTAACACTTGATGACTGAGAGCTGTCCTTCATGGCAACAGAACCCACAGCAACAATGACTTTTATCACCATCTTCATCTGGGTATTCGCTTTCTGCATTCAGGGTAAGATTTGTGAAAAATATTGAAATAGATATGATGTCTTCAATTTTAATTGAAGTATAAAACTTAAAGTAACTTTATGAAATAACTGTCTGGGCAATGGTGTAACATCCTAATGTGCTAATGGATAATATAAATATTTATTTTTTTATTCTTCCTTTCAGAATGCACAGGACAGGTGACTGTGACTCAAACTCCTGCTGGTAAATCTGCTCTCATAGGAGACACTGTCACCCTGAGCTGTAGAACCAGCACTACTGTGTACAACAACAACTGGTTACACTGGTATCAGCAGAAACCTGGAGAAGCTCCTAAACTCCTGATCTATGATGCAACATCACGTTACTCAGGGATTCCTGATCGATTCAGTGGCAGTGGATCTGGGACTGACTTCACTCTGACCATCAGTGGAGTCCAGGCTGAAGATGCAGGAGATTACTACTGTCAGAGTGAACACTGGATCAGCAGTAATGGTGTGTTCACACAGTGATAGAGAGCCGTACAAAAACCTCCCTCAGTCAGACTGCACAGAGACTGCACTGCTGCAGCTGGGACCTACTGCAGGTGCTGAGGGGGGAGGCACTGACCCGGGACACTGAGGGGTTCTGCTCCAGCACACTGAGCTTCAGTGGTTCAGTTATAACTTAGAAATGCTCTCACAAGTAATACAATATTTGAACATTTTCATGTCTGTAAATCCAACAGTATCAAAGCCCAGTGGATGAATAATTATGGTTATATGAACCACATTTTTTAAAAATAAGTGAATTTTTCCAAGTCAAACACAGTACAGAAAACTAACAACTGGATTACATTCATGAAGCAGTTTTCTGCATTCACTCTCAATAAAAGTAAATCTGAACTTAACACAATTACTCCCAATCACAATTAATACCATCATATCAAATGTGATTTTTGGGTATTTTTCCATAAGAGTAAACTTCTTTTACATTTTCAATGACAGAAAGTATGGACATGAATTAAGGAATAATTTAGAAACATAGCTTAAATCTGTTGGAGAGACTGAACTAGTCAGGATCTGTAGTGTTGAACTGGATTGGACAGCGGTTCTGTTTCCATCAACAGCTTCACACCTGAGCTGACTCTTCCTCACCCTTACAGCTGTTACTGTATTATCCTCAACAATACTACGGTCACTTGGGTGCCACCTCAGTCCCTTGTGTTGAATACAGTGTGAAAGTGAGGCACTATCGGCCCCTCCATTGGACTGATGTGTGTTCTACAGAGGTGTTTCATAATCATTATTATGGTGTCTCTGTGCTTCTTCTCAAATAGAGACCATATAACCCCTCTTATATCACAGTAGGATGGCTCCCCCTAGTGGTGTGGAAAATCATCAAGTCTAAGTACAGTACAAAATCATTGCTGTCCTGACTAGTTATTTATCAGTATGTTGCCCAGACTGATGTTATTAAATACATATTGGTTTGTCTGAATCATACAACAGAACGTTGTAATCTTAGCATCAAATGGCCCTCATTTGATGAGGTCAGCACAAACAGTCTTTAAACAGATAACCATATGGAATAACACATACCCTTTGCTCATGGTAATCTGCAACTGTTCACATCATATGCATGATTTCATAGTGAGCGCTGTAGCGTGGGCGCTCTCTTACTGCGTAACCAAATGCATTTATTTGGAGCTGGTGCTGATCAGGACATCCTAAGACAGAGGAGAGAGACTCATGTGTGCTGGCAGGTAGAGGCATCCTTGATTCCATGGTGATGGCCAGGAGCCACGTGAGTACAGAGCCTTGGTAGACTCTCAGCCTCTGTCCCCACATCATCTCCTCCAGCAGAGGCATAAGCAGAGGAACTGCTGTGTGGAGACAATTCAACAGACTCAGCAAGAGCCTGAGAACGAGGTGAACAGTCAGAGGCTGGCTGCTCATTAAGTGGAGCCAAGCAGACTGGGTGAACTAGAGCTCTAACTCAGAGCTAGACCTACATAAATCAGACTCAAGGTAAATGTTAGCAGTGTAAGGTGAGAAGTGTCTGAGAGTCTTTCAACTCTGACTCCTAAAACTCTTGGAGAAATGAATAGTTTGTCAATCTAACATGGTCTACTCATTTGAACAGCATGCCCATATATTTAAAGTTAAATGTACATAAAAGCAGTACATTATAATTTTCATTCATAACATCTTGATCTGCTCTGATCTATGTGCATAATCACTGGGTATGAAATACAGACACTGATATAACTCCCTTCACCCAGCTCTGTCATGGATAGTAGTTAGAACAGTGTGCTTCAGTAAATCTGAGAATATTATTTTCAGACAGAAAACGTATCAATGATACCATCCTCTAATCAACTCGGTCTCGCTGGATGTCTCCATCATCAGCAGAGAGGCCTGGTCAAACCTTATCTTCTTTGCACATGTGAGCAGTTTATAGCTGACGTCTCTACTGTGACTGATACCTCCACCATGTAACTGATTCCTCTGTTGTTACTAAGTGTCATCTCTGTTGCAATGGTGAATGTTACTTTAAATGTTGTTTTAAAGACAGACTGATGCCTCCACTTCCTGAAAGCTGACTGGGAGAAAATACTCCCATGCTACTGTAGGAAGGATGGACTGTCAGTGTGACTGAATTGAGCCCGTAATCCTACCTTTGTGCTTCTTTTTCATCGACTTAGTCGTTCCAGGTGCACTCTTCACTGGCGCAAGTCCAGGACTCCTTTCAGTGTCAGGCTGAGATGCATCGGGTACGAGGCGGATGGTGAGGCAGATGAGGGAGACAATTACAGCGAACACCAGAATCCAAAGCTCCATGGCCGTTCCGCTGGGATCGAGGGACATTCTGTGCAGACAGGCATCTTGGGGGAACACCATTCACAGCGAGCCACAACAATTTGTAATTTCAAGTTAGCCAACAAACTTAGCCAACAATGTTAATTTATTGAAAGAGAAATAAATTCTTGCTATTGATAGATACTTTTGATTTGCATGTATTCTGAATTCAGGAATTTGAAACTTCAGCTTGGTGCAAATTATATGGCATGCAAATTTAAGACAGGAGAAAGCACAAATTCACCTGGGCCCATCTCAAATGACTATACTGTCCTGTCATTGTACCAGACACCATACTTTGCAACATCACCATGTGAATGAAAGTCACTTAAATTCCTTGTTTGGACTAAACAAACCATGTTTGGAACTAAACAAACCATTATTGACTTACCTAACAACAAGGCAAAACAAGCGCCTTTGGTTTTTATGGAAAGGTACCATTTCATGTAAAGGTACCCCTTAGCTCTGTCACAACAATGCCCTGGATAATGCAGTGTTTTAGCTGAGCTTTAATATGCACAGATTTTACTGACAGAATTATAGGCCAGAAATGTCCTTTCTGTCTGTTCTTTATGTTCTATTCTGCATCAGTTGTCGGTGTTCTACATCTGGACTTCCATCCCACTGTGACATCATTGTTCTGGAGTGCCATTTGAATCAAAATTAAATAAACAAATCCGATTATGAAGTAAATAATGAAATTGATATATAAACTAATCAATACACTGTGAAACAATTCAATAAATAATTCTCAAGTAATTATGATAACATATAATTTTCACAATACCATTATCATGTTTCATGTTTACTTCATAATAGTGTAATAATTAATAATTTCTATCTTTATTTCATAATAACACATTTTATTTCCAAATGGCTTTTTTCAAACAACCACTTTTATTTCATAATGAAACGTTTATCACAATTGCTTGTGGAGTGCAATTAATTCAGAATGGAAATACGAGCACCTTAAGGCAAAACAAGTTTGCACCATCATTGGCCATTCTCATATATGATATGACACCCTTACTTGAGTTACTCTACATAGCTGGCTTGCTAATGAGCTATATAAAGGTAAAACATTAAAACTCCTGTAATTTCTATCTCTTATCTGTTAGATCCAGACACAGAACTGATCAATTCGTTGTGAAGTAATGACAAAGAGACACTGCATTTGAGGAAAAGCTTTAGGTATCTACTTACAAGTCTGAAGGATGTAACTGTCCAAGAAAATAGTGGAACACAATATTGTCTTCTGCTATATTAATGACTGGTACACTTTGGTAAGATATAGTTGCAATCGATGAAAAGTTCAAATGACATACTAATTGATAGTTGTTTGCATTTTAAGAACATTCCTATTGTGACATCATAGAGGCTGAAATATTGAAAATTCTAAACTATTTGAACATATTACTGTTGCTGGGAAACAGAATGATGAGAATTCTGTCCAATTCTATGTTGTAAATTTAATAGAGTAAAATGTTTTAAGTAACGGTTAAGAGTTTACAGTGCTGACCAAGCAAGAGTTTCATAAGAGCACCAACAACTCAAGTCTAAAAGAAGTCTCAATAACAAGTCTAACTTACTCTATGATGCAAATTTTGAAAAACAAAATTGATGTGTTATTTAGTCTGTTTTAAAATATAAGTGTTCATGTGGGCTATTTAGAAAAATATAATACACATGAAAAGGGGCTTTGAATACATTACATCATTTTATGATGAAAAAACTCATAACTCATATGAAATATCAACCCCCCCCTTCAGCAAAGCCAAGTCAAACAGCCACACAACAGCTCAAAGTCTCCCTTCAGCCTCTAAGGCTGTGCTTAAATAGAAGGCCTAATTGAAGGCAAGTGCTCACAGCTGAGTTGATTAGAAATCACTCTCAGGTGAGGCTGCCTGTTAGTGAGGCCTCTGCTGCTGCAGCTCCAGGTAACTCTCCAGGCTGAGGGAGGGAACCAGGAGACTGACAGCAGTACAGTGGGAGGAGCTGAGGGGCTTGCTCCTCCCTCCACCTCTCCCGGCGCCACAATACAGAGACACTTCCACACGTGTTCCATACCCCTCAGGTGATACCCTGTCCTTGTTGACTACGAGAGAGCAGCAAAATCCTCTTTCACTGCAGCGGAAAAACGGCAATGGCTGCAGTAGTCAGCCATGTCTGGTCCTTCAGTGTGATGGGAAACACTCAGAGTATGGATTATGTGTGAGTGCAGCAGTGATAGGATATAAATAACTCACACCACGAAAATTAGGCAAAATCCAAGGTTTCAAAGTGTTAAAATCTAATTGCGCAATTTCACCGCCTTAAAGGTTTACACTGCACTGTTTAACAGGGGTACATGTGAGAAAAAGAATATGATGGCAAAATGTGAATGATGTTGGTTTGGATTGTGATCCTGCTGTGCAGACGCTGTTACACCAGTGTTAAACTGCTCTGTCTGTGTCACAGCCCATAAGCCCTAGTCTGCCTCCACAGCACTGCTGGGCTACAAGTGCCTGCTGTACTCAGGAAGACCATTTGCATAGAGAAGACACTTTGCATTGGCAGCACATGCTTCAGTGGTCTGGGAGTGTTTATAGTCCTGTGAGTTTCACACTTGATGACTGAGAGCTGTCCTTCATGGCAACAGAACCCACAGCAACAATGACTTTTATCACCATCTTCATCTGGGCACTCGCTTTCTGCATTCAGGGTGAGATTTGTGGAAAATATTCAAATAGATATGATGTCTTCAATTTTAAATGAATGGAAGTATAAAGTAACTTTATGAAATAACTGTCTGGGCAATGGTGTAACATCCTAATGTGCCAATGGATAATATAAATATTTATTTTTTTATTCCTCCTTTCAGGGTGCACAGGACAGGTGACTGTGACTCAGACTCCTGCTGGTAAATCTGCTCTCATAGGAGACACTGTCACCCTGAGCTGTAAAACCAACCCTGCAGTGTCCACCAGTAGTGGTAATCACCTCCTAGCCTGGTACCAGCAAAAACCTGGAGAAGCTCCTAAGCTCCTGATTTACCATGCAAATCGGCGTAACTCAGGGATTCCTGATCGATTCAGTGGCAGTGGATCTGGGACTGACTTCACTCTGACCATCAGTGGAGTCCACGCTGAAGATGCAGGAGATTACTACTGTCAGAGTTACCACTGGATCAGCAGTATACGTATATTCACACAGTGATAGAGCGCCGTACAAAAACCTCCCTCAGTCAGACTGCACAGAGACTGCACTGCTGCAGCTGGGACCTACTGCAGGTGCTGAGGGGGGAGGCACTGACCCGGGACACTGAGGGGTTCTGCTCCAGCACACTGAGCTTCAGTGGTTCAGTTATAACTCTCTCACACTCTGTAATCTAATACAAATGTAGGAGCTGCTTCAACACTGAGCTTCAGTGACTCAGGAATAACTCAGTCACACTCTGTATCTCATCCTGTTGTAGCAGCTTCTTAAACACTGAGCCTCAGGAGTTCATTCAACTCCAGAAGTAACTCCTGCTACTCTCCTATACTGACACTGAATAAAATTTTCATCATTTCTAAACCAATGAATGACAGAGAAATTCTGACACTAAAAATTCAACACTGCCCAGATGAATGAGTACTCGTTCATGAAATGTATTTTTAATGATAAAAGTTTTGACTGTAAAGCAGTTGTATGTAACTTCCCAAGAAATAGAAGCAGCGTTCATTCGTCAGGGCAGTCCAGAGTGCTCTCCTCCATTACACACACTGACCACAGGAGGGAGACAGAGCCCTTCTGCTGCTCATGATACAATTACATATAACAGAGGAGACCCGAAACTGCACAGACACGCTATCTGAAAAATACTGTGATACTGTGTGATACATGTGCTGTGTCACACATGGAAAAACATTTAATGATATTTAATATTGTTCCATGGGTTTGTGGTAGCAGTGTTAAAGCTCTTGGTTGTGCATGTATTGTTTGTGCATCGTCTCTGTCTCTCTGTTATTGTTTCGTCTTTTCTCCCGCTTTCCATTTCAGAATAGGTATTCGTCTCCCATTGATCCACCCCTGGTTACTGTGCATCCTCATCAACCTATCCACCTATCCACCGCGACAGTTTTTAAACCCTCTGGTCTGTGTTTCGGGAGATTCGCCTGTTCGTTCACCATTTTTGCTTTTGCTATTTGCTAGTTGTTATTTTCAAAACCGTTGTTATGTTCATGTTGTTGTTTCGTTTAAACCCGTGTGTTGTATTCCCTGTAAACTCTGTTCATTACCTTGTTGCGTGTTTGGGAAGAAGAGCAAGTGAGATATACTGTAAATATACCACACTCCATACCGTCTGCTTACACCTTGGATATCCCGTTAGATACGCTAGGTTGGGGCGAGTGCCATCCGCTGTATTCGGCATGGGTAGGCCAGTCCAGTGCAGTTAGTTAGGTCTTTGTTTTTGTTGTGACCGATTGTTTTTGTCATTAGTTAGATGGCTGGGTGAAACCTTAGGCCAGATTAGACTGGCAATTTGGTTATTTTTGTTTCTTTTCTTTGGCACCGCCCATAGCCCTCTTCCCCCCTTTTGTGTGTTTGATTTGTGTTTGTGCTGGTGTGGATTTGTTGTAATTAATTGTACATAGTCCTTATTGTCCCCTCCTTTGTAATGCCTGCTTTAGCTCTCGAAACCAAATTTGCTGAATTGTAGCTAATTTTAGCGTTGTGGGGTTTAAAAACCAACAGGTTTATTATTATTGGTGTTATTTTATTTATTTTTTGTTGTTTTCACTAAAATGGTGTTATCTTACTGAAAAAAAAACATATTTTGGGATGTAAGAGCAAGATGATCCCATTGTGTTGTATTTACAAGTAGGACATGAAATGTGCAACCCAATATGGTGCAAATAACAGGACCCATAGAACTAAAGAATCACACCTTTCATCTGGCCCTTCTCCTTAACACATGTATAACAGTAGAACAGAAGCAGTAGTGTTAGCACAAACACTCAGCTTTCTGTGTGTGTGAAAACAGCAGAGAGAGTCTCAGCCCTCTATAGACACAGTGCTGTTCACACCTCAGAGCTCCTCTAACTGTGTGTGACAGGATTTGTATAGAGGAAGGGGCTTTGCATACCTGTCCTGCCTCTCTGCTTCACACACTTTAAGACCCCAGTACTGATCAGTGACTGTCCAGCCCTTTCACACACACTGACACAGGCAGCACAATGATGATGTCACTCTCTCCTCTGCTGGCAGTGCTGGGACTCCTTATTCAGGGTGAGAGACGCTGATCACACTTTAATTCATATTTCACACATACAGTGTTTTATTATTATTATGTTATTGTACTTATAAATGCTGCCACACTTTTGTAGCTCGTTTACAAAACTATTCCTGATTTGTTGACACTGATAATGCAGTATTTTTGTTTATTAAAGTCCATTCCCATGTTTTGTTTTGTTTTGTTTTTCAGGATCAATGGCAGAAATAGTTCTGACTCAGTCTGCAGCCCAGTCTGTTCAGCTGGGAGACACTGTCTCTATCAGCTGCACAGCCAGTCAGAGTGTTGGCACCAGCCTGCACTGGTACCTGCAGAAACCTGGTCAGGCTCATAAACTTCTCATTTATTATGCCACAAATCGCCAGTCTGGGATTCCTGATCATTTCAGTGGCAGTGGATCTGGGACTCAGTTTACACTGACAATCAGTGGAGTCCAGGCTGAAGATGCAGGAGATTACTACTGTCAGCAGAGGTATAGCGGGTTCACACAGTGATACAGCCCTGTACAAAAACCTCCCTCAGTCAGACTGCACTGCTGCCGCTACGACCTACTGCAGGTGCTGAGGGGGGAGGCATTGAACCAGAATACTGCTGTACTGCCAGCAGGGCTCTAGGGGGTGATAGAGAGCTGTATATAACTGTATATCACTTATTTAATGTGCACCAAGAATTTACACTGACACAGAAGTGAAAAGGTTGACATTAGAAATCTAGAAGAATCCAAGAGCACCATGGATATAAACAGCGTTGGAAATAGATAAACCAGAACATATAAGAGTCTGCTGATGAACTGTGCCATGATAGACCTGAAATTCTCACTGAGAGATTAAGAGTGAAAATAACAGATTTGTGATTCACATTTAATGTGTGAAATAGTGATACATGAATAGTTAATACTCTTGCGCAGACAAAAACCACATAAACACTCTCTCTCTCTCTCTCTCTCTCTCTCACACACACACACACACACACATACCATATACAGTTTGCAGTCCACAAATAGCTGGTGTCACACTGTTACATCTCCATAATAATTATCATTTTGTACACTCTGTAATATACTGACATATTGATCAAAAGTTATGTTAACCTTATGACAGATTGGTCTGCCTTTGAATTCAGTTGAAAAACAGAAGAATTTGAGATCTGGGGTAAAATTATTTTCACAGCCCCAGCCAGTCCTGTGCTATGGCTCTGTGCTGGGGAGGAGAGCTCTGTGCTGGGGAGGAGAGCTCTGTGCTGGGGAGGAGAGCTCTGTGCTGGGGAGGGGAGCTCTGTGCTGGTACAGTGAGTTTCATAGAAGATGAAGACAACACAACTTCCATTTCCATGATTTTATTTATTACACTAACAGTGTCAATAGATGAGGGAAATTCATGCTGAAGTTTCCATTTAGAGATGGATAGAGAGTAAAATCACTAAGCTGTAAGCAGTGCTTGCTGCTTTCAGAGCAGATGTGAGAGTGTGAGTTCATTCAGCTGTGAAATCTCTAATCTGAGCATCATGCAAATGCAGGTCCCTGGTACAACCACCTCCCTTTTCCCCTTCATCGTCACTACAGAGCTAAAGCCTCCACCTCCTCATCTTCAGTGCACATATGAGGCCAGCTGCACACAGCTGTCTCAGTCAGGGCTATTTTGGGCTGAGAAACTGTGAGCTGTTGGGCTGAAAGTCACATTTGCATATTTGGGGTGGGGCCGGCTGCTTCTGCTGTCCCTCAGTGGGACTGATTCTCTCTCAGAATAGAGCAGCACGGTGGCCAGGTGTCTGGCCCGTCCCCAGGGGGTTAGTGTGAGCTGTGCGCACATCCTGCTGCACAGAGCTGATCTGAGCACACTGCACACATCACTCCTCCTCTCCTCTGCTGGGAAACTGCTGCTCTTTCACTGATCCCAGATCAGTTACCTCTGACACAGTCTCTGATCACCACCTTCTACTTTCTACAGTGTGTGAGACTCCTATAAAAGTCAGGTCAGCATGTGGGTCCTGGAAACCTGACATGAAATACTGGAACACTGACTGAAATAATATTTATAGTGATTATGACTTTATTTAAAAAATTATATAATTTTATATGGATATACTATTATAAGTTTTACAAGAGTATATTTAATACTAAAAACATAGACATGATGTAATTGGACTAAGGTCACATGGTTTACACCCAGTGCACACTTTGCACAGAAATTTATATCTACCAGAGCACCAAAGTTCACTTTTTATAATAAAAATCAGGACAACAAATAATTTGTTCAAAGAGTCTTTATTATGTAAAGAATTCAAATCACTCAGCTTTTGCCAAAATCACAGAAAGCAGCACACATGAGAACACACATGAGTATATTTGGGGATGAACACAAGCAGAGCACATGTAAGATGTGGGTGCTGGAGGAAGGATTGACACACAGGCCAGTGTGACAGCAGTGGGGCAGTAAGAAGCAGAGAGGCAGAGTACAGAACAGGGTAAAAACAGTGTAATCAGAGTGTGAGAGCTGGGCCTCTGCCCGGCCTACTCAGAACAGTCGGCTGGCCTCAGTGTCTGAGGGACGGCGGACTGTGAGCCCTGTGTGGCCTCACAGGTCAGTGACCCCGCCTTCTTCCACTCGTCCGCACTGAGAGTCAGGGAGCTGCTCCAGCTGTACAGCCCGTCCTTCTCCAGGACCCCCGCGCCCCCGGCCACACCCGAGCTCCAGCTGCTACCGTCCACTTTCCAGTGCAGCTTCCAGTCTGAGGGGAAGCCCTTGTTGGCCAGACACAGCAGTGTGGCCTTTCCCTGATTCAGCTCCACACTGGAGGGGGGCAGGACTGTGAGGGTGGGAACTGTGTCACCTGGGAGACACAGCACAGGTGTGAGGTCACAGAGTGGACACAGCAGCATGAGCCAATCAGAGTGTTCACACAGTAAGAGCAGAATGTCAAAGTCAACTCATCAACACAACATGTGACTGTACTTTACACTGAAAACATTGTGAAGCACAAGAGGGACTGTTCCTCAGTGATAACCAAGGCAACATTTTACACCTCTTTCACATCCAGAGCTGTTTCATTAAATTATATTCATCATCATGCAATTATTAAATTACTTACATATTAAAATATAGGTAACACCACTGTAAAATATAATTGCTTGATTTATAAAAGGACTTCAAATTAGCCAATAATATTATTCATTAAAATTTCATTAAAGTAGTCTTATTAAATTAGTATTTATAAACTACATAATTTATCAAGGAATAAAATAAGAATTGAAAAATATCCTACAAATACCATTGGTTCGATTGGATCAAAACTGTACAAAACTGTATTGTTTCAAAAATACATTTTACTGATATACTTTCGGAAAGTATAATGGAGGGATTTATTGTAAAAAATTAAACAATTAGAAATGACCCATTTTTGGACATATCTGGTAGTTTCAGTTAAATAGTAACACACGCGAACACTTACAAGAACTTATTGATTTTAACAACGTTTAAATAATACATGTTATACTCCATTTAATGGCGCGCTTTTTCAACTAAACACTAGCATCTACCTTCCGAAAACACATCACAAAACAAACACAGACATTAAGTGCAGTTGACGGTAAATCCTTCCAAGCAGTAGTTCATGTTTAAATCAGAAATATGTTACATTCGGAAATCGAGGGAAATTGTCAAAATAATATCCTTTACGCGCGCATCCGCAGTTACCAGATCTTAGCGGTATCCCAACATGCTGAAATAAGAGTCAGTTTTACCACCTCCGACATCCAAATGGAATTAATTAATTTTGGGGGGTTTTATATAATATGCGGAATGTGTACATGTGTAAAGATGTAGGCTTTGGAAAACAGCTGTACTCTCTAGAACAAGCCTACATTTAGCAAGTCTATTTGATTCTCATTAATGCTGTCTCAGAATGAAGCATATTATTATACATATTATTTTGTGAAGCTTTTCAAACATTCGTGAACATTAAAGAGACACCGAGCTTGCGCTCGGAGAAATTTATTGAATAGAAATGACTTACTTCCAATTGACAGTTTGGTGCCGCCGCCGAAAATCCACCACAGTGATACAAACTCATTACACCGCTGTACAAAAACCTCTCGCTCAAGAGAGACAGCTTTCATTTCTCCGCTCTTCAAAATTAAACCCCCCGAAACTTTTTTACAGTGTCTGAGATTCATGTTCTTTTCATGAACTCTAGCATTTAAGAAGTTATTTTTTGCTGAATATGCTTTGTGCACCCTCATTCTTATGAAGCGAAATGATAACTTGATATAATGTGTAGCCCATATCCACAAGCAAAGTTCACAGTTCCAACAATTAACGAAATGAGTTTTCTGAAAACGAATACTCAAATATTTAAAAATGCAGATGTGGATAGATCCGAAAGAAATATTACTTACGTCCAATTGACAGTTTGGTGCCGCCGCCGAAAGTGTACCACAGTGATACAGTCTCATTCATCGGCCGTACAAAAACCTCCAACTCAAGAGAGACGCATTTCCTTTGCCTGTGTTCATCTTTCACGCATCACTTATCTCGCAATTTAGTGTTATGAGTTGTTTTCACTTTGGGTTACATTTCGTTTCAGCAAATATGTGTGTAATCTATATATTTTTATGTTCATATTTTATCTGTTAGCCCGTAAGTAAACAAACGCGAACAGACAGAAAGTAAGAGTATAAACGCCTTGGTTACTCTTCAAGGAAAATGTTACAGATCATATAACCCTGAGATGTTTCTTGCAGAAAAAAATCACGTTTTTTCCCCCACTTACTGCCGATATTCAGGTTGGTCCTACCACCGAAAGTCCACCACAGTATCTGAGTCTGAATAACTGCTGTTGAAAAACCTTCCTGCGCTGCAGCGACCGATCTGCACCGACAGGCTTCTGTGGGATTGTTACAGCACGTCCCCTGCTGGTCATTTGTACAACTACAACTGAAATATGTCCTGCTGTCCTACGAGAGCATGAAAACTCAGTAGAAAACCCCCATCTCTCCCATATGCCATGGGGATTGTGTCTCCTCAGGTTATACAGCACTGAGTTTATTCTGTATTACACTCACTGCTTTGCTTATAGATAGAATACTTTACTCAATGGGCCCCTATTATATCCCAGTATCAGTTTTGTTTGTATGTGAATTTTTTTGTCTTTTTTCAATATCAGGCCCAAAGAAAATACATAAACATATTTTAATGCTCACCGGAACATTTGAGAGCTGCTGTCTTTTGGCCCTGCTGTCCTGAAACCAGAAAATAAACAGTGGAGAGTGCACAAACCGTGTGTTATAAAGGGCAGCCATCTCACATCACAACCTCTCAGACCAGAGTCATAATCACTCTGAATGATTATGTATTGATCTGAAACATATTTTAATGTAAACTCATATAGATTCTGTGGAATATTATAATCAGTGAGACACAAATCTTGTGTCTCAGTGTCCCTGGCTGTTGTGCAGGAGGTGCAGAGAAGGCTACTCCTCTTTGGCTGCAGTCAGAGCTTCCTGCTGCTGCCCACAGCCCTGGAAGCATTCAGGACCATGGACAGCCACAAGGTTACCCAGAGAGGTGAGGGTATGAAGAGAGTTTTACAGGGGGAGAGACCTAGAGGCCCATGGGTGCTTTTGTTACTTTTTTAGCCCTCCTCAGCTCAGAGATGGAAGACTGAGGCTTCATGAATTGCAAAATGGGAGGAGCTATCCTATGATCACTGATGGCAACCAATCATTACATACTGCTGTGTAGTAACATACCTAAACATACCTGAATCACAAAAAATAATGGGATCATAAAAAAGAAAGAAAATAATTAATTCAATCAAGAAAGTCACCAATTACCCATGTTGGCCCTGTGAGAAAGTAATTGCCCCCTTTGTTTGTAAACAAATAAATCAACATATTTGTCATTGAAAATTAGATTGAGGTGACTGGACACAGCCAGTCTCGATTGCAACCAACCTTGTTGAGTTTAGAAAGGATATATACTGAACCTAACCATCAGAAAGAAATATTCACCTCAAAGTTTCTACAGGCACACAATGCCATAATCAAAGGAGCTCCCAGAACAACTGAGGATAAAAGCTGTGGAGCCAAACCAGTCTGGAAAAGGTTACAGAGTCATTTCTATGGCTCTTGAACTCCGGCGAACCACACTGTGCGCCATTATCTCCAAATGGAGAAGGCTTGGAACAGTGGTGAAACTTCCCAGGATTGCTCAAACTGCCACAATTTCTGCCAGGGCACAGTGGCACCTTATCCAGGAAGTGTCTAAAGCCTCCAGAAAAGCTTCAAAAGAACTGTAGGCCTCTCTAGCATCAGCTAAGATCAGTGTCCATGACTCTATGGTGTGAAAGACACCGGGCAAAATTGGGCCTCATGGAAGAGTGGCAAGGTGGAAACCACTGCTCACCGAGAGAGGCATAAAATCTCATCTCATCTCTGTTAAAAAGCACATGGTTAATGTGCAAATCTTTTGGGATAATATTCTATGGACAGATGAGTCAAAGGTGAAACTTGTGAGAGTGTGCGAGTCCTTATTTGTCTGGCATAAAGCAAACACAGCATTCCACTGTAAGAATGTCATACCTACACTGAATCATGGTGGCGGCAGTGTGATGGTATGGGAATGTTTTATTGCCTCAGGACCTGGACGACTTGTAATCTTTGAAGGAAGCGTGAAGTCTGATGTGTACCAGAATATTCTTCAGGAGAATGTCCGACCATCTGTGTGTGAGCTGAAGCTGAAGCTGAAGCGTAACTGGGTGATGCAGTGGGACAATGATCCTAAGCATGTGAGCAAGTCCACATCTGAATGGCTGAGAAACAAAATGAAAGTGTTGCAGTGGCCGAGTCAAAGTCCTGACTTGAACCCATCAGAGATGCTCTGGCAGGACCTGGAAAGAGCAGTTCATGCTCTCAGTTCATGACCTACAAATTTGTCAGGGATACAGAGGTTCTACAAAGAAGAGTTGTCCAAGATTCCTCCTCAGAGATGTGAGAGGCTCATATGAAGTTACAGGAAACATTTCATGACAGTTACTGCTGCTGTAAGGGTGGTCCAGCCACATATTCACTTTAAGGGGGCAATTACTTCTTCACAGGGACAATATTGGTAATTGGCGACTAGCTCTCATGAGTGAATGAAATAATGATGTAAAAACTATGATTTATATTACTGTACGTTTCCCTCATCTAATATTATATATTATTAGATTATCTGAAACCATTCAGCAAGAGAAATATAAAATAAAAGAGGAAATCAAAAAGGGGGCGACAATTTTTCAAAAAATTTTAAAAAGTCAATATGAATTGTGAGTACTTTCTAGTGTAAAATACATTGTCAAATCAAAACTTTTTTGTTTGTTTTAACACATTAAATAATTTAAATCTCATCCATGGAGACAGACAGATGCTTAACAGGATTCTGATGAAAAGTCAACAATGAGCCCCAAAAATGAGCTCATAAGTGAATCTGCACCTCACTTATACAGCCAGTGCAGATGCAGTCATAGTGCTCTCCCTTTTAAGCAGCAGGGTCTTCTAAACCACCCTGCAATGTCATGATTGTAATTTCTGTAAATGTTCATGTGTGAAGTGAACTGTGACTCTATGTCAAACCAGAGCGACTGACACGTCTGCTGCTGTCCTGGTGCTGCTGTTGAACTCTCTCTCTGTCACAGCCCACAGTCTCCAGTCCACAGCACTGTGGGGTACAAGTGCCTGCTGTACCCAGGAAGACTATTTGCATAGAGAAGACACTTTGCATTGGCAGCACATGCTTCAGTGCTCTGGGAGTGTTTATAGTCCTGTGAGTTTAACACTTGATGACTGAGAGCTGTCCTTCATGGCAACAGAACCCACAGCAACAATGACTTTTATCACCATCTTCATCTGGGCACTCGCTTTCTGCATTCAGGGTAAGATTCATAAAACATATTCAAATTGTTATACTGTCTTCAATTTTAATGGACTGTAAGTATAAAAAGTAAATGTATTAAAAATATTTAATAACTGTCTGGGCAATAATGTGACATTCTAATGAGACTATGGATAACATAAGTATTTATTTTTTTAATTCTCCCCTTCAGAATGCACAGGACAAGTGACTGTGACTCAGACTCCTGCTGGTAAATCTGCTCTCATAGGAGACACTGTCACCCTGAGCTGTAGAACCAGCACTGCTGTGTACAACAACAACTATTTACACTGGTACCAGCAGAAACCTGGAGAAGCTCCTAAACTCCTGATAAAGTTTGTAAATCAGCGTATCTCTGGCATTCCTGATCGATTCAGTGGCAGTGGATCTGGGACTGACTTCACTCTGACCATCAGTGGAGTCCAGGCTGAAGATGCAGGAGATTACTACTGTCAGAGTGAACACTCCATCAGCAGTAGCTGGGTGTTCACACAGTGATAGGGAGCCGTACAAAAACCTCCCTCAGTCAGACTGCACAGAGACTGCACTGCTGCAGCTGGGACCTACTGCAGGTGCTGAGGGGGGAGGCACTGACCCGGGACACTGAGGGGTTCTGCTCCAGCACACTGAGCTTCAGTGGTTCAGTTATTACTCTCTCACACTCTGTAATCTAATACAAATGTAGGAGCTGCTTCAACACTGAGCTCAGGAATAACTCAGTCACACTCTGTATCTCATCCTGTTGTAGCAGCTTCTTAAACACTGAGTCTCAGGAGTTCATTCAACTCCAGAAGTAACTCTGCACTCCTATACTGACACTGAGTAAAATTTTCAGAATATCTAAGGCTAAGGCAATTAATGACAGAGTTAAAAACAATTTAAAAATTCAAACCTGCCCAGATGAATGAGCGCTGGTTCATGAAATGTATTTTTTATGATAAATGTTTTGACTGTAAAGCAGTTGTATGTAACTTCCCAAGTAATAGGAGCAGTGTTCATTTGTCAGGGCAGTCCGGAGTGTTCTCCTCCATCGCACATCTACAAGCTGCCATTACTAACACTGACCAGATGGGGGAGACAGAGCCCATCTGCTGCTCATGATGCAATTACATTATAACAGAGGAGACCCGAAGCTGCAGAGACACGAAATGTGAAATAAACTGTGATACTTTGTGATACATGTAAAAATGTTAAATGATATTTAATATTGTTCCATGTGTTTGTGGCAGCAGTAATGCCTGCTTTAGTTCTCTGTTGCAAATTGGCTGAATTTCATGGAAAAACTAACAGGTGTTTTTTATTTTTTTTTATTTCATTTTATTTTTAATTTTTAGTTTTTTTTAGAGATCTTTCATCAAGGAGATACAGCACCTATGAGAGCAGCTTCAGGAGCTCATATTTACTTCATGTACCACTGGAAACACACACACTGACACACAAACCATTCCCTCAAAAACAACACACCTTCCAATGACACAAACTACACTCTGCGCACAGCCCCCTGCCAAACTACTGGCCCAGAGAGACACAACCACTCCTCCTGACACAACGCAATCAACAGAGTCCAACAGCCCCCCCAGCACACAGGCCGACACCCCCTCCCTCCCAGACTTGCACCCTTCCCCAAACACACACCCCTCTCTGCATTACAACCCCCAACAGAAAACAACAAACACCACCAGAAGCTGAAGAGGTCCTTCTCATGGACTCAATGGGAAGTTTTTTGAACCCAAAAAGCTCTTCCCAGCCCAAAAAGTAAAGGCTATGCGCTGCAGTAACACAGCACGGGCCCTGGAGCTTCTCAAACAGGACACACTGGGGAGCACTCACTGGGACCAATGACCTGCATCGCCTGCGCCACAACACCGCCAGCGCAGAGAGGAGGGGAGCCGAGAGAGCCTCCCAGGAGTCTCCTGATAGCCGGGTGATCATCTCCACCCTGCTGCCCCGCACCGACGTCTCCCCCCATGTGATCAGAGACATCAATGTGGAGATGGCCAGAGGACGTGCTGCACCTGGCTCACCACCCCACCATCAGCCCATGGCACCTCTAAGTTGTTTGCCATGATACTGGAATATTAATCACATGTAACTTTTTTTAATAATTTTTTTTAAAGTATTACACCTGATGGGCTACATTTCATCAGCCTAACAGTTTACCTCAGGTAATAAGGTAAAATATTCGGCTCACGTAAAAAGGTAAAATGTACATTAAAATTAATAATGAAGGAACTGTAAGTGACAAACAACTGATATTTTAATCACAGATATTTAGTACATTCAGATTTTACATGAGAGATGAATGAATTTAATAAGTTAATTATAAATGAATAAATACATTAAATACATGTTTATATACTGTAACCTTTGAACACAAATTTGTTCAAATATGTGTATAAATACTTGACGAAATAGGTATAAGAACTATATTACAATGAACACTTAAAAAGAATTAAACACATAATTTACAATGTTGTCCTCTTACAGGCTGCGTTTAGAGGGCAGTACTTGGGCTTAAATCCCAACACCCCTGTCCTACGCCTCCACATGAGGGAAGGGGACCTGAGGAAAGACTTTGGCCTATCAAGGCAAACAGTGAAAGCCTTGGCCCACGCTCTGGGCTATGAAAAGGAGCATGGACGGGGGAAAGCCCTGGAGGTTGCCATGTATTTATATCGGCTGGCTGGTGCCACTTCCTATCGTGTGAGGTCAGAGGCCTTTGATGTCCCCAGAACCACGACCCACGATGTTATCCACCAGGTGGCTGAGCACATCATGGGGATATTGGGAAGGGTGGTCCGTTTCCCCTCAGAAGATGAGCTGGAGGAGATTGGTGCAGGCTTTGCCCCAGCCTGGCTGGCTCCCCTGCCTTCCATCACATGGCTGGCAGCATCGACGGAAGCCGCATCCGTATAAAAACCTGCCTTGAACAAGGAAGACCGCCTCAACAGGAAGCTGTTTCATTCCATTCAGCTCCAGGTGATCTGCGATCACAAAGGTTGCTTCCTCGATGTCTTCGCAGGCCTGCCTGGTGCTGTCCATGAAGCACGGGTCCTGTGGTGGAGCTCGGTTTATGTGGAGCAGCTCCACCCACCTCCAGGATGGAGCATCATTGGGGATGGAGGCTATCCCTGCCTATCAGCACCCACGTCTCTTTTCCTCTCTCTCCACCGTCTCTCTCTTCTCCTCTCTCTCCACTTTCTCTTTCTCCTCTCCTCTCTCTCTCTCTCTCCCTTTTCTCCTCCCTCTCCAGCCATTCTCCCTCCCTCTGGTTCTCTCTTTCTCTCTCTCTCCAGTGCCTCTCTCTCTCTCTCTCTCTCTGTCTCTCCTGGTACATCCTCTCCCTCTCCTCATCCCTCTCTGCACCCTTAGACAGCCCCTGCTCCCACTCTGGCAGTAGGTGAGGTAGACTGGTCTGATGTATACTTGCAATATTTTCCAAATCAGTATATCATCCAGGTATCTCTGGTGGACTGGAATTTTCATTTTGTTCGCACACAGCATACTACATACTACATTTTAGCCAAAATCAGTACACACTTGTAGTACAGTACGTGGTTTCTAATATGGCCAACCATTTAGAAAACCCTAGCAACCCCCTACCACCTAAAACACCCTCGCCACTACTTATAATACAATAGCAGGATAAATTGCTGCCTACGTTCAATATGGGGTAGGCCGGCCTAACTCTCCTGCTGGCCTCATCATAATAGCGCTCTCCTTGTCATGCTTGGGCACCTGCGGCAGCACGAACCGACTGTACGCTGACTATGTCTTCCTCCAATGTCTTCCTCCAATGTCATAGGCAGTGTGCAGTTGGTGGTGCAGCCGCAACATGAAAAGAAGCGAGAGCGTTGTCACGTGAATCGAAGGAGTCACGTACTCGACTTCTCCTGTGGTGAGGTCAAGAAGTTTGTTTGAACATTCAGGTTGGGAAAAAAGGGGAAAATCAGGGGCAAAAAAAAAAACATCATAGCTACCTCCAAGTAACACCCTAGCAACCACCTAAAACACCATAGCAACTGCCTAGAAAAACCTTTGCTATGGCATTCTAAATGGTTGTTATGATGTTGCTAGGCAGTTGCTATGGCATGATAGGTGGTTACTAATGTGTTTCTATGTGGTTGATATGGTGTTGCTAGATGCTAGCTATGGTATTCTAAGTGGTTGCTAACGTGTTTCTAGATGGTTGCTATGGTTTTTAGGTGGTTGCTAAGGTGTTGCTAGGTTGTTTCCTAGCAACACCCTAAAAACCACTTAGAACACCATAGCAATCTCCTAGCAACACCCTAGCAACCACTTGGAACACCATAGCAACCGCCTAGAAAAACCTTTGCTATGGCATTCTAAATGGTTGTTGTTATATTGTTAGGCAGTTGCTATGGCATGATAGGTGGTTACTAATGTGTTGCTATGTCGTTGATATGGCGTTGCTATTGTGTTCTATGTAGTTGCTATGGTGTTGCTAGACACTAGCTATGATATTCTAAGTGGTTGCTTAGGTGTTTCTAGATGGTTGCTATGGTGTTTTAGGTGGTTGCTATGGAGTTAAAGTTGTTGCCTAGCAACACTCTAAAAAACACTTAAAACACCATAGCAACCTCCTAGCAACACCCTAGCAACCACCTTAAACACCATAGCAACTGCCTAGAAAAACATTTGCAATGACATTCTAAATGGTTGTTATGATGTTGTTAGGCAGTTGCTATGGCATGATAGGTGGTGACTAATGTGTTGCTTTGTGTTTGATATGGCGTTGCTATGGTGATCTAAGTAGTTGCTAGGGTGTTGCTAGACGCTAGCTATGATATTCTAAGTGGTTGCTAAGGTGTTTCTAGATGGTTGCTGTGGTGTTTTAGGTGGTTGCTAGGGTGTTGCTAGGTGGTTTCTATGGTGTCTAAAGTTGTTGCCGAGCAACACCGTAAAAACCACTTAGAACATCATAGCGACCTCCTAGCAACACCCTAGCAACCACCTTAAACACCATACCAACCGCCTCGAAAAACCTTTGCAATGGCATTCGAAATGGTTGCTATGATGTTGTTAGGCAGTTGCTATGGCATGATAGGTGGTTACTAATGTGTTGCTATGTGGTTGATATGGCGTTGCTATGGTGTTCTACGTAGTTGTTATGGTGTTGCTAGACACAAGCTATGATATTCTAAGTGGTTGCTATGGTGTTTTAGGTGGTTGCTATGGTGTTGCCCGGTGGTTTCTATGGTGATTTAAGTTGTTGCCTAGCAACACCCTAAAAACCACTTAGAACACCATAACAATCTCCTGGCAACACCCTAGCAACCACCTAAAACACCATAGTAACCCCCAAGAAAAACCTTTACAATGGCATTCTATGTGGTTCTAAGGATATTGCTGGGCAGTTTCTATGGCATGATAGGTGGTTACTAAGGTTTTCTTACATGGATGCTATGGTTTTGCTATGTTAGCTTTGGTATTCCAAGTTACTACGAGAAGCAGAATGACAATATATTAATACAGGTATGGTGAAGCACAACAAGATTGACCAGTAATATTATTACTACAGTAATGCCCTGTGGATAATTATACATTCACAATGATGATGAAATAATAATCATAAATATAGTGATATAATAATAAACATATATCCTTTATAAACAAATACCAGTATCATTACCAACAGCAAGAATAATAATCATAACAATAATTTTCATCATCATCATCATCATCATCATCATCATCATCATCATCATCATCCAGTAAACCTTTACCTGATTCATGCTACTTATCCATGCTATAGCTTACCCACTAAATGAACCATGACCACACTTATGCACTGCTCACTTTTACCTTGCAGTGAATGCTCATCATAGTCTATCATATTTGTCTTTCTGTGGGGTGGACCTGTTTTACACCTTATCATACAGCACCACACATGACAATGCATAAATACACATCTCATTACACAGTGGACAGTGCAATCACATGCAAACTCAAAGTTTCTTCTGAAACTCTAAATGTAGTTTTATTTGTACTCCTTTTATTTGGGAACTTACAGTCTATTGTACCTGCATAGTATATCCAATGTTTACACCTCACTGGATTCAGTAGACCCAGGCAAACATGCTCTTACTTTTATACAAATATGCAGTAAAACCTAAAAGTTATTATCTGATAATCAACTGAAATCAATAAAAATACATTCCATAAAGTAATCATCTTTACAAGGAAAATTCTACTTTATAAGAATACCCTTTCTTGAAATGATGTAGAATTCAAACGTAAGATCACAGAGGTATGTGCACACATATTCATGTAATTTGGCGAATATTTCATCCTTTGAGATTTGAAATGTTGGCTCTGTTAGAAAGATTCTGGGTCTCTTTGAGTGGAAACACTTGCCTGTGGCATCACTGAGATATTCACATGTTTGTCAGGATGAGCCACCACAGGGCCAGTGGGAGGAAGTGGTCACACACAATGGGCCAATGGGAGGAAGTGGTCACACACAATGGGCCAATGGGAGGAGGTGGTCACACACAATAAACCAATGGGAGAATGTGTTCACACACAACATGCCAATGGCAGTAGATGGTCACACACAATGGGCCAATGGGAGGAGGTGGTCACACACAATGGGCCAATGGGAGAAGGTGGTCACACACAATGAGCCAATGGGAGGAGGTGGTCACACACAATAAAACAATGGGAGAATGTGTTCACACACAACATGCCAATGGCAGTAGATGGTCACACACAATGGGCCAATGGGAGGAGGTGGCCACACACAATGGGCCAATGGGAAGAGGTGGTCACACACAATGGGCCAATGGGAGAAGGTGGTCAAAAACAATGGGCCAATGGGAGGAGGTGGTTACGCACAATGGGTGAATGGGAGGAGGTGGTCATACACAATGGGCAAATCACTTTAAAAACTTTAATCATGTAAGATGGATTATTCTGGAACAATCTGAAAGGAAAAATCTGCATTTGGCATCAGAGAGACAGTGGCTGGGCTACAACTACCTGCTGTACCCAGGAAGACCATTTGCATAGAGAAGACACTTTGCATTGGCAGCACATGCTTCAGTGCTCTGGGAGTGTTTATAGTCCTGTGAGTTTAACACTTGATGACTGAGAGCTGTCCTTCATGGCAACAGAACCCACAGCAACAATGACTTTTATGTAACCCACAGCAACAATGACTTTTATTTAATTATGAAATATATTTCATAATTAATTATATGCCAATATTAAATCAATTTGATGCTTTGAAGGCACAAAAATTGCATTGCCAATGAATATTAGTTTAGAAAATACATTTGCCCAATTTAACATGACTTCCGGTATAAACCACGCCCACCTCCAGTCTTCTATCCAAATACAGAGACAGAGACATATGTTTGTTGGTTGAACAGATAGAGATACAGATAATGACGTCTCTGTACACCTCTAATTCAGAAACAATCATAGTTCTCACCGTTTTAAGCAGCAGGGTCTTCTAAACCACCCTGCAATGTCATGATTGTAATTTCTGTAAATGTTAATGTGTGAAGTGAACTGTGACTCTATGTCAAACCAGAGTGACTGACACCTCTGCTGCTGTCCTGGTGCTGCTGTTGAACTCTCTCTCTGTCACAGCCCACAGTCTCCAGTCCACAGCACTGCTGGGCTACAAGTGCCTGCTGTACCCAGGAAGACCATTTGCATAGAGAAGACACTTTGCATTGGCAGCTCATGCTTCAGTGCTCTGGGAGTGTTTATAGTCCTGTGAGTTTAACACTTGATGACTGAGAGCTGTCCTTCATGGCAACAGAACCCAAAGCAACAACGACTTTTATCACCATCTTCATCTGGGCACTCGCTTTCTGCATTCAGGGTGAGATTCATGAAAACACGAAAAACAAAATTATACTCCAGACAATGTATGAATAGAACATAAAAGTTGTTTCTGACTAATTTTGATATTATTTAATGCATCTTCAGGTTACGTAGTATTTGTGTGTTGCTGTTTCTCATTTCAGACTCCACAGGACAGGTGACTGTGACTCAGACTCCTGCTGGTAAATCTGCTCTCATAGGAGACACTGTCACCCTGAGCTGTAGAACCAGCCCTGCTGTGTATAAAGACAGTAATGGTGAAAGAATGGCCTGGTATAACCAGAAGCCAGGAGAAGCTCCTAAACTCCTGATAAAGTTTGTAAATCAGCGTATCTCTGGGATTCCTGATCGATTCAGTGGCAGTGGATCTGGGACTGACTTCACTCTGACCATCAGTGGAGTCCAGGCTGAAGATGCAGAAGATTACTACTGTCAGAGTGAACACTGGATCAGCAGTAGTGTTGTGTTCACACAGTGATAGAGAGCCGTACAAAAACCTCCCTCAGTCAGACTGCGCAGAGACTGCACTGCTGCAGCTGGGACCTACTGCAGGTGCTGAGGGGGGAGGCACTGACCCGGGACACTGAGGGGTTCTGCTCCAGCACACTGAGCTTCAGTGGTTCAGTTATAACTCTCTCACACTCTGTAATCAAATACAGTGAAGCAATGTGCCCCCACTTTTCCCCAGCTCGTCATGCCCAGTTACATCAGTGAGTCTAGCTGATCACAGTAACCTTCTCTGTTAACTCAAGAGAGCACAGAAAAGCATGAGCGCTCCTCTGAAACATGTGATGTCAGCTGCTGCTTCTTTTCACTCTGCAGATACTGAGTCAGAGGAGGACTCTTCATGTGCAGCTTCAACAAGCAGACTGTAGGAAACACAACTGGCCACAAGGGGGTGCTGAGGTGCAAGTGAGACATGGTCATGCTGCCTACTTATTACCTTTATCTCTGGGCTGTGCTTTCAACTGTTATGTGCAGCTTTGAGGGGCTTCTGAAAGAACCTGAGGACACAGGAGCTTGGGATGGTATTCTTCAAAGATAGCTAAAATTGCACTACATTATCAATGACTTTTCTCAGTTAATATTTTCAGTGCTTGAAATACATGTCTGCCAGTTACTGAAAGCAGACTGAGGAGAAAGGGAAGCAAAACACTGCTTTTCAGCAGTAGAGTAGAGCAGAGAGGAGGACTGAAGCCCAAAGTGCATCCTGAACTGAACCCATATTGTGAGTGACTGATTCACCACAGGATTCTTACAGCTTTAGGGATTGGTGAGGGCCAATGAGCCACATATAAGCCCAGACAGGCGGGGTGAGCAGCATGATCTGGCCTCCATAGTCACCCATGAAGGTCCTGTGTGCTGTGAGGGAAAGCTTTTACACAATAAAATGCAGTGAATGTTAGCAGAGCAGGAGTAATGCTGGAAGATAGGTAAAGCTAACTCCTGGGTCTGAATAGAAAAACCTCACATATATACAGGGATGTTTCCCATTCCAAATGCATGTAGAGAAAACGGAGTCAATATTATGACTGACATATGATCATTGATTTGGAGAAATGAACCTTGGTTTGGGTTCAGTTAGTATCTGTCGGGTTTAGCAGGTTTATGTGAGGTGAAGGGAATGCTGGGTAGTGAGGTGGCTGGATCAGACACAGATCATCATGGGTCTGATACAGAGAGGAGGAGATCCCACCCTCCCTGTGCCACTGCCCTGTTCTGTTACACATTATCTGCTTATTCCACATTCATTCTTATTATCACTGTTATTGTGATTGATGTTATGTCAGCTGGTTTCTTAGCCGGTTTTGTTTTTGTTGTTATTGTTTTTACTTCCGTATTTCACTGTCATGTGCTTGTGTTTATGTTTTCCTCATGTGTTTTCCTCAGCTTTGTGCAAATTATATGGCAAGCAAAGATAAGACAAGAGAAAGTACAACTTCACCTGGGCCCATCTCAAACGACTGTACTGTCCTCTCTTTGTACCAGACACAACACCCTGCAACATCATCATTTGAATGAAAGTCACTTAAATACTTGTTTGGAACTAACCAAACCATTATTGACTTACCTAACGACAAGGCAAAACAAGTACTTTTGGTTTTTATGTAAAGGTACCATTTCAAGGTACCCCTTAGATCTGCCACAACAATACCCAGGATAATGCAGTGTTTTAGCTGAGCTACAAGCAAAGCGTATATAGTACAGAACTGGCTTGATTAAAAGAATAAATTCCATTATTTAATTTGCAAACTTCCGACCTTTGAGGACTTCTCTGAGAATATACTTATTTTTTGGAGCACAGTCCTAATCTCACCCATCTGCTTTTAATATGCACTGATTTAACGGACTTCAGAATGACAGGCCAGAGATGTCAAGCTCGAAGATATGATTCAGTACGCTCTGTCCCACAGTCCCTCAAATGGCTAAATGCCATTTTATTCAGATTTAAATAAACAAAAACATTTATGAAATAAATAATCACATAGATGATAAATTAGTCGATAAATTGTGAAATAATTCAACAAATGATATTCAACCCATTAAGATAAAATATTATTTCAGCATATTGATTTTCACAATACCATTATCAAGTTTAAAATTTACTTCATGATGATGAAGTAGTGAATTATTTGATCTTTTTTTTCATAAAAATACATTTTATTTACAAATGGCTTTTTCGAGCGACCTGTTTTTATTCTTAATGAATTTTTATTTCATTATGTTACTTTTATCACAATTACTTGTGAAGTGCAATTAATTCAGAATGGAAATACTAGCACCTTACGGCAAAACAAGTTTGCACTAACATTGGCCATTCTCATATACGATATGACAGCCTTACTTGAGTTAGCCTGCATAGCTAGCTTGCTGTAGTAAGGTAAAACATTAAATCTCCAATTTCTTTTGCTTATCTGTTAGATTCAGGCACAGAACTGATCGATTAATTTTGAAGTAATGACAAAGAGACACTGCATTTGAGGAAAAGCTTTAGGTATCTACTTACAAGTCTGAAAGATGTAACTGTCCAAGACAATAGTGGAACACAATATTGTAGTCAACTGTTCAAAGTGACTGGTAAATTTTGGTATGATATAGTTTCAATCAATGACAAGTCCAAATGACATATTAATTGATAGCTGTTTGTATTTTAAGAACATTCCTATTGTGACATCATAGAGGCTGAAATGCTGAAAATTCTAAACCACTTCAACATATTAGTGTTGCCGGGAAACAGAATGATGTGAATTCTGTCCAATTCTATGTTGTAAATTTAAAAGAATAAAATATTTTAAACAACAGTAAGAGTTCACAGTACTGACCAAGCAAGAGTTTTACAAGAGACAATACCTTTTGGAGTCTTACTTACTCTATGATGTTAAAGCACATTCCGGCACAGTGGTGTTTATGGTCTTTATGATGGTACAGTATTGTATGATTTAATTTCTTGGTCAAATGAGGCAAATTTTGAAAAAAAAAAAATATATATGGATGCATCATTTAGGCTGTTTTAAAAAAATAGAGTCATATATATGTATATAAAAATGTCTCTATCAAGCAAAACTCTATAGATGGGGGGGGGGGGGGGGGGGGGGGGGAACAACTACAAAACAAGAACGTACTCAAACACAAGTTTAAACTCAAAAACAGCACAGCCAGGTCAAACAGCCACACAAAAGCTCAAAGTCTAATGTGAAAGCCCCCCTTCAGTCAATAAAGGCTGTGCTTAAATAGATAAACAATAAACAGATAAATAGATTGTGCCTAATTGAAGGCAAGTTCTCACAGCTGAGTTGATTAGAAATCACTCTCAGGTGAGGCTGCCTGTTAGTGAGGCCTCTGCTGCTGCAGCTCCAGTTAACTCTCCAGGCTGAGGGAGGGAACCAGGAGACTGACAGCAGTACTGTGGGAGGAGCTGAGGAGCTTGCTCCTCCCTCCACCTCTCCTGGCACCACAATACAGAGACACTTCCACACTTCTTCCACACCCCTCCGGTGGTACCCTGTCCTTGTTGACTACAATGGAGAGATCAGCAAAAGCCTCTTTCACTACAGTGGAAAAACAGCAATGGCTGCAGTAGCCAGCCATGTCTGGTCCTTCAGTATAATGGGAAACAATCAGAGTATGGATTATGTGTGAGTGCAGCAGTGATAGCACATAAATAACTCACACCGCAAAAATTTGGCAAAATCCAAGGTTTCAAAGTGTTAAAATCTAATAGTGCAATTTCACCGCCTCAAAGGTTTACACTGCACTGTTTAACAGGAGTACATGTGAGAAAAAGAATATGATGGCAAAATGTGAATGATGTTGGTTTGGATTGTGATCCTGCTGTCCAGACACTGTAACACCAGTGTTAAACTGCTCTGTCTGTGTCACAGCCCATAAGCCCTAGTCTGCCTCCACAGCACTGCTGGGCTACAAGTGCCTGCTGTACCCAGGAAGACCATTTGCATAGAGAAGACACTTTGCATTGGCGGCACATGCTTCAGTGCTCTGGGAGTGTTTATAGTCCTGTGAGTTTAACACTTGATGACTGAGAGCTGTCCTTCATGGCAACAGAACCCACAGCAACAATGACTTTTATCAGCATCTTCATCTGGGCACTCGCTTTCTGCATCCAGGGTGAGATTCATGAAAAATAGAAATGTTGCCTTCTAGTTTAATGAAATTGAGGTATGGTGCTTAAAGTAACTGTTTTAAATAACTGCCTGGGCAATAGTGTGACAGTCTAATGTGCATATGGATAATATGAATGTGTTTTTATTTTTCTCTTCAGAATGCACAGGACAGGTGACTGTGACTCAGACTCCTGCTGGTAAATCTGCTCTCATAGGAGACACTGTCACCCTGAGCTGTAGAACCAGCCCTGCTGTGTACACCAGTAGTGGTTATCACTATTTAGCCTGGTATCAGCAGAAAGCTGGAGAAGCTCCTAAACTCCTGATCTACTATGCAACATCACGTTACTCAGGGATTCCTGATCGATTCAGTGGCAGTGGATCTGGGACTGACTTCACTCTGACCATCAGTGGAGTCCAGGCTGAAGATGCAGGAGATTACTACTGTCAGAGTGCACATGTGATCAGCAGTAGTGTTGTGTTCACACAGTGATAGAGAGCCGTACAAAAACCTCCCTCAGTCAGACTGCACAGAGACTGCACTGCTGCAGCTGGGACCTACTGCAGGTGCTGAGGGGGGAGGCACTGACCCGGGACACTGAGGGGTTCTGCTCCAGCACACTGAGCTTCACTGGTTCAGTTATCACTTCCAGAAGCTCTCACACCTAATACAATGTTTGAGCATTTTAATGTCTGTACATCCAGCAGTTTCAAAGCCCCACAGATTAATAATAATTGTTATATGAAATACCGTTTTTGAACATAATTGAATTTATCCAAGTCAGACAGACAGCTAGGAATATGATTGCATGCATAAACCAGTTTTCCACCGCTCTCAATAAAAGCTTGAACATGAACTTAACACAATTACTCCCAATCACAATTAATACCATCATATCAAATGTGATTTTTTGGGTAGGATTCCATAAGAGTAAACTTCTTTTACATTTTCAATGACAGAAAGTATGGACATGAATTAAGGAATAATTTAGAAACACAGCTTAAATCTGTCGGAGAGACTGAACTTGTTAGAATCTGTAGTGTTGAACTGGATTGGACAGCGGTGCTGTTTCCATCAACAGCTTCACACCTGAGCTGACTCTTCCTCACCCTTACAGCTGTTACTGTATTATCCTCAACAGTACTACGGTCACTTGGTTGCCACCTCAGTCCCTTGTGTTGAATACAGTGTGAAAGTGAGGCACTATCGGCCCCTCCATTGGACTGATGTGTGTTCTACAGAGGTGTTTCATAATCATTATTATGGTGTCTCTGTGGTTCTTCTCAAATAGAGACCATATAACCCCTCTTATATCACAGTAGGATGGCTCCCCCTTGTGGTGTGGAAAATCATCAAGTCTAAGTACAGTACAAAATTGTTGCTGTCCTGACTAGTTATTTATCAGTATGTGGCCCAGACTGATATTATTAAATACATATTGGTTTTCTGAATCATACAACAGAATGTTGTAATCTTAGCATCAAATGGCCCTCATTTGATGAGGTCAGCACAAACAGTCTTTAAACAGATAACCATATGGAATAACACATACCCTTTGCTCATGGTAATCTGCAACTATTCACATCATATGCATGATTTGATAGTGAGCGCTGTAGCGTGGGCGCTCTCTTACTGCGTAACCAAATGCATTTATTTGGAGCTGGTGCTGATCAGGACATCCTAAGACAGAGGAGAGAGACTCATGTGTGCTGGCAGGTAGAGGCATCCTTGATTCCATGGTGATGGCCAGGAGCCACGTGAGCACAGAGCCTTGGTAGACTCTCAGCCTCTGTCCCCACATCATCTCCTCCAGCAGAGGCATAAGCAGAGGAACTGCTGTGTGGAGACAATTCAACAGACTCAGCAAGAGCCTGAGAACGAGGTGAACAGTCAGAGGCTGGCTGCTCATTAAGTGGAGCCAAGCAGACTGGGTGAACTAGAGCTCTAACTCAGAGCTAGACCTACATAAATCAGACTCAAGGTAAATGTTAGCAGTGTAAGGTGAGAAGTGTCTGAGAGTCTTTCTACTCTGACTGATAAAACTCTTGGAGAAATTAATAGTTTGTCAATCTGACATGGTCTACTCATTTGAACAGCATGCCCATACATTTAAAGTTAAATGTACATAAAAGCAGTACATTATAATTTTCATTCATAACATCTTGATCTGCTCTGATCTATGTGCATAATCACTGGGTATGAAATACAGACACTGATATAACTCCCTTCACCCAGCTCTGTCATGGATAGTAGTTAGAACAGTGTGCTTCAATAAATCTGAGAATATTATTTTCAGATAGAAAACACATCAATGATACCATCCTCTAATCAACTCGGTCTCGCTGGCTGTCTCCATCATCAGCAGAGAGGCCTGGTCAAACCTTATCTTCTTTGCACATGGGAGCAGTTTATAGCTGACGTCTCTACTGTGACTGATACCTCCACCATGTAACTGATTCCTCTGTTGTTACTAAGTGTCATCTCTGTTGCAGTGGTCAATGTTACTTTAAATGTTGTTTTAAAGACAGACTGATGCCTCCACTTCCTGAATGCTGACTGGGAGAAAATACTCCCATGCTACTGTAGGAAGGATGGACTGTCAATGTGACTGAACTGAGCCTGTAATCCTACCTTTGTACTTCTTTTTCATAGACTTAGTCGTTCCAGGTGCACTCTTCACTGGCGCAACTCCAGGACTCCTTTCAGTGTCAGGCTGAGATGCATCGGCTACCAGAGAGACTGAGACTCAAAGACAAACAGGTAACAGAAAAGATTACATAAATTACACATAAAGTACACGTTACTGTATTTCTGCTGAACACCGGTCTCTACTTACCGTCAGGAGTGGTTTGAACGATGGTAGCAGGGCTTTGTTCTTCAGGATGTCAGGAGGCTTTGGAAATGCCTGCAGACCTGTATTCTTATCTAATTGGAAAACAGTCAAAAGGAAATTCATACATCATTCTGCACAATATTTTGTGATCAACTGCTTATTTGCAAAAATCTTACAAAAACTGATTTCTAGTTAGTTCAAGGAATGTATTCCCACTCACTTGTCTTTTTCTTAACTGTTGAGACATCTTCTCCTGACAAAAGTGGTCCTGAAATTGTTATGTGTATTCGTCTACTTTTTGCAAGTAAAATAATTTATGGAGTATTTTCAATACATAACAATACATTCAAAAATATATATTTTTTTTACCTTTGACATAATTGTCGTATTTTCTCTTTTTTACATCTTTCTTCCTGTTTTCGTCTGGCACGTTGGTGGTACTCCCATGGTCAGTTTGGGCTGATGCTGTGTCACCATAATGTTCACAAGCATTCACATTTTCTAGAAAAGAGGTCACCAAGTTAAATACTTAAATAAAGTAACCTGTGATCCCCAAACCAAACATAAAAAATAAACATATTAAGACAGCCATCATACCTGATGTCATTTTTATCTTCAACAGCTGGAAAGTGAGCCAGTCCTTCGCTGTGTCTATCGTTTTTTTACATGCTGACTGCACCTGACTGCACAACATTTTTATCTTCCCAGATCCAGATTTTTGGGATGACACCTTCGAAACGTTTGTCACACTCAATCCAAACAGCACTTGCAAAAACCATTGTCTGAAACAAATACAAAAGGGCAGCCCACTGCCTACTCTGTCACTGTGTTACTAAAAAATATTAATAATGTAAAAAAAGAACAATTCTGTGATTCACTCTGTTTCATGCAATAAAGGGAAGATGGTGTATTCTCCACTATGTGGTGGACAAACAGCTTCCCTTGTCAAGTTCTGGCTTTGTAGTAACTGTATTTTAGCCATGCTGTGGACACTGCCAACAAAAGCAATGTTCAGGAGTTTTGATCGGCAGGGCTTCTCAAAGAGGTTGGAGGTTCAACAATCTGGAATGACGCTGCAGGCCAGTTTTCCATCTGATCTTTTCTCAGTCACAAAGGCAACACTGTCATCCTTGAGCACAAAGCAGCCGTCCCTCCACTTTACTGACACTGGCTGCAGTGGCCTTTGCTTCTGTTTCATATTTTTTGTGCACACTCCTTCTCTGCCATATGCTTTGCCACTTAGACCGAAGGGTTGTGGCTGGTCTTCTCAAGCTTTGTGATGGTTTGAAGATGGTTCTCAAACGGGAAAGCAGATACATCATTCAACAAACAATGAAAATGTGCAACATCTTCATGGAGGTGTTTTACAGCACGCACATCGTAGACAGTGAATTTGTCTCCACAGACCTCGGTGCTGTTGACCACGAAATGATTGAGGATCTCAGCTGCATATGGCAGAAATTGGTTTCTCTAATCACAATCTGCAGCAAGAAGGATCGACATTCCAACTGTTAGCCAGAGGAAGTGGTGGTACAATTCTGGGTCCACAATCCCATGAAGCACCACAGTGTCAAGTGTATGGCAGAAACTGTCCGAAACTGCTTTCCATCTGTCCATGTGATCTGGGCCTCCTTGTTACCTCACTGGGCATTGCATTCCTCAATCCAAGGAGTCCATTGGAGAGTTCAGCTGTCTGTCTAGGAGGGAGCCTGTGAGGGTTGGAGATCTGACACAAGTAACACAAGGATGCGCCTCACTACTCCAAGGCAGACAAGGTGCGTATAATCAGGGGTAATGAGCTGACTCATGGGATGCCTGCTCTGATCAGTGGTGGCTCCCCATGCTGATGTTTCACTCTGTAGTCCATCTGGCTGAACTTTTCATCTGTCCTTCATGGGAATGTATCCTTGCTGTTGAACACTACTTTTCCCAACCATTCACCTTCCTCTTCACACCTTTCACAGCTGTAGTATCCAGTGTGGTGGATGCTGTTTTTTAGGAGCATCACATATAAAGTCTTTTAAATGTGCCTGTATGACTCCTCCATTGTGCTTTTCCTCCAGCCTCCTAATATCTACCACTAAGTCTTGGGCATCGTCTTCCAGTGGTTCTGCTTTTGTCATGCCACCGAAAAGACCGACGACGAAAGGCTCAAATCTATCAGTCTTTGCCAACATGGGGCAGAACTGAGCACCACTGGAGTTGAATAACGGTACACCATCGATATTAATACAGACAGGAATGTGTTCTGTAGAGGCTGGGCACTGCAGGAGTGTGCTGCGTATGCCAGTTTCTAAGCCATAATAAATGTATTCGTCGTTACATCTTGCCTGGCGTTCAAGTACTTGTGGAGTGGAGAGAAGTGTCTGTGAGTCCTTGGGTAGTTCATCATGTCCGTGTTTGTGAAGAATTTGGAGCACGTCATTGAGTGATTTGTGTACCTGATTGTCGGTCACTGCCTAATCTGCCAAGTCACTGTTTAGGTCGAATCTATTTTCATTATCATGTTTAAATTTTACTCAATAATGATGTAGTAATGAATTATTTGATTTTTATTTCATACTAATACATTTTATTTCCAAATAGCTTTTTTTGAGCAATCTGTTTTAATTAACAATGAAACATTTATTTCATATTGCCACTTTTTTCACAATTACTTGTGAAGTGGAATTAATTCAGAATGGAAATACTTGCACCTTAAGGCAAAACAAGTTTGCACCAACATTGACCATTCTCAAATATGATATAACACCCTTACTTGAGTTACCATACATAGCTGGCTTGTTAACAAGCTATATAAATGTAAAACATTAAAACTCCTGCAATAACTGTTCCTCCTATATGTTAGATTCATACACAGAACTGATCAATTAATTTGAAGTAATGAAAAAGAGACACTGCATTTGAGGAAAAGCTTTAGGTATCTACTTACAAGTCTGAAGGATGTAACTGTCCAAGAAAATAGTGGAACACAATATTGTCCTGTACTCTTCTAAGTGACTGGTACATTTTGGTATGATATAGTTTCAATCAATGAAAAGTCCAAATGACATATTAATTGATAGTTGTTTGTATTTTAAGAACATTCCTATTGTGACATCATGGAGGCTGAAATACTGAAAATTCTAAACCACTTGAACTTACGACTGTTGCTGGGAAACAGAATGATGTGAATTCTGTCCAATTCTATGTTGTAAATTTAAAATAATAAAATGTTTTAGATAACAGTTAGAGTTTACAGTGCTGAACAAGCAAGAGTTTTATAAGAGCACCAACAACAGTCTAACTTACTCTATGATGCTGAAGCATATTCCAGCACAGTGGTCTTTATGATGGTACAGTATTTGTATATGATTTAATTTCTAGGCCAAATTAAGCAAATTTTGAAAAAAAAAAAAAAAAAACGATGTGTTATTTAGGCTGTTTTAAAATGAAGGCGTTCATAAGGGCTGTTTAGAAAATATAAGACACATGAATAAAAATGTAAAAGTCTCTTGGTAATGAATATAGAAGGAAGTGACATCATGTTGAAATTTATTTTCATTGCTTATTTGCATACATTATATCATTTTATGATGAAATATTACTTATATCTTAAACTTACATTTTCACAAAACGAACAAAAGTTCATAATGGGACATCAAATTTTACTGGACTTATTATTCATTTCCTTTTGTAGTTCTCATAAATGACAACCATATACATTTGAAAATGTATTACAAATGCAAAAATGCCTGAATGACACAATTCTTGAATCAAACCTACTGGCTAATAATTCTTGACAAACAACCCAATGTACTTCAAAAACCCATGAAACAATTGAATTGGTTTCATTTATTGTTATAAATACACATAAAAGCTGTAATATATTCCACAGTACTCGTTATGGCTTTTTCAAGTAAAGTGTTAAATGACTGCATTACCTACTTTGCAGTGATGGAAATGCATTATAGTACTCTTTATATTACCGTGTGTTACTCTCACCCTACACTGAGAGGCACTCCTGAGCAGGAACACATCAGATCAGAGCTCGATTATTCCCCTCTCAGAATTACCCAGTTTAAATGAAACTGAGTTATTACCAATCAGGATAATGTTCAGATCACATCCAGTTAATTTAGCATGTTTATGTAGGAAAGCAGCAAAAGCCTCATTCACTGCAGTGCAGAAACAGCAATGGCTGCAGAAGCCAGACCTGACTGGTAATTTAATACAATGGGAATCAATCACAATATGCATTACTTGTCAGTGCAGTAGTGATAGAGGATAACTAACTTATAACTAACTTAACCACAGCATTAACATTATGCAAAACCCGAGGTTTCTGCATGCAATTTCACCAGCTCAAAGGCCAATGCTGCATCTATAGAGATGAGTCAGAGGAGTGGTGTATGTGCTGTTTAACAGGGGTACATGTGAGAAAAAGAATATGATGGCAAAATGTGAATGATATTGGTTTGGATTGTGATCCTGCTGTCCAGACACTGTTACACCACTGTTAAACTGCTCTGTCTGTGTCACAGCCCATAAGCCCTAGTCTGCCTCCACAGCACTGCTGGGCTACAAGTGCCTGCTGTACCCAGGAAGACCATTTGCATAGAGAAGACACTTTGCATTGGCAGCACATGCTTCAGTGCTCTGTGAGTGTTTATAGTCCTGTGAGTTTAACACTTGATGACTGAGAGCTGTCCTTCATGGCAACAGAACCCACAGCAACAATGACTTTTATGTAACCCACAGCAACAATGACTTTTATTTAATTATGAAATATATTTCATAATTAATTATATGCCAATATTAAATCAATTTGATGCTTTGAAGGCACAAAAATTGCATTGCCAATGAATATTAGTTTAGAAAATACATTTGCCCAATTTAACATGACTTCCGGTATAAACCACGCCCACCTCCAGTCTTCTATCCAAATACAGAAACAGAGACAGATAAGTTTGTTGGTTGAACAGACAGAGATACAGATAATGACGTCTCTGTACACCTCTAGTGCAGAAACAATCATAGTTCTCACCCTTTAAAGCAGCAGGGTCTTCTAAACCACCCTGCAATGTCATAATTGTAATTTCTGTAAATGTTAATGTGTGAAGTGAACTGTGACTTTATGTCAAACCAGAGCGACTGACACCTCTGCTGCTGTCCTGGTGCTGCTGTTGAACTCTCTCTCTGTCACAGCCCACAGTCTCTAGTCCACAACACTGCCGGGCTACAAGTGCCTGCTGTACCCAGGAAGACCATTTGCATAGAGAAGACACTTTGCATTGGCAGCACATGCTTCAGTGCTCTGGGAGTGTTTATAGTCCTGTGAGTTTAACACTTGATGACTGAGAGCTGTCCTTCATGGCAACAGAACCCACAGCAACAATGACTTTTATGACCATCTTCATCTGGGCACTGGCTTTCTGTATTCAGGGTGAGATTCATTAAAAAATATTTAAATAGATATAATATTTTTGATTTTAATAAAAGGGAAGTATATGGCTGAAATTAACCATATGAAAAAACTGTCAGGGCAATGGTGTGACATTCTAATGTGCTCATAGAAAATTTTTATATTTATTTTTTATTCTTCTCTTCAGAATGCACAGGACAGGTGACTGTGACTCAGACTCCTGCTGGTAAATCTGCTCTCATAGGAGACACTGTCACCCTGAGCTGTAGAACCAGCCCTGCTGTGTACAACAACAACTATTTAAACTGGTATCAGCAGAAACCTGGAGAAGCTCCCAAACTCCTGATCTATGCTGCAACATCACGTTACTCAGGGATTCCTGATCGATTCAGTGGCAGTGGATCTGGGACTGACTTCACTCTGACCATCAGTGGAGTCCAGGCTGAAGATGCAGGAGATTACTACTGTCAGAGTGTACACTCCATCAGTGGCTGGGTGTTCACACAGTGATAGAGAGCCGTACAAAAACCTCCCTCAGTCAGACTGCACAGAGACTGCACTGCTGCAGCTGGGATCTACTGCAGGTGCTGAGGGGGGAGGCACTGACCCGGGACACTGAGGGGTTCTGCTCCAGCACACTGAGCTTCAGTGGTTCAGTTATAACTCTCTCACACTCTGTAATCTAATACAACTGTAGGAGCTGCTTCAACACTGAGCTTCAGTGACTCAGGGATAACTCAGTCACACTCTGTATCTCATCCTGTTGTAGCAGCTTCTTAAACACTGAGCCTCAGGAGTTCACTCAACTCCAGAAGTAACTCCTGCTACACTCCTACACTGACTCTGATTAAAATGTTCATAATATCTAAGCCAATGAATGACAGAGTTACAAACAATCTAAAAATTCTAAACTGCCCAGATGAATGAGTACTTGTTCATGAAATGTATTTTTAATGATAAAAGTTTTGACAGTAAAGCAGTTGTATGTAACTTCCCAAGAAATAGAAGCAGCGTTCATTCGTCAGGGCAGTCCAGAGTGCTCTCCTCCATTACACACACTGACCACAGGAGGGAGACAGAGCCCTTCTGCTGCTCATGATACAATTACATTATAACAGAGGGGACCCGAAGCTGCACAGACACGCTATCTGAAAAATACTGTGATACTGTGTGATACATGTGCTGTGTCATACATAGAAAAACATTTAATGATATTTAATATTGTTCCATGGGTTTGTGGTAGCAGTGTTAAAGCCCTTGTTTGTGCGTGTATTGTTTGTGCATCGTCTCTGTCTCTCCGTTGTTGTTTCGTCTTTTCTCCCGCTTTCCATTTCAGAATAGGTATTCGTCTCCCATTGATCCACCCCTGGTTACTGTGTGTCCTCATCAACCTATCCACTCTCCGTCCGCTCCCCGCTCCCACCAATCCATACCCACCGCGACAGTTTTTAAACCCTCTGGTCCGTGTTTCGGGAGATTCGCCTGTTCGTTCACCATTTTTGCTTTTGCTATTTGCTAGTTGTTATTTTCAAAACCGTTGTTATGTTCATGTTGTTGTTTCGTTTAAACCCGTGTGTTGTATTCCCTGTAAACTCTGTTCATTACCTTGATGCGTGTTTGGGAAGAAGAGCAAGTGAGATATACTGTAAATATATCACACTCCATACCGTCTGCTTACACCTAGGATATCCCGTTAGATACATTGGGTTGGGGCGAGTGCCATCCTCTGTATTCGGTTTGGGTTGGCCAGTCCAGTGCAGTTAGTTAGGTCTTTGTTTTTGCTATGACCTATTGTTTTTGTCATGAGTTAGATGGCTGGGTAAAACCTTAGACCAGATTAGACTGGCAATTTGGTTATTTTTGTTTCTTTTCTTTGGCGCCGCGCATAGCCCTCTTCCCCCCTTTTGTGTGTTTGATTTGTGTTTGTGTTGTTGTGGATTTGTTGTAATTAATTGTACATAGTGCTTATTGCCCTCTCCTTTGTAATTCCTGCTTTAGCCCTCTAAACCAAATTTGCTGAATTGTAGCTAATTTTAGCGTTGTGGGGTTTAAAAACCAACAGGTTTATTATTAGTAGTATTATTTTATTTATTTTTTGTTGTTTTCACTAAAATGGTGTTACTAAATCTTACTAAAAAAAAAACATATTTTGGGATGTAAGAGCAAGATGATCCCATTGTGTTGTATTTACAAGTAGGACATGAAATGTGCAACCCAATTAGGTTCAAATATCAGGACCCACAGAACTGAAGAATCACACCTTTCATCTGGCCCTTCACCTTAACACATGTATAACAGTAGAACAGAAGCAGTCGTGTCAGCACAAACATTCAGCTTTCTGTCTGTGTGAAAACAGCAGAGAGAGTCTCAGCCCTCTATAGACACAGTGCTGTTCACACCTCAGAGCTCCTCTAACTGTGTGTGACAGGATTTGTATAGAGGAAGGGGCTTTGCATACCTGTCCTGCCTCTCTGCTTCACACACTTTAAGACCCCAGTACTGATCAGTGACTGTCCAGCCCTTTCACACACACTGACACAGGCAGCACAATGATGATGTCACTCGCTCTACTGCTGGCAGTGCTGGGACTCCTTATTCAGGGTGAGAGACACTGATCACACTTTAATTAATATTTCACACATACAATTTTTTTTATTATTATTTTATTATATTATTAATAAATACTGTCAAACTTTTGTAACTTGTTTACAAGATTATAACTGATTTGTTGTCACTGCAGTATTTTTGTATATTAAGATCCATTCCCATATTTTGTTTTTCAGGATCAATGGCAGAAATAGTTCTGACTCAGTCTCCAGCCCAGTCTGTTCAGCTGGGAGACACTGTCTCTATCAGCTGCACAGCCAGTCAGAGTGTTGGCACCAACCTGCACTGGTACCTGCAGAAACCTAGAGAAGCTCCTAAACTTCTCATTTATTACGCCACAACTCGCCAGTCTGGGATTCCTGATCGATTCAGTGGCAGTGGATCTGGGACTCAGTTTACACTGAAAATCAGTGGAGTCCAGGCCGAAGATGCAGGAGATTACTACTGTCAGCAGAGCTATATCGGGTTAACACAGTGAAACAGCCCTGTACAAAAACCTCCCTCAGTCAGACTGCACAGAGACTGCACTGCTGCAGCTGGGACCTACTGCAGGTGCTGAGGGGGGAGGCACTGACCCAGAATACTGCTGTACTGCCAGCAGGGCTCTAGGGGGCAATAGAGAGCTACAGACCTGGACATAAACCTCTCTGAGCTGAAGAGGAGCTTCTCTGTGTCACACACAGAACCAACATCAGAGCTGCTACTGCTGAACCACACACTTCTGTACCACAACATTACTTATTTTATGTGCAGAGAGAATTCACACTGACACAGAGATGAGAAGATTAACATTAGAAATGTGGTAGAAACCAAGAGCATCATGGATATAACACAGCGTTGGAAATAGATAAACCAGAACATGTAAGAGTTTGCTGATGAACTGCACCATTATAGACCTGGAACTCTCACTGAGAGCTTAAGAGTGAAAGTAACAGATATGTGATTCACATGTGTGAAATCATAATACATGAATAGTTAATACTCTTGTACCGAACACAAACCATATAAACACTCTCTCTTTCTCTCTCTCTCTCTCTCTCTCTCTCACACACACACACACACACACACACACACCATACAGTATACAGTCCACAGATAGCTGGTGTCACACTGTTACATCTCCATAATAATTACTATTTTGTACACTCTGTAATATACTGACATATTGATCAAAAGTTATGTTAACCTTATGACAGATCGGTCTGCCTTTGAATTCAGTTGAATAACAAAAGAATTTGAGATTCAGGGGTAAAACTATTTTCACAGGCCAGTCCTGTGCTATGGCTCTGTGCTGGGGAGGAAAGCTCTGTGCTGGTAAGGTGAGTTTCATAGAAGATGAAGACAACACAACTTCCATTTCCCTGATTTTATTTATTACACTAACAGTGTCAATAAATGAGGGAAATTCCTGCTGAAGTTTCCATTCAGAGATGGATAGAGAGTAAAATCACTAAGCTGTAAGCAGTGCTTGCTGCTCTCAGAGCAGATGTGAGAGTGTGAGTTCATTCAGCTGTGAAATCTCTAATCTGAGCATCATGCAAATGCAGGTCCCTGGTACAACCACCTCCCTTTTCCCCTTCATCGTCACTACAGAGCTAAAGCCTCCACCTCCTCATCTTCAGTGCACATATGAGGCCAGCTGCACACAGCTGTCTCAGTCAGGGCTATTTTGGGCTGAGAAACTGTGAGCTGTTGGGCTGAAAGTCACATTTGCATATTTGGGGCGGGGCCGGCTGCTTCTGCTGTCCCTCAGTGGGACTGATTCTCTCTCAGAATAGAGCAGCACGGTGGCCAGGTGTCTGGCCCGTCCCCAAGGGGTTAGTGTGAGCTGTGCGCACATCCTGCTGCACAGAGCTGATCTGAGCACACTGCACACATCACTCCTCCTGTCCTCTGCTGGGAAACGGCTGCTCTTTCACTGATCCCAGATCAGTTACCTCTGACACAGTCTCTGATCACCACCTTCTACTTTCTACAGTGTGTGAGACTCCTATAAAAGTCACGCCTGACAAGCATGAAATAATGGAACACTGAAATAATATTTATAGTGATTATGACTTTATTTAAAAAATTATATAATTTTATATGGATACAATTTAATTAATATTTAATACTAAAAACATGGACAAGATGCAATTGGACTAAGGTCACATGGTTTACACCCAGTGCACACTTTGGACAGAAGTTTATATCTACCAGAGCACCAAACTTCACTTTTTATAATAAAAATCAGGACAACAAATAATTTGTTCAAAGAGTCTTTATTATGTAAAGAATTCAAATCACTCAGCTTTTGCCAAAATCACAGAAAGCAGCACACATGAGAACACACATGAGTATATTTGGAGATGAACACAAGCAGAGCACATGTAAGATGTGGGTGCTGGAGGAAGGATTGACACACAGGCCAGTGTGGCAGCAGTGGGGCAGTAAGAAGCAGAGAGGCAGAGTACAGAACAGGGTAAAAACAGTGTAATCAGAGTGTGAGAGCTGGGCCTCTGCCCGGCCTACTCAGAACAGTCGGCTGGCCTCAGTGTCTGAGGGACGGCGGACTGTGAGCCCTGTGTGGCCTCACAGGTCAGTGACCCCGCCTTCTTCCACTCGTCCGCACTGAGAGTCAGGGAGCTGCTCCAGCTGTACAGCCCGTCCTTCTCCAGGACCCCCGCGCCCCCGGCCACACCCGAGCTCCAGCTGCTACCGTCCACCTTCCAGTGCAGCTTCCAGTCTGAGGGGAAGCCCTTGTTGGCCAGACACAGCAGTGTGGCCTTTCCCTGATTCAGCTCCACACTGGAGGGGGGCAGGACTGTGAGGGTGGGAACTGTGTCACCTGGGAGACACAGCACAGGTGTGAGGTCACAGAGTGGACACAGCAGCATGAGCCAATCAGAGTGTTCACACAGTAAGAGCAGAATGTCAAACTCAACACATCAGCACAACATGTGACTGTACTTTACACTGAAAGCTTTGTGAAGCACAAGAGGGACTGTTCCTCAGTGCTAACCAAGGCAACATTTTACACCTCTTTCACAACCAGAGCCGTTTCATTAAATTATATTCATCATCATGCAATTATTAAATGACTTACATATTAAAATATAGGTAACACCACTGTAAAATATAATTGTTTGATTTATAAATGGACTGAAAATTAACCAATAATATTATTCATTAAAATTTAATTAAAGTAGTCGTATTAAATTAGTATTTTATTCAAGGTATGAAAATGTATCTATCCAAGCTGTATACAGTGAACTATACTTTTAAGAGATCATGAAAACTAAACTACATAATTTATCAAGGAATAAATTTAGAATTGATATTGATATCTTACAAATAGCATTAGTTCGATTGTATCAAAACTGCATTTTACTGATATACTTTCGGAAAGTATAATGGAGGGATTTAATGTAAAATTAAAAGAATTCGAAATGACCCATTTTTGGACATATCTGGCAGTTTCGGTTAAATAGTAACACACGCGAACAATTTCAAGAACTTATTGATTTTAACAACATTTAAATAATACATGTTATACTCCATTTAATGGCGCGCTTTTAAACAAAAGATTAGCATCTACTTTTCGGAAACACATCACAAAACAAACACAGACATTAAGTGCAGTTAACTGTAAATCCTTCCAAGCAGTAGTTCATGTTTAAATCAGAAATATGTTGCATTCGGAAATCGAGGGAAATTGTAAAAATAATATCCTTTACGCGCGCATCCGCAGTTACCAGATCTTAGCGGTATCCCAACATGCTGAAATAAGAGTCATTATGACCACCTCCGACACCCAAATGGAATTTATTAATTTTGTTGTTTGTTTTTTTTATAATATGTGGAACATATATGTGCAAGGATGTAGGCTTTGTAAAACAGCTGTACTCTCTAGAACAAGCCTTCATTTAGAAAGTCTATTTGATTATCATTAGTGTGAACTCAGAATTAAGCATATTACTGTACATATTATTTTGTACAGCTTTTCGAATATTCGTGAACTTAATGTTTAAGAGACACCTTGCTTGCGCTCGGAGAAATGTATTGAATAGAAATGACTTACGTCCAATTGACAGTTTGGTGCCGCCGCCGAAAGTCAACCACAGTGATACAAACTCATTACACCGCTGTACAAAAACCTCTCGCTCAAGAGAGACATTTTTCATTTCTCCGCTCTTCAAAATTTGACCCCCGCAACTTTTTACAATGAATGAGATTTATGTTCTTTTCATGAACTTTGGCATTTAAGAAGTTATTTTTTGATGAATATGCTATGTGCACCCTCATTCTTATGCAGCGAAACAATAACTTGATATAATGTGTAGCCCACATGCACAAGCAAAGTTCACAGTTCCAACAATTTACGATACGAGTTTTCTGAAAACGAATACTCAAATATTTAAAAATGTAGATAGGGATAGATCTGAAAGAAATATTACTTACGTCCAATTGACAGTTTGGTGCCGCCGCCGAAAGTGTACCACAGTGATACAGTCTCATTCATCGGCCGTACAAAAACCTCCAACTCAAGAGAGACGCATTTCCTTTGCCTGTGTTCATCTTTCACTCAGCACTTATCTCGCAATTTAAAGTTATCAGTTGTTTTTTACAATGGGTTACATTTCGTTTCAGCAAATATGTGTGTAATCTAATTATTTTTATGTTCATATTTTATCTGTTACCCCGTAAGTAAACAAACGCGAACAGACCAGTAAGAGTCCAAACGCCTTGGTTACTCTTCAATGAAAATATTACAGCTCATATAACCTTGAGATGTGTCTTGCAGAAAAACTCACGTTTTTTCCCCCACTTACTGCCGATATTCAGTCTGGTCCCACCACCGAAAGTCCACCACAGTATCTGAGTCTGAATAACTGCTGTTGAAAAACCTTCCTGCGCTGCAGCGACCGATCTGCACCGACAGGCTTCTGTGGGATTGTTACAGCACGTCCCCTGCTGGTCACTTTACAACTACAACTGAAATATGTCTTGCTGTCCGATGAGAGCATGAAAACTCAGAGCCCCCATCTGCTCCCATATGCCATGGGGATTGTGTCTCCTCAGGTTATACAGCACTGAGTTTATTCTGTATTACACTCACTGCTTTGCTTATAGATATAATACCTTACTCAGTGGGCCCCTATTATATCCCAAAATCAGTTATGTTTGTATGTGATTTTTTTGTCTGTTTTCAATATCAGGCCCAAAGAAAATACATGTACATATTTTAATGCTCACTGGAACATTTGAGAGCTGCTGTCTTTTGGCCCTGCTGTCCTGGAACCAGAAAATAAACAGCGGAGAGTGAACAAACTGTGTGTGTGTTATAAAGTGCAGCCATCTCACATCACAATCCCTCAGACGAGAGTCATAATCACTCTGAATGATTATTTACTGATATGAAACATATTTAATGTAAAGTCATATAGATTCTGTGGAATATTATAATCAGTGAAACGCAAATCTTGTGTCTCAGTGTCCCTGGCTGTTGTGCAGGAGGTGCAGAGAAGGCTACTCCTCTTTGGCTGCAGTCAGAGCTTCCTGCTGCTGCCCACATTCCTGGAAGCATTCAGGACCATTGAAAGCCACAAGGTTACCCAGAGAGGTGAGGGTATGAAGAGAGTTTTACAGGGGGAGAGACCTAGAGGCCCATGGGTGCTTTTGTTACTTTTTTAGCCCTCCTCAGCTCAGAGATGGAAGACTGAGGCTTCATGAAACCCAAAATGGGAGGAGCTATCCTATAATCACTGATGGCAACCAATCATTACATACTGCTGTGTAGTAACATACCTAAACATACCTGAATCACAAAAAATAATGGGATCATAAAAAAGAAAGAAAGTATTTTGTAGAAATTAAATCACAATTAAAATGGATCAACACATACAGTGCCGTGAAAAACTTTTTGCCCCCATTCCTCTTTTTTTGCATATTTCTCTCACTGAATGGGTTCAGATAATCAAATAAAATATATTATTAGACAACGGAAACCCAAACAAACATAAAACATAGCTTTTACATCCTTACTTCATTAATTCAATCGAGAAAGTCACCAATTACCCATGTTGGCCCTGTGAAAAAGTAATTGTTTTTAAATAAATAAATTAACATATTTGTCAATGAAAATTACATTGAGGTGACTGGACACAGCCAGTCTTGATTGCAACCAACCTTGTTGAGTTTAGAAAGGATATATACTGAACATAACCATCAGAAAGAAGTATTCACCTCAAAGTTTCTACAGGCACACAATGCCATAATCAAAGGAGCTCCCAGAACAGCTGAGGATAAAATCTGTGGAGCCAAACCAGTCTGGAAAAGGTTACAGAGTCATTTCTATGGCTCTTGAACTCCAGTGAACCACAGTGTGCGCCATTATCTCCAAATGGAGAAGACTTGGAACAGTGGTGAAACTTCCCAGGATTGCTCAACCTGCCACAATTTGTGCTAGATCACAGCGGCACCTTATCCAGGAAGTATCTAAAGCCCCCAGAAAAGCTTCAAAAGAACTGTAGGCCTCTCTAGCATCAGCTAAGTTCAGTGTCCATGACTCTATGGTATGAAAGACATTGGGCAAAATTGGGCCTCAGGGAAGAGTGGCAAGGTGGAAACCACTGCTCTCCGAGAGAAACATAAAATCTCATCTAATATCTGCTTATGTTTCTGTGGGTTTCCCTTGTCTAATATTATATTTTATTAGATTATCTAAAATCACTCAACAGGAGAAATATAAAATAAAAGAGGAAATAAAAATGGGGGCAAACATTTTTCACAGCACTGTATGTTTAATGAAAAGTAAATATTAATTGTGAGTACTTTCTAGTATAAAATGCATTGTTAAATCAAAATTTCAAAATGTGAGTTTCTAAAGCAACATGTGACATCTGTCAGATTTTGAAAGAGTTCAAACACTTGGTGACAGAATTGCAGGTGCTTTAATCACCAGCATGACAAAGTGTTTTACAGTAATGTGTCAAAATGAACAAAATCAGGACAGTGTGTTCTAATCGAGGAACAGCTCTTTCCTCTTTCAGGATTCAGCTGTTCCTTGATGAAAATACTCTGTCCTGATTTTGTCACTGTTTGTTTTGACACATTAAATCATTTTAATCTCATCCATGGAGACAGACAGATGTTTAAAAGGAAACTTATGAATAGCCAACAATGAGCCCCAAAATGAGCTCAGAAGTGAATCTGCACCTCACTTATACAGCCAGTGCAGATGCAGTCATAGTGCTCTCCCTTTTAAGCAGCAGGGTCTTCTAAACCACCCTGCAATGTCATGATTGTAATTCCTGTAAATGTTAATGTGTGAAGTGAACTGTGACTTTATGTCAGACCAGAGCGACTGACACCTCTGCTGCTGTCCTGGTGCTGCCGTTGAACTCTCTCTCTCTGTCACAGCCCACAGTCTCCAGTCCACAGCACTGCTGGGCTACAAGTGCCTGCTGTACCCAGGAAGACCATTTGCATAGAGAAGAAACTTTGCATTGGCAGCACATGCTTCAGTGCTCTGGGAGTGTTTATAGTCCTGTGAGTTTAACAGTTGATGACTGAGAGCTGTCCTTCATGGCAACAGAACCAACAGCAACAATGACTTTTATCACCATCTTCATCTGGGCACTCGCTTTCTGCATTCAGGGTGAGAGAAATACTTTGTCAAATTCAAATGATTCTCTAACTACAGAAAATATGAGACATTATTTTTGTAATTTATAGTAATACATGTACATTCAAATCTGTAAGTGCACATTTTTTTTAGTAATGCTTTTTACACAGTAAATCTCTCTCTCTGCAGAGTCTTGGGGGCAGGTGGTTCTGACTCAGTCTCCAGCCCAGTCAGTTCAGACGGGTCAGTCAGTCACTATTGACTGTAAGGCCAGTACTGCAGTTGCCCAATATAGTGGTGCTCAGTACCGTCTCTCCTGGTACCAGCAGAAATCTGGACAAGCTCCCAAACTCCTGATCAAACTCACATCAGAGAGAGTATCTGGAGTTCCCTCTAGATTCAGTGGCAGTGGGAGAGGAAATGGCCTCGACTTCACTCTGACCATCAGTGGAGTCCAGGCTGAAGATGCAGGAGATTACTACTGTCAGAGTGTACACTACATCAGCAGTAGCTATGTGTTCACACAGTGATAGAGAGCCGTACAAAAACCTCCCTCAGTCAGACTGCACAGAGACTGCACTGCTGCAGCTGGGACCTACTGCAGGTGCTGAGGGGGGAGGCACTGACCCGGGACACTGAGGGGTTCTGCTTCAGTGGGTCAGTTATAACTCTCTCACACTCTGCATACTGATACAGTGTAGTTGCAACTTAAACAAAGCTCCATTGGTTCACTGAACTCCAAAAATAACACTCATATATTGACATTGAATTCAATTGCCAGAATATCCAAGCCACTTAATGACAGCTGGGGGAAATTCAAATGGCAGTGTTAAAAACATTCTAAAAATTCGTAACTGCCCAGATAAATAAGTGCCAATTAATGAAAAGTATTTTTATGATAAATGTTTTTACTATGAAGCAGTCATATATAACATGTCCCAGGAAATAGTAGCAGTGTTAACCAGGCCGGGCAGTTCAAAGTACTCTCCCCCATCACACCTCACACAAGCTGCCATTACATACACTGACCACAGGAGGGAGACAGAGCCCATCTGTTGCTCATGATTCATGTACATTATATCAGAGGAAGCCCGAAGCTGCAGAGACACGCAATCTGAAATATACTGTGATACTGTGTGATACATGTACTGTGTGATACATGTAAAAACATTGAATGATATTTAATGATATCATGTAATATTGTGGTTGCAGTAATGCCTGCTTTAGCTCTCTGTAGCAAATTGGCTGAATTTTACTGAAAAACTAACAGGTGTTTTTTATGTTATTTATTTTATTTCATTTTTCATTTTTAGTATTCACTGAAAATGGTGTTATCTTCATGAAGAAAAACATTTTGGGGTGTGAGAGCAAGATGATCCCATTGTGTTGTATGTACAAGTAGCACATGAAATGTGCAATCCAATAAGGTGCAAATATCAGGACCCACAGAACTAAAGAATCACACCTTTCATCTGGCCCTTCACCTTAACACATGTATAACAGTAGAACAGAAGCAGTAGTGTTAGCAGGGAGAACAGCCGAGCTATCGCTGAGCTAAGAGAGGAGGCTGCCACTCTGAGGCAGGACAACCAGGCCCTGAGAGCCCAGCTGGCTGCTGTAAAAGAGCACATGCAACACAGGGAGAGATCTTTCATCAAGGAGATACAGCACCTATGAGAGCAGCTTCAGGAGCTCATATTTACTTCATGTACCACTGGAAACACACACACTGACACACAAACCATTCCCCTCAAAACAACACACCTTCCAATGACACAAACTACACTCTGTGCACAGCCCCCTGCCAAACTACTGGCCCAGAGAGACACAACCACTCCTCCTGACACAACGCAATCAACAGAGTCCAACAGCCCCCCCACACACAGGCCGATACCCCCTCCCTCCCAGACTCGCACTCTTGCCCAAACACACGCCCCTCTCTGCATTACAACCCCCAACAGAACACAACAAACTCCACCAGAAGCTGAAGAGGTCCTTCTCATGGACTCAATTGGAAGTTTTTTGAATCCAATAAGCTATTCCCAGCCCAAAAAGTAAAGGCTATGCGCTGCAGTAACACAGCACGGGCCCTGGAGCTTCTCAAACAGGACACACTGGGGAGCACTCACTGGGACCAATGAGCTGCATCGCCTGTGCCACAACACCGCCAGCGCACAGAGGAGGGGAGCCGAGAGAGCCTCCCAGGAGTCTCCTGATAGCCGGGTGATCATCTCCACCCTGCTGCCCCGCACCGACGTCTCCCCCCATGTGATCAGAGACATCAATGTGGAGATGGCCAGAGGACGTGCTGCACCTGGCTCACCACCCCACCATCAGCCCATGGCACCTCTACGATGGGCAGCATTTACACCATGAGGGGGTGAAGCTCTTTGCCAAAAGTCTAAAAGACGTAGCATTGGGCTGTAACCCACTCAGCCCCCCCGCACCATCAATCCAGCCCGAGTCAGGGTGCAGCCCCCCTGTGCCACGGGTCACCGTCCTTAAAGTCCACACCAGCCTCACAGCACTGCCCAGCCCCCCAGGGCCCCTCCAGCACCCATCCACCTGCAGAGCTCCAGCCCTGTACCTCCCAGAGCACACCCCCAGCAGAATAAACCCAGCTACACTGCAGTCATACTGCATGATCATTAAACAGCCTTACAGCCCTAAACAGAGTGTGGACTTATTTTTGCCATGAGATGTCTTAAGACTCTTCACTTATTCCACACTCAGGTAATGGTGCCTCTCACTCACTGCTAATGGTTTATATCAGTGCAGCTTAACTCAGCTCATCAAGACTTTCCCCTGATCCAGTCCTTTTACTCAGGACACAGAGCTGCTCTGCTCCCATCCCTTTCAAAGCTACTGTGTCAGTAATAAAACCAGGTGCTTCTGATAATCTTTGGTGAGCACTGGGTTCTGTATGTCCATCTTCATCACAGTTCACATGTTGCTGGTTAAATGTTTTCATGTGGAGTGCAGTGACCTGTGTTTCTCACAAAGAGGAGAGTTAATCAAATATCAAACTGATGTTAGCCAGACAGTTTTAGGTAACATGATTAAAAGCCAAGACAGAAAAAGGGAGTGAAAGTATGAAACAGAAGATTCTAAAGATTAAGACACATATGATTAAAACGTCCCCTATTGGATGTTGTTCTGCTGTCTTACTAATTAATATTCAGAATTGGCATATGCAAATTATCATGGAACATAATTGCATATATTTTAAGTGCATTTTTATGTGCAATATATAACCTGAACATGACAGTGAGATCCCAAAAATCTGTTCCTTGGTGTCCTGGTGCTGCTGTTGAACTCTCTCTCTGTCACAGCCCACAGTCTCCAGTCCACAGCACTGCTGGGCTACAAGTGCCTGCTGTACCCAGGAAGACCATTTGCATAGAGAAGACACTTTGCATTGGCAGCACATGCTTCAGTGCTCTGGGAGTGTTTATAGTCCTGTGAGTTTAACACTTGATGACTGAGAGCTGTCCTTCATGGCAACAGAACCCACAGCAACAATGACTTTTATCACCATCTTCATCTGGGCACTCGCTTTCTGCATTCAGGGTGAAATTCTCAAAAAAAAAAATGTTTAAATAGATATGATATTTTTGATTTTAATTCAAAGGAAGTATATGGCTGAAATTAACTGTATGAAATAACTGTCAGAGCAAGGGTGTGACATTCTAATGTGCCAATCGAAAATGTTAATATTTATTTTTTATTCTTTTCTTCAGAATGCACCGGACAGGTGAATGTGACTCAGACTCCTGCTGGTAAATCTGCTCTCACAGGAGACACTGTCACCGTGAGTTGTATAACCAGCCCTGCTGTGTATACATATAGTGATGGTCCTCAAGGTATGTTTTGGTATCAGCAGAAACCTGGAGAAGCTCCTAAACTCCTGATAAAGTTTGTAAATCAGCGTATCTCAGGGATTCCTGATCGATTCAGTGGCAGTGGATCTGGGACTGACTTCACTCTGACCATCAGTAGAGTCCAGGCTGAAGATGCAGGAGATTACTACTGTCAGAGTTTCCACTACATCAGCAGTATACGTATATTCACACAGTGATAGAGAGTCGTACAAAAACCTCCCTCAGTCAGACTGCACAGAGACTGCATTGCTGCAGCTGGGACCTACTGCAGGTGCTGAGGAGGGAGGCACTGACCCGGGACACTGAGGACTCCTCTGAAACATGTGATGTCAGCTGCTGCTTCTTTTCACTCTGCAGTCCCCCAGTTGTGCTCACACAGACACTGAGTCAGAGGAGGACCCTTCATGTGCAGCGTCAACAAGCAGACTGTAGGAAACTCAAGTGGCCACAAGGGGGTGCTGAGGTGCAGTGAGACATTGTCATGCTGCCAACTTTTTACCTCCATCTCTGGGAAGCACTTTGAGGGGCTTCTGAAAGAACACAAGACACAAGAGCTCGAGATATTACTCTTACAAGATAATTGAAACAGAAAAATAAATTATCAATGAATTTTCTTGAACAATCTTTTCAAATAGTTTAAATCCCTTTCTGAATGCAGACTCATGGAAAAGGGAAGCAAAGCAATGCTTTTCAGCAGTAGAGTAGAGCAGAGAGGAGGACTGAAGCCCAAAGTGCATCCTGAACTGAACCCATATTGTGAGTGACTGCTTCACCACAGGATTCTTACAGCTTTAGGGATTGGTGAGGGCCAATGAGCCACATATAAGCCCAGACAGGTGGGGTGAGCAGCATGATCTGGCCTCCATAGTCACCCATGAAGGTCCTGTGTGCTGTGAGGGAAAGCTTTTACACAATAAAATACAGTGAATGGTAGCAGACCAGTAGTGATGCTGGAAGATAGGTAAAGCTAACTCCTGGGTCTCTGAAAAGAAACCTCACATATGTGGCACATAGGTTTTTTTGTGCATGAGTGTGAGTGTTTGTGTCTGTGTGGTGCATTCGCAGTTGCCCCTCCTTGTCTGTGCATTGTGGTTCTCTGTTGTGTCTCAGCCGTTCTTGTGTCTGCCCGCCAGCCACAAGATTGGCAGCGTGTCCAGTTCGGGAGCTCGGGCTGGGTTCTTCAGTTTGCCGTTGAGACCGCTGAGAAAACTGCTGAAATCCCAGCCCCGCTCACTACTGAAACGCTTTCTCTTGTTTCAGATGAGGGAGGTCAATTTCCAAAAGCTATTCTCAAACAACATTAAATGTGTTGCACCAGTCTGAGCATTGAGATTCTTTCTGTGCCTGCAACAGATACATGACCAAAGCACGCCATATGAAGATATGTAAATGGTGGAGCTTCACATGTGAATTGAATAATGACAAAGGATACGCATGTTGAGATTAGAAACACTATGGTTGCCTGGGTAACAGCAGCCTCGACAATGTAAGGGAATAAATGTCATGGAATCGCATTCACAACTTGCTCTTTACAGTTGCATCGCCTCACATTTTGGTTTTCCATTTGAAAATGGAAAAGGTTCAAAGTAGCCATACTAAAAATATGTTCTCACATTTTGATAGATTTCATTGTGTATCCACTGCATGTGCAAATACAATATTAGTGAAGCTGAAATGAGCTTTCCCTGGCCATCTGTGACATCACAATATCTAATGAGGGGTTGGGTGTGCATTTCGTTAAAGGGAGGAGCAGCCATTGTGATGAACTCGACAGTCTACATATTATGTGTAAAATTCCGTTCCTCACGCATGTGCAGAGCAGGTGCATTCTGTTGGATCATAGCATACATTTTAGCACCACTAGTAGTGTCTGGCGCATAAACTATGATTTACCAGTTAAGTTTATTCCTTCTCAGTTTCATGCTCTCCTGGTTTCGAGGTCCATTACGCTTGCTCATAGTGTTTATTTGTGCATTGCTGTGTGTTGCTGTTTACTTCACTCATGAACGTGGTTGTTGATATATAAATATTAACACAGAAGATGAGTTATATGCATTTTGTGTGTGCAAACTTATATTTGAAATATGTAGTGTGTTAATACAATAATAAAATATTGATGCACTCACTTCTGCTAGAATACTGCCTATGTGTAGGCTATATGTCATTTTTGTTGTAATAGTGTGAGAACTTGCTGCAGAAATAACATTTCTAGCATACTAATATTAATAATGATTTTAAATCTGTGGTTGTATGTGAGCATTTATATAGCACTCTATTGTTACTGGAGACAAAATTTATTGTATGTATTTTCTGTTTGCAGAAACCACATCAGCACCTAGTATATCTCAGAGCCAGCAATATACCTGTAGATTTCATTCAGCAGTTGCAATTCTTTCTGACTGAATGATCAGGCCAGTTAGTGTACGACCAGCTCAGTGGCATTCAACAATATCTCACGTATTAACTATGCACAATAACTACATATAACTACATAACAATTTAGATAAAACAATACAGGATTCTAACAGTTAAACAGAAGTGTTCTGCTTTACTGTGAGAAGGTGGGTGGCCCTTTGTGATGCTAACAATTGGCTACATGTTCATCACAGCAGTCAAACACGATTGTACACTCATACTGAAGTGCAACATTTGGACACTCAAGTATGTTTTGCTTGATCGTTTCTTTCCTGTGATGTTTTTACAGAATTTTCAGTTTCTTACCAATTTCAGTTGCACCAAGGCCACCAAATCAACACTTACGTACATCAGCTCTCGTTTTGTGACTTCTCTATTGTTACCCCATATCAGTTTAACACTGACACTTGCTCAAACCTTTCACCCACCAGCCAGCCTTAATAGTGATCTTTCATATTACAGCTTTCATCAACAGGGAGTTTTTGCTCATACCATCAAGATATTTTCGCTCCGTATATTATGCCAGTCAAACCAACACATATACACACTAAATTAATGATTTGTGTCCTAAACAGCACCCCATAGATAAGGATCCCCTTGCCTGAGAGCGGAGTGGTCTGGATCCTGGCTGAACATCTCAGGCTGGGTCCTCATGGGCAGCGGCTGCAGGTACGTCCTCCTTCACTGGAGTCTGAAACAAAAAGATGGCTCGATGTAGGTGTATGGTCCAAATGTAGGTATATCAAGATGTAAGTATGTGATACCTCTTATGTTTTCAATAGAATTAAAATCTGTCACAAAATACCAGCTGGCTTTTCAATCATGTGAGTTAGGATGACAGGAAGGACACCTGATGGAAGGAGGTAAATGTTTGCAGGTGGGGCTAGCTGCAGGTGAGAGATGGGGTTGTGGTTTGTGGGTGTGGTCAGTGCCTGGAAAGAATAGAGAATACCTCCCCAGGTAGGTTTAATAGGGGAAGCTATGTGGACTAGTGGGAGGGGTTAGCAGGAAAAGGGGGAGTGGTTTGGGTAGAGTGCCTCCATTGTGACTGATTTCTCCACCATGTAACTGATTCCTCTGTTGTTACTAAGTGTCACCTCTGTTGCAGTGGTGAATGTTACTTTAAATGTTGTTTTAAAGACAGACTGATGCCTCCACTTCCTGAAAGCTGACTTCTTCTTCATAGACTTAGTCGTTCCAGGTGCACTCTTCACTGGCGCAAGTCCAGGACTCCTTTCAGTGTCAGGCTGGGATTCATCGGCTACCACAGAAAAAAGACTGAAAGACTGAAAAAAGACTCAAAGACTAACAGGTTACAAAAAAGATTACATAAATTACACATGAAGTACACATTACATAAATGACCAGCATGTGGTTTAGCCATACGGACACACCAAATTGTTACCTCATTGATTACTATCTATGTTAGTTATTGTTATTGTAAGCAGTATGACTTCAGTTCACTCTATCCCACAATGCCTCAGTTCTGCCTAAATCCATATTCTGTCCTTAACCTGTCTCATGCAGGGACCCTGCAGCTGAGTGCTGCTCGCTCTTTATCTTCTGAGCTAGTGTGTGTGCCATAGAGCTTTCACTGGCTAACATGGCATTCTAGCTAGAGGTTACATAATGTATGCCATTTATTTAACAGTTTAAATCAATCTGTGCTTTTTTCATGGAAATTTTGTCAAGATATAGCATCTGTTACAGTGATATTAAATATTACATTTTATGTGACACTGAATATCATGTTTTTACTACTTAGACGGACGCACCTGTTTCGTTCTTCTTCCTGTCTGACCCTGTACTCTGCCTCCTGGGATCTGCAGGGAGGGTGCAGGGTTCTGTAACAGTTATGAGTGGCTCATCCCTTTCATTGGCTGGTCTGGGTACACCCCTCCTCTTATTCATCTTCCGTTTCTTTAGTCAGCTGATTATGATCCTCCTCCTCGTCAGCACCTCATTAAAAAGAAGGTCCTCCTCGGGAACAGGTGGATTGTCAAGCAGATGAAGGTGACAACTACAGCGAATGCCAGGATCCAAAGCTCCGCGTCCATTTGAGGGACATTCTGTGGAGACAGGCATCTTGTGAGAGCACTGTTCACAGCCAGCAAAAAGAACTTGTGCATTCAAGTTTGCTAAGAATGCTCATTTATTGAAAGAGAATAAATTCTTGTTACAGACAGATACATTTGATTTGCATGTATCCTGAATTCAGGATTTCTGAACTTTTAACTCAAAGATTGATTGACTGATTTAGTACATTCTGTCCCACAGTCCCTCAAAGTTAAATGAATGTTCAGTGTTGATTCACAAATTTAGGGAAAAAAAAAAAAACAGTCCCAGCAGCTAGGAAGTATGTGGTCATTCATAATAATTTATGTCTGTCCTTTATGTTCAATTCTGCATCAGCTGTCAGTGTTCTTCATTTGAACTTCCATTGTGACATCACAGTTATGGAATGCCATTTTATTCATAATTAAATAAAGAAAAACTTTTATGAAATACATAATAAAATGGATAATAAATTAGTTGATCAATTGTGAAATAATCAAATAAATAATACTCAGCCCATTATGATAAAATATTATTTCAGCACACTAATTTTCACATTACCATTATCATGTTTAAAGTTTACATCATAAAGATGTAGTAATTTATTATTTGATCTAACTTGATATAGAGTTCCAGAAGAAACTCTGTTTGCTTGCCGAAGGCTTTAAAAGTATGTTTAAAACTAGGCTACCTACTAAAAGTTAATAATAATACTGCTATATAGTAATATAAAATATATATTACAATAATACTACTTATTATTAGAACTGTATATTGAAACTTCTAGTTAGTACAGTAAGCACTGAAGTAGTAGCAGCAGGAATACAAGAAGCAGTCAAAGAACAAGAGAACTTCCTGTTCAAAACATGAATTATTCATTTAAGATCATTATACCTGAACAGCATTGTAGTGTCATTATATCTGCTAGGCTACATTATCATACTTGCACACAATACTTTATAATATCTGTAGGCTACAAGGCAGTATTAAAATAAACAGCAGTGTTTATCATTACACTTCTGCAGTCAGTCCTACAGGTATGCATTAGTTGTTTGCTAGCAAAAAGGCAAAGCAGCTAGCTAGCTAACCTAAATTCTAACAGTAACATTAGCTAGCAACCTGTACTCTTAATAGACAATGATGCACAGTTATACCGCACATATATTACACACAACGCACTTTATACAACAGTTAGTTCCGACCGCGCATTGTGATTGCCCAAGACAAATTCCATTAGTGCAGCATAACATCATAGCGAGAGATAACGTTATCCCAGTATCTTTGTGTCAAAAGGAAAGTTATTTCAAAATGTCAAGTCTGGTAAAGTAGCTAGCATGCTGTATTCTTTGGATAATGTTACTTTGTCAAGTACCTTAAAATTATCGGTAAGTAGGTAGTACTTACGACTATTAGTGGTGAAGTGGTATTAGTTAAATTAAAAGTAACGTTACATGTCATCACTGTCGCTGAGTGTCACTAACGTTAGCTTGTTAGCATGCTCAGCATTACACAAATTTTAAGTCAACGGACACCGTTTTTTGAAGCTTTATAGTTTAAAACAAGTGTAAATCGTATTGCGTAGAAAAATACAACCAACCTGGCCAGTATTATTCAAGTGAACAAATTTTGTATGTCAAGTTTAAAAAGTAGATAATATTTAGGACTGCAAATCCTTACCGCTGAAGTAGTTCATACAATTCAGATACTGACGCATTAAATCCGTTTGAGAGCCGAGCAGCGACCGTTACAATTGTTGCTTAGTAACGTTAGCCACATTAGCATGCTCAACATTCCACCAATGTTAAGTCAATGGAGGCTATTTTTTAAAGCTTATTACTTTAAAAAGTATGAATTGTATAGCTTAGAAAAAAACAAGCAACCTGACCAGTGTATTCATGCCTCTGGTGGCCAAGTTTGGTATGTCTAGCTGTCTAGGAGATACGTCCGGAAGAATCAGGAATAAAAATAATAATAAGAAGAAGTAGAGTCTACAGAAGAACAGCAGTTTGCGCCTTCGGCAAGCAAACTAATAACATATTAATTGATAGCTGTTTGTATTTTAAGAACATTCCGATTGTGACATCATAGAGGCTGAAATACTGAAAATTCTAAACCACTTGAACTTACTACTGTTGCTAGGAAACAGAATGATGTGAATTCTGTCCAATTCTATGTTCTAAATGTAAAAGAATAAAAACAATAAGAGTTTACAGTTCTGAACAAACAAGAGTTTTATAAGAGCACCAACAGCAGTCTAACTTAATCTAAGATGTTGAAGCACATTCCAGCACAGTTGTCTTTATGATGGTACAGTATTTGTGTATGATTTAATTTCGAGGGCAAATGAGGGAATTTTTTTTAAAAAATGGATGCGTTATTTAGGCAGTTTTAAAATAAAAGTGTTCATATGGGCTATTTAGAAAAATGTAAGACACATGAATAAAAATGTAAAAGTCTCTCGGTAACTTATGAAGTAGGAAGTGACATAATGTTGAAATGTATTTTCATTGCTTATTTTCATCCATTATATTGTTTTATGATGAAATATTACTTATATCTTATCTGATATCTTATAACTTGCATTTTTACAAAACCAACAAAAGTTGATAAAGGGACAACAAATTTTATAGGACTGTGGTGCCAGGAGAGGTGGAGGGAGGAGCAAGCTCCTCAGCTCCTCCCATTGTACTGCTGTCAGTCTCCTGGTTCCCTCCCTCAGCCTGGAGAGTTAACTGGAGCTGCAGCAGCAGAGGCCTCACTAACAGGCAGCCTCACCTGAGAGTGATTTCTAATCAACTCAGCTGTGAGCACTTGCCTTCAATTAGGCCTTCTATTTAAGCACAGCCTGAGAGGCTGAATGAGGACTTCTTTGGGTTTGGACTTAGTTTTGTTTTAATTGTGTTTTCCCTGGCTGTGCTGTTTTTCAGTTTCATTGTTGCCATTTGTTTTGTTGGGTTTTCCATGGGAAAGGGTCAAATAAAAGGCCTTTGGCCACTTCTTGTGTAAACTTCAGTGTTTTCCTTCCACTCACCACCCAACTCAGTGGCCACACCAGCCACTGTGTCACGGGACTCATTATTCATTTCTCTGTGTAGTTCTCAAAGATGATAACCATATAAATTTGAAAATGTAATACTGATGTGAAAATGCATGAATGACCTTATTCTTGAATCAAATGTACAGGCTGACAATTCTTGGGAAACAATCCAATGTACTTTAAAAACCCATGAAACTTATTCATTGGTTTCATTTAATGTTACAAATACACACACATAAAAGCTGTGATATATTACACAGTACTCATTATTGCTTTTACAAGTAAAGTGTTAAATGACTGTATTACTTACTTTGCAGTAATGGAAATGTATTATAGTACTCTTTATATTACTGTGTGTTACTCTCACCCTACACTGAGAGGCACTCCTGAGCAGGAACACATTAGATCAGAGCTCGATTATTCCCCTCTCAGAATTACCCAGTTTAAATGAAACTGAGTTATTACCAATCAGGATAATGTTCAGATCACATCCAGTTAATTTAGCATGTTTATGTAGGAAAGCAGCAAAAGCCTCATTCACTGTAGTGCAGAAACAGCAATGGCTGCAGAAGCCAGACCTGACTGGTAATTTAATACAATGGGAATCAATCACAGTATGCATTACTTGTCAGTGCAGTAGTGATAGAGGATAACTAACTTATAACTGACTTAACCCATAGCATTAACATTAGTCAAAACCCGAGGTTTCTGCATACAATTTCACCTGCTCAAAGGCCAATGCTGCATCTATGGAAATGAGTCAGAGGAGGGGTGTATGTGCTGTTTAATCGGGGTACACGTGAGTTCAGTGGTTCAATTATAACCCTCAGATAACCTCTCATCGAATACACTGAGCACTGTCTGTACATGCAATAGTTTTAAATTCCCATGGATGAATAAGATTATTTTTTAAATAATGGCGTTTATATGAAGTGTACATCTTTTTGAACCCACTCAGTCTAAAGTATTTCGATTCGACGTCACACAAGCTGCCATTGCATACAGTATCCACCGGGGGGAGACAGAGCACCACTATTGCCCAAAATGTCTGGGACAGATTAACAATATGACAAAAAACTAATTAAAAAAGAGCAGCATGGCACTGCCATTTACTTCATATGTCCGTGATAAGAGAGATGAAAGGGATATGTGCACACATCTTCATTCAATAGATATAGTTTTCATTCTCTGACATTAAAAGCTTTAACTCTGTTAGACAGAATCTGGAACTCTTGTGGAAACACTCATGGAAACAAGAGCACGTGGACCCGCCGTCTGTCTGGATGACCCACCGGTGGTTCAATGGGAAGAGGTGGTCACCTTATTTAGTTTGGAAGTTTTGAGTAAGAGGTTTAAAGATGTCATTTAAAAACTCCTGTAATTAATGAAAATGATGGTTTCTGGAACCCTTTGAATGGGAACAGCAGCATTTGGCAGCACAGAGTAAGTCATGTGTTTGTGCTGACCCATTGGTGGGACTTTGACCCCGGTCTGTCTCTGGAGACGTTAAACTGGTCTGTCTGTGTCACAGCCCATAAGCCTTAGTCTGCCTCCACAGCACTGCTGGGCTACAAGTGCTTGCTGTACCCAGGAAGACCATTTGCATAGAGAAGACACTTTGCATTGGCAGCACATGCTTCAGTGCTCTGGGAGTGTTTATAGTCCTGTGAGTTTAACACTTGATGACTGAGAGCTGTCCTTCATGGCAACAGAACCCACAGCAACAATGACTTTTATCACCATCTTCATCTGGGCACTCGCTTTCTGCATTCAGGGTGAGATTTTTGAAACAATCAAATCTGTATGATGAGAGTATACCATATATTTGTTCAAAAAATATTATTTTACTGTTTTTATTACATGTATAAAAAATATGATTATTCAAGTATGGTTATGAATGTGTCCTGTTTTTTTCTGTTCAGAATCCACAGGTCAGGTGGCTGTGACTCAGACTCCTGCTGGTAAATCTGCTCTCATAGGAGACACTGTCACCCTGAGCTGTAGATCTAGTCCTGCAGTTAACACCAACTGTCTTGTTTCCAATGACTGTCTGGCTTGGTACCAGCAGAAACCTGGAGAAGCTCCTAAACTCCTGATAAAGTATATAAATCAGCGTATCTCAGGGATTCCTGATCGATTCAGTGGCAGTGGATCTGGGACTGACTTCACTCTGACCATCAGTGGAGTCCAGGCTGAAGATGCAGGAGATTACTACTGTCAGAGTTACCACTGGATCAGCAGCACAAATATATTCACACAGTGATAGAGAGCCGTACAAAAACCTCCCTCAGTCAGACTGCACAGAGACTGCATTGCTGCAGCTGGGACCTACTGCAGGTGCTGAGGGGGGAGGCACTGACCCGGGACACTGAGGGGTTCTGCTCCAGCACACCGAGCTTCAGTGGTTCAGTGATAGCTTTCTCACACTCAGCAATCTAATAGAATGAAGGCCAATAATAATGTCTACATGCTGTGTCATTCAATACGATGCCACAGCATTTTAATGCCTGTACAACCTGTATAATCAAATATCAGGAAGAATTTTTACCACCGGAGGGAGACAGAACACCATCTCTCACCTGGTGTTATAACACTGCAATAACAGAGAGGAAGCTACAGTTTGCTATCCAATTCTGATCTGAGCTGTTCTAACCAGTGCTGTTTAACACACATGTGATGGCCTTATAAATATGATTGGGTGTTGAAAATGGGAACAAATAAACAATTAAATTAAAAATAGTGAAAAGGAAATGTCAAACAGAGAAACTCAGAGCTGCTCTTGATTTAATCTATCAGTAATATGAGAGGTGAAACATCCCAGTGATCCCATTGCCAACAGAAGGCTCTTCACTGTGCTCATATCATAACTACAGTGTGAAATGCTGTGAAAGGAACTGATCATTGTGATACAGGGAAACACTGACAGTGATACAGTCTTTCACTTTAATTTCACATGGAGATTCTGAGTCTGAATCACTCCCTGTGTTTGACTGTGAGACACACAGAGATGGGTCTGTTTGTTAGCATGAAAATGTGTTGGTTCATTCAGAACGTGACAGGACAACAAGCACAAAAAGGTGGCAACAAAATAAATCAACAAATGTTTACAATGTGTATGGGGGGCACAAAAATGTCTCTCCTTTTACAGGCTACCACAACAATTCATCTGCTTTTAATATGCACTGATTTAACTCACTTCAGATGATAGGCCAGAGATGTCAAGCTCGAGGATATGATTCAGTACATTCTGTCCCACAGTCCCTCAAAGCTAAATGATTGTTCAGTGGTGATTCACAAATTTAGGAAGAAAAATGGTCCCAGCAGCTGGGAAGTACAGGGTCATTCATAATAATTTCTGTCTGTCCTTTATGCTCAATCCTGCATCAGTTGTCAGTGTTCTACATTTGAACTTCCTTCCCATTGTGACATCATAGTTATGGAATGGCATATTATTCATAGATAAATATACAAAAACTTTTATGAAATACATAATAAAATAGATAATAAATTAGTAATCAAATAAAAGGATAACAAATAATTAAATAAAAAATATTCAACCGTTATGTTAAAATATTACTTCACCACATTAATTTTCACATTACCATTATCATGTTTAAATTTAATATCATAATGATGTAGTAATTAATTATTTGATCTTTATTTCATAACTAGACATAGAGTTCCAGGAGAAACTCTGTTTGCTTCCCGAAGCCTTTAAGAGTATGTTTAAAACTGTAGGCTACCGACTAAAAGTTAATAATAAGACGACTATGTCATAATATAACATACATTATAATAAGACTACTTCTTATTATCAGTATGTTGAAACTTCTAGTAGGTACAGTAAGCACTGAAGTAGTAGCAGCAGGAGTACAAGAAGCAGTCAAAGAACAGCAGAACTTTCTTTTCAAAGCATGAATTATTCATTTAAGATAATTTTACCTGAACAGCATTGCAGTGTCATTATATCTGCTTGGCTACATTATCATATTTGTACACAATACATTCTGTAGGCTACAAGGCAGTATTAATAAAAACAGCAGTGTTTATCATTACACTTGTGCAGTCAGTACGACAGGTATGCATTAGCTGTTTATTAGCAAAAAGGCAAAGCAGCTAGCTAGCTAACCTGAATTCTAACAATAACATTAGCTAGCCAACTGTACACTTAATAGATAATGATGCACAGTTATACCGCACATGTATTACACACAACGCACTTTATACAACAGTTAGTTCCGACCATGCATTGTGATTGCGCGAGACAAATTCCGTCTGCTCGAGAACCACCGTCTGTCTGGATGACCCACTGGTGGTTCAATGGGAAGAGGTGGTCACCTTATTTAGTTTGGAAGTTTTGAGTAAGAGGTTTAAAGATGTCATTTAAAAACTCCTGTAATTAATAAAAATGATGGTTTTGAGAGCACTTTAAATAGGAACAGCAGCATTTGGCAGCACAGAGTAAGTCATGTGTATGTGCTGACCCATTGGTGGGACTTTGACCCTGGTCTATTTCTGGAGACGTTTAACTGCTCTGTCTGTGTCACAGCCCATAAGCCCTAGTCTGCCTCCACAGCACTGCTGGGCTACAAGTGCCTGCTGTACCCAGGAAGACCATTTGCATAGAGAAGACACTTTGCATTGGCAGCACATGCTTCAGTGCTCTGGGAGTGTTTATAGTCCTGTGAGTTTAACACTTGATGACTGAGAGCTGTCCTCCATGGCAACAGAACCCACAGCAACAATGACTTTTATCACCATCTTCATCTGGGCACTCACTTTCTGCATTCAGGGTAACATTCCTAAAACATATACAAATTGTTATACTGTCTTCAATTTTAATGGAAGTATAAAAAGTAAATGTATTTGAAAGATATAAAATAACTGCCTGGGCAATAATGTGACATTCTAATGTTACAATGGATAATATAAGTATTTATATTTTTTATTCTTCCCTTCAGAATGCACAGGACAGGTGACTGTGACTCAGACTCCTGCTGGTAAATCTGCTCTCGTAGGAGACACTGTCACCCTGAGCTGTAGAACCAGCACTGCTGTGTACAACAACAACTGGTTACACTGGTATCAGCAGAAACCTGGAGAAGCTCCTAAACTTCTGATATACGATGCAACATCACGTAGCTCAGGGATTCCTGATCGATTCAGTGGCAGTGGATCTGGGACTGACTTCACTCTGACCATCAGTGGAGTCCAGGCTGAAGATGCAGGAGATTACTACTGTCAGAGTGTACACTCCATCAGTGGCTGGGTGTTCACACAGTGATAGAGAGCCATACAAAAACCTCCCTCAGTCAGATTGCACAGAGACTGCACTGCTGCAGCTGGGACCTACTGCAGGTGCTGGGGGGGAGACACTGACCCGGGACACTGAGGGGTTCTGCTCCAGCGCACTGAGCCTCAGAATGCACAGGGTTCTGCTCCAGCGCACTGAGCCTCAGTGATTCAGTTATAACTCTCTCACACTCTGTAATCAAATACAGTGCCCCCACTTTTCCCAAGCCCAAAATACCCAGTTATATCAGTAAGCCCAGATAATCACTTTTACCTTCTCTGTTAACTCCAGAGAGCAAAGAAAAGCATGAGCGCTCCTCTGAAACATGTGATGTCAGCTGCTGCTTCTTTTCACTCTGCAGTACCCCAGTTGTGCTCACACAGATACTGAGTCAGAGGAGGACTCTTCTTGTGCAGCTTCAACAAGCAGACTGTAGGAAACACAACTGGCCACAAGGGGGTGCTGAGGTGCAAGTGAGACATTGTCATGCTGCATACTTATTACCTTCATCTCTGGGCTGTGCTTTCAACTGTTATGTGCAGCTTTGAGGGGCTTCTGAAAGAACCTGAGGACACAGGAGCTTGGGATGGTATTCTTCAAAGATAACTAAAATTGCACAACATTTTCTCAGTTAATACTTTCAGTGTTTGAAATGCATGTCTGTGCCAGTTACTGAAAGCAGACTGAGGAGAAAGGGAAGTAAAACAATGCTTTTCAGCAGTAGAGTAGAGCAGAGAGGAGGACTGAAGCCCAAAGTGCATCCTGAACTGAACCCATATTGTGAGTGACTGCTTCACCACAGGATTCTTACAGCTTTAGGGATTGGTGAGGGCCAATGAGCCACATATAAGCCCAGACAGGCAGGGTGAGCAGCATGATCTGGCCTCCATAGTCACCCATGAAGGTCCTGTGTGCTGTGAGGGAAAGCTTTTACACAATAAAATGCAGTGAATGTTAGCAGAGCAGTAGTTATGCTGGAAGATAGGTAAAGCTAACTCCTGGGTCTGAAAAGAAAAACCTCACATATATACAGGGATGTTTCCCATTCCAAATTCATGTAGAGAAAACAGAGTCAATATTATGACTGACATATGATCATTGATTTGAAGAAATGAACCTTGGTTTGGGTTCAGTTAGTATCTGTCGGGTTTAGCAGGTTTATGTGAGGTGAAGGGAATGCTGGGTAGTGAGGTGGCTGGATCAGACACAGATCATCATGGGTCTGATACAGAGAGGAGGAGATCCCACCCTCCCTGTGCCACTGCCCTGTTCTGTTACACATTATCTGCTTATTCCACATTCATTCTTATTATCACTGTTATTGTATTTGATGTTATGTCAGCTGCTTTCTTAGCCGGTTTTGTTTTTGTTGTTATTGTTTTTACTTCCATATTTCACTGTCATGTGCTTGTGTTTATATTTTCCTCATGTGTTTTCCTCAGCTTTGAGCAAATTATATGACAAGCAAATATAAGACAGGAGAAAGTACAACTTCACCTGGGCCCATCTCAAACGACTGTACTGTCCTCTCTTTGTACCAGACACAAGACTCTGCAACATCATCATGTGAATGAAAGTCACTTAATTACTTTTTTGGAACTAACCAAATCATTATTGACTTATATAACAACAAGGCAAACAAGCACTTGTGGTTATTATGTAAAGGTACCAGTTCAAGGTACTCCTTTGGTCTGCCACAACAATACCCAGGATAATGCAATGTTTCAGCTGAGCTACAAGCAAAGCGTACATAGTGCAGAACTGGCTATATTAAAAGAATAAATTCCATTATTTAATTTGCAAACTTCCAACCTTTGAGGACTTCTCTGAGAATATACTTATTTTTTGGAGCACAGTCCTAATCTCACTCAGCGGCTTTTAATATGCACTGATTTTACTGACCAGAATTACAGGCCAGAGATGTCAAGCTTGATGATATAATTCAGTACATTCTGTCCCACAGTCCCTCAAAGCTAAATGAATGTTCAGTGTTGATTCACAAATTTAGGAAGAAACAGTCCCAGGAGCTAGGAAGTACGTGGTCATTCAAAATTATTTCTGTCATGTAATTTCTGAAGTGTAATTAATTCAGAATGGAAATACAAGCACCTTATGGCAAAACAAGTTTGCACCAACATTGACCATTCTCAAATATGATATAACACCCTTATTTGAGTTACCCTACATAGCTGGCTGGCTAACAAGCAATATTAAGGTAAAACATTAAAACTCCTGTAATTTCTGTAGCCTACCTGTTAGATCCAGACAGAGAACTGATCAATTCATTGTAAAGTAATGACAAAGAGACCCTGCATTTGGGGAAAAGCTTTAGGTATCTACTTACAAGTCTGAAGGATGTAACTGTCCAAGACAATACTTGAACACAATATTGTCTTCTACTATTCTAAGTGACTGGTAAATTTTGGTATGATATAGTTGCAATCGATGAGAAGTCCAAATGACATATTAATTGATAGTTGTTTGCATTTTAAGAACATTCCTATTGTGACATCATAGAGGCTGAAATACTGAAAATTCTAAACCACTTGAACTTACTACTGTTGCTGGGAAACAGAATGATGTGAATTCTGTCCAATTCTATGTTGGAAATTTAAAACAAGAAAATGTTTTAAATAACAGCATGAGTTTAGAGTGCTGAACAAGCAAGAGTTTTATAAGATGTTGGTTTGGGCTGTGGTTCTGCTGTCCAGACACTATTACACCAGTGTTAAACTGCTCTGTCTGTGTCACAGCCCATAAGCCCTAGTCTGCCTCCACAGCACTGCTGGGCTACAAGTGCTTGCTGTACCCAGGAAGACCATTTGCATAGAGAAGACACTTTGCATTGGCAGCACATGCTTCAGTGCTCTGGGAGTGTTTATAGTCCTGTGAGTTTAACACTTGATGACTGAGAGCTGTCCTTCATGGCAACAGAACCCACAACAACAATGACTTTTATCACCATCTTCATCTGGGCACTGGCTTTCTGCATTCAGGGTGAGATTTTTTAAATACTCATATTCAACTGTTTTTAATTGAATTGTAATAATATTGGTAAATATTTGTAAGATATTTATATATGGGCAAAGGTGTGATATTTCAATAGATATTAAAGTAGTGTGGTTGATTTTTTTCTTCTTCTTCTTCTCCTCTTCAGAATCCACAGGACAGGTGACTGTGACTCAGACTCCTGCTGGTAAATCTGCTCTCATGGGAGACACTGTCACCCTGAGCTGTAGAACCAGCCCTGCAGTTTATAAAGACAGTGATGGGGATCATACATTCTGGTATCAGCAGAAACCTGGAGAAGCTCCTAAACTCCTGATCTATGGGGCAACATACCGTAACTCAGGGATTCCTGATCGATTCAGCGGCAGTGGATCTGGGACTGACTTCACTCTGACCATCAGTGGAGTCCAGGCTGAAGATGCAGGAGATTACTACTGTCAGAGTGTACATGAGATCAGCAGTAGTGCTGTGTTCACACAGTGATAGAGAGCCGTACAAAAACCTCCCTCAGTCAGACTGCACAGAGACTGCACTGCTGCAGCTGGGACCTACTGCAGGTGCTGAGGGGGGAGGCACTGACCCGGGACACTGAGGGGTTCTGCTCCAGCACACTGAGCTTCAGTGTTTCAGTTATAACTTCTCATTACTCTATAAGTTCTCACAAGTAATACAATAATTGAGCATTTTCATGTCTGTACATCCAAAAGTATCAAAGCCAAGTGGATGGATAATTATGGTTTCATGACACAATTTTTTCTAAAAAATAAGTGAATTTATCCAGGTCAAACACAGTACAGAAAGCGAGCAACTGGATTACATGCATGAAGCAGTTTTCTGCATTCACTCTCAATAAAAGCTTGAACATGAACTTAACACAATTACTCCCAATCACAATTAATACCATCATATCAAATGTGATTTTTTGGGTAGGTTTCCATAAGAGTAATCTTCTTTTACATTTTCAATGTCAGAAAGTATGGACATGAATTAAGGAATAATTTAGAAACACAGCTTAAATCTGTCGGAGAGACTGAACTAGTCAGGATCTGTAGTGTTGAACTGGATTGGACAGCGGTGCTGTTTCCATCAACAGCTTCACACCTGAGCTGACTCTTCCTCACCCTTACAGCTGTTACTGTATTATCCTCAACAATACTACGGTCACTTGGGTGCCACCTCAGTCCCTTGTGTTGAATACAGTGTGAAAGTGAGGCACTATCGGCCCCTCCATTGGACTGATGTGTGTTCTACAGAGGTGTTTCATAATCATTATTATGGTGTCTCTGTGCTTCTTCTCAAATAGAGACCATATAACCCCTCTTATATCACAGTAGGATGGCTTCCCCTTGTGGTGTGGAAAATCATCAAGTCTAAGTACAGTACAAAATCATTGCTGTCCTGACTAGTTATTTATCAGTATGTGGCCCAGACTGATATTATTAAATACATATTGGTTTGTCTGAATCATACAACAGAATGTAGTAATCTTAGCATCAAATGGCCCTCATTTGATGAGGTCAGCACAAACAGTCTTTAAACAGATAACCATATGGAATAACACATACCCTTTGCTCATGGTAATCTGCAGCTATTCACATCATATGCATGATTTGATAGTGAGCGCTGTAGCGTGGGCGCTCTCTTACTGCGTAACCAAATGCATTTATTTGGAGCTGGTGCTGATCAGGACATCCTAAGACAGAGGAGAGAGACTCATGTGTGCTGGCAGGTAGAGGCATCCTTGATTCCATGGTGATGGCCAGGAGCCACGTGAGCACAGAGCCTTGGTAGACTCTCAGCCTCTGTCCCCACATCATCTCCTCCAGCAGAGGCATAAGCAGAGGAACTGCTGTGTGGAGACAATTCAACAGACTCAGCAAGAGCCTGAGAACGAGGTGAACAGTCAGAGGCTGGCTGCTCATTAAGTGGAGCCAAGCAGACTGGGTGAACTAGACCTCTAACTCAGAGCTAGACCTACATAAATCAGACTCAAGGTAAATGTTAGCAGTGTAAGGTGAGAAGTGTCTGAGAGTCTTTCTACTCTGACTGCTAAAACTCTTGGAGAAATGAACAGTTTGTCAATTTAACATGGTCTTCTCATTTGAACAGCATGGCCATATATTTAAAGTGAAATGTACATAAAAGCAGTACATTATAATTTTCATTCATAACATCTTGATCTGCTCTGATCTATGTGCATAATCACTGGGTATGAAATACAGACACTGATATAACTCCCTTCACCCAGCTCTGTCATGGATAGTAGTTAGAACAGTGTGCTTCAATAAATCTGAGAATATTATTTTCAGATAGAAAACGTATCAATGATACCATCCTCTAATCAACTCGGTCTCGCTGGATGTCTCCATCATCAGCAGAGCGGCCTGGTCAAACCTTATCTTCTTTGCACATGGGAGCAGTTTATAGCTGACGTCTCTACTGTGACTGATACCTCCACCATGTAACTGATTCCTCTGTCGTTACTAAGTGTCATCTCTGTTGCAGTGGTGAATGTTACTGTAAATGTTGTTTTAAAGACAGACTGATGCCTCCACTTCCTGAAAGCTGACTGGGAGAAAATACTCCCATGCTACTGTAGGAAGGATGGACTGTCAATGTGACTGAACTGAGCCTGTAATCCTACCTTTGTGCTTCTTTTTCATAGACTTAGTCGTTCCAGGTGCACTCTTCACTGGCGCAAGTCCAGGACTCCTTTCAGTGTCAGGCTGAGATGCATCGGCTACGATGCGGATGGTGAAGCAGATGAGGGAGACAATTACAGCGAACACCAGAATCCAAAGCTCCATGGCCATTCTGCTGGGAACGAGGGACATTCTGTGGAGACAGGCATCTCGTGAGAACACCATTCACAGCCAGCCACAAAAATTTTTAATTTCAAGTTTGCCAACAATGTTAATTTATTGAAAGAGAAATAAATTCTTGCTTTTGATAGATACTTTTGATTTGCATGTATCCTGAATTCAGGAATTTGAAACCTCAGCTTGGTGCAAATTATATGGCTTGCAAATATAAGAAAGGAGAAAGCACAAATTCACCTGGGCCCATCTCAAACGACTGTACTGTCCTGTCATTGTACCAGACACCATACTGTGCAACATCACCATGTGAATGAAAGTCACTTAAATTCCTTGTTTGGAATAAAAAACCATGTTTGGAACTAAACAAACCATTATTGACTTACCTAACAACAAGGCAAAACAAGCCCCTGTGATTTTTGTGTAAAGGTACCATTTCAGGTAAAGGTACCCCTTAGCTCTGTCACAACAATGCCCTGGATAATGCAGTGTTTCAGCCAAGCTTTAATATGCACAGATTTTACTCATAGAATTATAGGCCAGAAATGTCCTTTCTGTCTGTTCTTTATGTTCTATTCTGCATCAGTTGTCGGTGTTCTACATCTCGACTTCCTTCCCATTGTGACATCATAGTTGTGGAGTGCCATTTGAATCAAAATTAAATAAACAAATCCGATTATGAAGTAAATAAACAAATTGATATATAAACTAATCAATACACTGTGAAACAATTCAATAAATAATTCTCAAGTAATTATGATAAAATATATTTTTATCATACTAACTTTCACAATACCATTATCATGTTTCATTTTTACTTCATAATAGTGTAATAATTAATAATTTCTATCTTTATTTCATAATAACACATTTTATTTCCAAATGCCTTTTTTCAAACAACCACTTTTATTTCATAATGAAACTTTTATCACAATTACTTGTGGAGTGCAATTAATTCAGAATGGAAATACTAGCACCTTAAGGCAAATCAAGTTTGCACCAACATTGACCATTCTCATATATGATATGACACCCTTACTTGAGTTACCCTACATAGCTGGCTTGTTAATGAGCTATATAAAGGTAAAACATTAAAACTCCAGTAATTTCTATCGCTTATCTGTTTGATTCAGGCACAGAACTGATCAATTAATTGTGAAGTAAAGATAAACAGACACTGCATTTGAGAAAAAGCTTTAGGTCTCTAGAAGGTCTTACAAGTCTGAAGGATGTAACTGTCCAAGAAAATAGTGGCACACAATATTGTCTTCTACTATACTAAGTGACTGGTACATTTTGGTAAGATATAGTTGCAATCGATGACAAGTCCAAATGACATATTAATTGATAGCTGTTTGCATTTTAAGAACATTCCTATTGTGACATCATAGAGGCTGAAACACTGAAAATTCTAAACCACTTGAACTTATTACTGTTGCTGGGAAACAGAATGATGTGAATTCTGTCCAATTCTATGTTGGAAATTTAAAAGAGTAAAATGTTTTAAATAACGGTTAAGAATTTTCAGTGCTGAACAAGCAAGAGTTTTATAGGAGCACCAACAACAGTCTTACTCTATGATGCAAATTTTGAAAAAAAAAAAAAAAGGATGTGGTATTAAGGCTGTTTTAAAATAAAAGTGTTCATGTGGGCCATATAGAAAAATATAATACACATGAATAAAAATGTAAAAGTCTATAGAGGAAGGGGTTTTGAATACAGTACATCATTTTATGATGAAATATTACTTAATATCTGATAACTTGCATTTTTAGAAACCAACAAAAGTTGATAAAGTGACATCAGATTTTATGGGACTTAATTTCTCTGTGTAGTTCTCATAGATGATAACCTCATACATCTGAAAATGTAATACTGATGCAAAAATGCATGAATGATCATATTCTGGAATCAAACTTATAGGCTAATAATTCTTGGGAAACAAACCAATGTACTTCAAACACCCATGAAACTAATTCATGGGTTTCATTTAATGTGATAAATGTGGTGGCACAGTGGCAGGTGAGGCCACTGAGCTGAGCCAGGTGGTGAGTGGAAGTAAAACACAACAAAAAGTGGCCAAAGGCCTTTCATTTAATTTTTTTTTTTTTTTTTTTTGGGGGGGGGGGGGAGCTACAAAACTAGAACATACTCAACAACAACAACAACAACAACAACAACAACAACAACAACAACAACAACAACAAACACAGCAAAGCCAAGTCAAACAGCCACTCAACAGCTCAAAGTCCCCCTTCAGCCTCTCAGGCTGTGCTTAAATAGAAGGTCTAATAGAAGGCAAGTGCTCACAGCTGAGTTGATTAGAAATCACTCTCAGGTGAGGCTGCCTGTTCGTGAGGCCTCTGCTGCTGCAGCTCCAGTTAACTCTCCAGGCTGAGGGAGGGAACCAGGAGACCGACAGCAGTACAGTGGGAGGAGCTGAGGAGTTTGCTCCTCCCTCCACCTCTCCTGGCGCCACAATACAGAGACACTTCCACACTTGTTCCATACCCCTCAGGTGATACCTTGTCCTTGTTGACTACGATGGAGAGAGCAGCAAAATCCTCTTTCACTACAGTGGAAAAACAGCCATGTTTGGTCCTTCAGTGTGATGGGAAACAATGAGAGTATGGATTATGTGTGAGTGCAGCAGTGACAGGACATAAATAACTCACACCCCGAAAATTAGGCAAAATCCAAGGTTTCAAAGTGATAAAATCTAATTGTGCGATTTCACCGCCTCAAAGTTTTACACTGCTGTTTAACAGGGGTACATGTGAGAAAAAGAATATGATGGCAAAATGTGAATGATGTTGGTTTGGATTGTGATCCTACTGTCCAGACACTGTTACACCAGTGTTAAACTGCTCTGTCTGTGTCACAGCCCATAAGCCCTTGTCTGCCTCCACAGGACTGCTGGGCTACAAGTGCCTGCTGTACCCAGGAAGACCATTTGCATAGAGAAGACACTTTGCATTGGCAGCACATGCTTCAGTGCTCTGGAAGTGTTTATAGTCCTGTGAGTTTAACACTTGATGACTGAGAGCTGTCCTTCATTGCAACAGAACCCACAGCAACAATGACTTTTATCACCATCTTCATCTGGGCACTCGCTTTCTGCATTCAGGGTGAGATTCACAAAAAAAAATATTTAAATTGATATGATATTTTTTATTTTAATCAAAAGGAAGTATATGGCTGAAATTAACTGTATGAAATAACATGGTGCAATGGTGTGACATTCTAATGTGCCAATAGAAAATTTTAATATTTATTTTTTATTCTTCTCTTCAGAATGCACAGGACAGGTGACTGTGACTCAGACTCCTGCTGGTAAATCTGCTCTCATAGGAGACACTGTCACCCTGAGCTGTAGAACCAGCCCTGCAGTTTATAAAGACAGTGATGGAGATCATTACACATTCTGGTACCAGCAGAAACCTGGAGAAGCTCCTAAACTCCTGATCAAGTATGCAAATCAGCGTATCTCAGGGATTCCTGATCGATTCAGTGGCAGTGGATCTGGGACTGACTTCACTCTGACCATCAGTGGAGTCCAGGCTGAAGATGCAGGAGATTACTACTGCCAGAGTTACCACAGTGGCTATGTGTTCACACAGTGATAGAGAGCCGTACAAAAACCTCCCTCAGTCAGACTGCACAGAGACTGCACTGCTGCAGCTGGGACCTACTGCAGGTGCTGAGGGGGGAGGCACTGACCCAGGATACTGCTGTACTGCCAGCAGGGCTCTAGGGGGCAATAGAGAGCTACAGACCTGGAAAAAACCTCTCTGAGCTGAAGAGGAGCTTCTCTGTGTCACACACAGAACCAACATCAGAGCTGCTACTGCTGAACCACACACTTCTGTACCACAACATCACTTATTTTATGTGCAGAGAGAATTCACACTGACACAGAGATGAGAAGATTAACATTAGAAATGAATAACTGTATCATTTTATACCTGGAATTCACAATGAGGGCTTGAGAGTGAAAGGGTCAGATTATGTCAGTCACCTTTAATGTGTGAATCAGACATCAAATCATGGATGTGATAAACACAATAAGTAGTGATGACAGCACAACTGAAATAGTCACGCACACACACACACGCACACGCACACACACACACACACACACACACACACACACACACACACACACCATGTACAGTATGTAGTGCATAGTTAACAATGTCCCAGCTCTTCATAACTTTCTGATGATGTCTTATCTCTGTAATATACTGATCATACATTGTGTAAACTTCATTACAGAATATGTTTATATATGTCATTCATTTCAGTTGAAAAAAATATTTGATAATATTTTAGGTTTTGCAGTTAAACATCAAATCAGAGCTTTTACATTCAGGGGTAGAATAATTTTCACAACCCCATCCAGTCTTGTGCTATGGCTCTGTGCTGGGGAGGAGAGCTCTGTGCTGGGGAGGAGAGCTCTGTGCTGGGGAGGGGAGCTCTGTGCTGGAGAGGAGAGCTCTGTGCTGGGGAGGGGAGCTCTGTGCTGGGGAGGGGAGCTCTGTGCTGGGGAGGAGAGCTCTGTGCTGGGGAGGAGAGCTCTGTGCTGGGGAGGAGAGCTCTGCTTTGGGGAGGTGAGCTCTGTGCTGGGGAGGGGAGCTCTCTGTGCTGGGGAGGAGAGCTCTGTGCTGGTACAGTGAGTTTCATAGAAGATGAAGACAAAACAACTTCCATTTCCCTGATTTTATTTGTTACACTAACAGTGTCAATAGATGAGGGAAATTCATGCTGAAGTTTCCATTTAGAGATGGATAGGGAGTAAAATCACTAAGCTGTAAGCAGTGCTTGCTGCTTTCAGAGCAGATGTGAGAGTGTGAGTTCATTCAGCTGTGAAATCTCTAATCTGAGCATCATGCAAATGCAGGTCCCTGGTACAACCACCTCCCTTTTCCCCTTCATCGTCACTACAGAGCTAAAGCCTCCACCTCCTCATCTTCAGTGCACATATGAGGCCAGCTGCACACAGCTGTCTCAGTCAGGGCTATTTTGGGCTGAAAAACTGTGAGCTGTTGGGCTGAAAGTCACATTTGCATATTTGGGGCGGGGCCGGCTGCTTCTGCTGTCCCTCAGTGGGACTGATTCTCTCTCAGAATAGAGCAGCACGGTGGCCAGGTGTCTGGCCCGTCCCCAGGGGGTTAGTGTGAGCTGTGCGCACATCCTGCTGCACAGAGCTGATCTGAGCACACTGCACACATCACTCCTCTTCTCCTCTGCTGGGAAACTGCTGCTCTTTCACTGATCCCAGATCAGTTACCTCTCGCACAGTCTTTGATCACCACCTTCTACTTTCTACAGTGTGTGAGACTCCTATAAAAGTCAGGCCAGCATGAAATACTAGAACACTGACTGAAATAATATTTATAGTGATTATGACTTTATTACAAAAGGAAATACATCTATATGGCAATACTATTATGATTTTTAAAAGAATATATTTCATACTAAAAACATGGACATCATGCAACTGGACTAAGGTCACATGGTTTACACCCAGTGCACACTTTGCACAGAACTGTATTTCTACCAGAGCACCGAACTTCACTTTTTATAATAAAAATCAGGACAACAAATAATTTGTTCAAAGAGTCTTTATTATGTAAAGAATTCAAATCACTCAGCTTTTGCCAAAATCACAGAAAGCAGCACACATGAGAACACACATGAGTATATTTGGAGATGAACACAAGCAGAGCACATGTAAGATGTGGGTGCTGGAGGAAGGATTGACACACAGGCCAGTGTGACAGCAGTGGGGCAGTAAGAAGCAGAGAGGCAGAGTACAGAACAGGGTAAAAACAGTGTAATCAGAGTGTGAGAGCTGGGCCTCTGCCCGGCCTACTCAGAACAGTCGGCTGGCCTCAGTGTCTGAGGGACGGCGGACTGTGAGCCCTGTGTGGCCTCACAGGTCAGTGACCCCGCCTTCTTCCACTCGTCCGCACTGAGAGTCAGGGAGCTGCTCCAGCTGTACAGCCCGTCCTTCTCCAGGACCCCCGCGCCCCCGGCCACACCCGAGCTCATGCTGCTACCATCCACTTTCCAGTGCAGCTTCCAGTCTGAGGGGAAGCCCTTGTTGGCCAGACACAGCAGTGTGGCCTTTCCCTGATTCAGCTCCACACTGGAGGGGGGCAGGACTGTGAGGGTGGGAACTGTGTCACCTGGGAGACACAGCACAGGTGTGAGGTCACAGAGTGGACACAGCAGCATGAGCCAATCAGAGCATTCAGACAGTAAGAGCTGAATGTCAAACTCAACTCATCAGCACAACATGTGACTGTACTTTACACTGAAAGATTTGTGAAGCACAAGAGGGACTGTTCCTCAGTGCTAAGCAAGGCAACATTTTACACCCCTACACATCCAGAGCCATTTCACTAAATTATATTCATCATAATGCAATTATTAAATGACTTACATATTAAAATATAGGTAACGCCACTGTAAAATATAATTGCTTGACTTATAAAAGGACTGAAAATTAGCCAATGATATTATTCATTAAAATTTCATTAAAGTAGTCTTATTAAATTAGTATTTATAAACTACATAATTTATCAAGGAATAAAATAAGAATTGAAAAATATCCTACAAATACCATTGGTTCGATTGGATCAAAACTGTACAAAACTGTATTGTTTCAAAAATACATTTTACTGATATACTTTCGGAAAGTATAATGGAGGGATTTAATGTAAAATTTAAACAATTAGAACATTTTTGGACATATCTGGCAGTTTCAGTTAAATAGTAACACAAGCGAACACTTACAAGAACTTATTGATTTTAACAACGTTTAAATAATACATGTTATACTCCATTTAATGGCGCGCTTTTTAAACTAAACACTAGCATCTACCTTTCGAAAAACACATCACAAAACAAACACAGACATTAAGTGCAGTTAACTGTAAATCCTTCCAAGCAATAGTTCATGTTTAAATCAGAAATATGTTACATTCGGAAATCGAGGGAAACTGTCAAAATAATATCCTTTACGCGCGCATCCGCAGTTACCAGATATTAGCGGTATCCCAACATGCTGAAATAAGAGTCATTATTATCACCTCCGACACCCAAATGGAATTAATTAACTTTGGGGGTTTTTATATAATGTGCGGAAAATATATGATCAAAGATGTAGGCTTTGGAAAACAGCTGTACTCTCTAGAACAAGCCTTCATTTAGCAAGTCTATTTGATTCTCATTAATGCTGTCTCAGAATGAAGCATATTATTATACATATTATTTTGTGAAGCTTTTCAAACATTCGTGAACATTAAAGAGACACCTTGCTTGCGCTCGGAGAAATGTGTTGAATAGAAATGACTTACGTCCAATTGACAGTTTGGTGCCGCCGCCGAAAGTCCACCACAGTGATACAAACTCATTATACCGCTGTACAAAAACCTCTCGCTCAAGAGAGACAGCTTTCATTTCTCCGCTCTTCAAAATTTGACCCCCGCAACTTTTTACAGTGTATGAGATTTATGTTCTTTTCATGAACTTTGGCATTTAGGAAATAATTTTTTGGTGAATATGCTTTGTGCATCCTTATTCTTACGAAGCGAAATGATAACTTGATATAATGTGTAGCCCATATGCACAAGCAATGTGCACCGTTCCAACAATTAACGAAATGAGTTTTCTGAAAACGAATACTCAAATATTTAAAAATGCAGATGTGGATAGATATGAAAGAAATATTACTTACGTCCAATTGACAGTTTGGTGCCGCCGCCGAAAGTCCACCACAGTGATACAGTCTCATTCATCGGCCGTACAAAAACCTCCAACTCAAGAGAGACGCATTTCCTTTGCCTGTGTTCATCTTTCACACATCACTCATCTCGCAATGTAAAGTTATGAGTTGTTTTTACCATGGGTTACATTTCGTTTCAGCAAATATGTGTGTAATCTATACATTTTTATGTTCATATTTTATCTGTTACCCCGTAAGTAAACAACGCAAACAGACAGAAAGTAAGAGTACAAACGCCTTGGTTACTCTTCAAAGAAAATATTACAGCTCATATAACCTTGAGATGTTTCTTGCAGAAAACATCACGTTTTTTCCCCCACTTACTGCCGACATTCAGTCTGGTCCCACCACCGAAAGTCCCCACAGTAACTGAGTCTGAATAACTGCTGTTGAAAAACCTTCCTGCGCTGCAGTGACCGATCTGCACCGACAGGCTTCTGTGGGATTGTTACAGCCCTGCTGGTCACTTGTACAACTACAACTGAAATATGTCTTGCTGTCCAACGAGAGCGTGAAAACTCAGCGCCCCCATCTGCTCCCATATGCCATGGGGATTGTCTCTCCTCAGGTTATACAGCACTGAGTATATTCTGTATTACACTCACTGCTTTGCTTATTGATTCAATACCTTACTCAATGGGCCCCTATTATATCCCAAAATCAGTTTTGCTTGTATGTGATTTTTTTTTCTTTTTTCAATATCAGGCCCAAAGAAAACACATAAACATGTTTTAATTCTCACTGGAACATTTATGGAAACATCAAGAGTAGATGAGCAAAATAAATCATATTTACAAATGTAATTGTACTCCAGAATAATCTGTTCCTCAGAGAGCTGTTGTCTTTGTCACCCTGCTGTTCTGGGACCAGAGAAGAAGTGCTGACATTTGGAAATAAACAGTGGAGAGTGTACAAACCATGTGTGTTATAAAGTGCAGCCATCTCACATCACAACCTCTCAGACCAGAGTCAATATGAATATCATATCAAATACAGCTACAATACAACACACAATTCACCTCTGAGCTCATGAAAATGATTGACTCTTCTCTGAGTGATAATGTACTGATATGAAACATATTTCAATGTAAAGTCATATAGATTCTGTGGAATATTATAATCAGTGAAACACAAATCTTGTGTCTCAGTGTCCCTGGCTGTTGTGCAGGAGGTGCAGAGAAGGCTACTCCTCTTTGGCTGCAGTCAGAGCTTCCTGCTGCTGCCCACAGTCCTGGAAGCATTCAGGACCATGGACAGCCACAAGGTTACCCAGAGAGGTGAGGGTATGAAGAGAGTTTTACAGGGGGAGAGACCCAGAGGCCCATGGGTGCTTTTGTTACTTTTTTAGCCCTCCTCAGCTCAGAGATGGAAGACTGAGGCTTCATGAAACCCAGAATGGGAGGAGCTATCCTATGATCACTGATGTTGACCAATCATCACATACTGCTTTGGGTCAACACACATATTTAATAAAAAGTCACGACTAATTGTCAGCACTTTCTGGTGTAAAATACATTGATGAATCAAAACTTCAATATGTGAGTTTCTAAAGCAACATGTGACATCTATCAGATTTTGAAAAAGTCGAACACTTTGGTGACAGAACAGCAGGTGCTTTAAACACAAAAATGACAAGTACACAAATGATTTAATGCGTCAAAGCAAAATCAGGACAGTGTATTCTAATCAAGGAACAGCTGAATCCTGAAAGGAAAAGTGATTCACAAGTTGGATCTCATCCATGGAAACAGACACATTTAACAGGATGGTTATGAAAAGCCAACAACCCATATGAGCTCAGAAGTGAATCTGCACCTCACTTATACAGCCAGTGCAGATGCAGTCATAGTGCTCTCCCTTTTAAGCAGCAGGGTCTTCTAAACCACCCTGCAATGTCATGATTGTAATTTCTGTAAATGTTAATGTGTGAAGTGCACTGTGACACTGTCAGAACTCAGAGAGACTCAGGTGCAGACAGAGATAATAAACAGGAGTTTATTAAGCAGCCAAATGTAAAGTCCACAAATCCAAAATCAGAGTCTGAAATCAGGCAGAGGTCAAAACCAGAGAGACTCGCAAGGCAAGGCAAGGCAAGGCAAGGCAAGGCAAGGCAAGGCAAGGCAAGGCAAGGCAAGGCAAGGCAAGGCAAGGCAGGCTCAAAAGGCTTGTAACAGAGCAGGTAGAAAACATACTGACAAACTCACAGCTAATAGAAGAATGAACAGGGTATAAATTCAGAAGACTAACAAGCAAATGAGACACAGGTCAACAACAGGGCAGGTGAAATAAATGAACAATCAGCTAGACAAGTAATGAGGAAGGCGGGGCGAACACAAAGGGCAATGAAAACAAAAGCATGAGGACAGGGGAAAACGGAAAAACCAAAACATACAAAAACAACCAAACAAAGCTGAAAGTAAAAAATAGAAAAGCATTTTCATTTTGACAGCATTACTAACAGACACTATGTCAAACCAAGTTCCTGCTGTACTCAGGAAGACTATTTGCATAGAGAAGACACTTTGCATTGGCAGCACATGCTTCAGTGCTCTGGGAGTGTTTATAGTCCTGTGAGTTTAACACTTGATGACTGAGAGCTGTCCTTCATGGCAACAGAACCCACAGCAACAATGACTTTTATCACCATCTTCATCTGGGCACTCGCTTTCTGCATTCAGGGTGAGATTCAAAAAACTACTCAAGTATATGATGTATTGCTTGCTTGTTTTAATATAAATGTAATGCAAATTTAGCAAATATTGCATGCAAATAACTAAAGATTTTGTATCACTAAATATTATAATATTCCCTACATATGGATAACAGAGATGTATGCTGTTTGTGATTTCCTTCAGAATGCACAGGACAGGTGACTGTGACTCAGACTCCTGCTGGTAAATCTGCTCTCATAGGAGACACTGTCACCCTGAGCTGTAAAACCAGCCCTGCGGTGTACAGTAACTATTTTTCCTGGTATAAACAGGAACCTGGAGAAGCTCCTAAACTCCTGATAAAGTATATAAATCAGCGTATCTCAGGGATTCCTGATCGATTCAGTGGCAGTGGATCTGGGACTGACTTCACTCTGACCATCAGTGGAGTCCAGGCTGAAGATGCAGGAGATTACTACTGTCAGTACGTACCGAACATCAGTGGCTGGGTGTTCACACAGTGATAGAGAGCCGTACAAAAACCTCCCTCAGTCAGACTGCACAGAGACTGCACTGCTGCAGCTGGGACCTACTGCAGGTGCTGAGGGGGGAGGCACTGACCCGGGATACTGAGGGGTTCTGCTCCAGCGGTTCAGTTATCAGTTCCAGAAGCTCTCACACTAAATACAATGTTTGAGCATTTTCATGTCTGTACATCCAACAGTGTCAAAGCCCCATGGATGAATAATTATGGTTATATAAAATACCAATTTTTTATAAAATAAGTACATTTATATCAGAGGAGGCTGGTCCAGAGATGTAAGGGAGGATGTTTAACCCTTATATATGAGAGGAAAGAGGAAGACTGAAATTAAAAATTGTAATGTGTAATAGAATATTGGAAGCTGTTATTATAATAACCTATTATTATTGTTATTATTAATAACCTTGCTGTTATTAATAAAAACACTTTTACATTAATAAACTAACCATTAAGGCTAGTTAGTTGGTCATTTTATTGACACAAAGTGATAAAACATTTGGGTCAAAACAATGAAAAATCATACATAAAATAAACCCATAAGTTAAAAAAGGTAATGAAAGCAGCAACACAAAGTCCCATCACTCAGTCCATAGAATACTGCTGGTGCTCCAATAACTCAAGGCAAGCATGTAACATCACTAAAGTTCTGTTATCAGTGTCCACAAAGAGTGAGCTCAGTTCAGTGGAGTCATGCCCATATTTCACACAGATATCCTGTGTGTGAGGGCACACCAGTATATGTTCTTCATTCTGTATGCCAGTCTTGCAGCAACACACGTTGTTCAGGTGGCGTACGGCTCCACCTTCCCATTTCCACTCGCAGTCAGTGAGAGGACAACCGGAACCGTGTGAAGCTTATTCTCAAGTGGTCTTCAATATACCAGTGTATGGCTGGGATAAAGTGGATGGATGGATATATCTGGGTTGATGTCTTGGTAGGTCTTGTACCTTGTTCCCTCTTTAAATTGCAGTTTCTTAATCATCTCCATATAGTCACTCTCAATAGGATCTTGTTTCTCCATTATCTCAGATAAATGTGAGTTCATAACTTGGTTCTCTTTTCTGGTTATTTCAAACACATGCCATAAGGGGTCATCAAGCATGCCATGACGCTCCTTCACCTTAGTCAAAAACCTGGCTGGCTTTTCTCTCACTAAAGTCTGCACTGAAGGAAGTCCTGCCTCCAAGAGCCAGGTTAGGTTCAGTGTCGCAGACCTCACCCCAAGTGAGGATTTCACTCCAGTCATATAGAGAGTTTCAACAGGTTTTAAGGGCACTTTTAACCGAGCCTCACACCCATACAAGACAGCTGATGAGAAAGCAGCCTCAAATACCTTTAACACAAAATGGGGCATCATAGTTGGTTGATAAGAAGATGATTAATTTGTTTAAATGCTTTGTTTTCTCTTTGACATGTAGAGTGAGGTTCGGGAATTTCAATCAGCAGTGAAGATAGCTCCAAGATATGTATAACTGTTACAACGCCTCACCATAAATGAACCAAGCTGAATAGGCTGCCTGCCTTCATCAGATCTCAAAATGGCCGTAAACTTTGTTTTACCTTCATTACCAAGAATCTCATATTCATTACATTCCACATCATATTCCTCCAAGTATTTCAGTTTCTCAATCAGCATTAGAACATGGAGTCATTTCAAGAATCCATCGTCTCCACATTGTTGTTTAAACTTTCTGATCAACAGGTCAACAAACATCACAAACAAGAAGCAGGATGTGGGGGATCCTTGCCTCACCCGATGGATGATGTTATTGCTGTAGTGCCCAGGATACTTGTTGTTACACTGTACATTGACATCAGAACCTAAATCATAGTAACTCCACACCCCAAGCATTTTAAAATTGTGAGCAGTTTTCCTCATGGAACCCGGTCATAGCTTTGGAGAAGTCTATAACAGCAGTGTGCAGCTGAACCTTCTTTCTGATACAATAGTCCATTATAAGCCTAAGTGCCACAATGTGTTCAATGCAGCCTCTTTTAGGTTGGGCTCCTGCCTGCTCCCAGAATGGCTCATACCAGCCCATCAGTCTATTGTTCAGCACATAATCACACAACTTTGCTGCACTGTTGATTACACTTATCCCCCGGTAATCATCACAATCAATGGCATTACTTTTCTTGAATAACACGATCAATCTAGCAGGGGCCCAGCTCATTGGATAGCCAGTCACAAAGATGAGATTTATATGCGTGCATAAAAATATTACCCAGTCGCCGGGCAGAAATTTGAACACGCCTGGGCTTACCCCATCAGGGCCCGCTCCATTTCCCCACTTTAGCTGGTGGTCGATCACATGTTGAGTCTCTGCTGTTGTGATTGGGTCATCCAGCAGTGGCGTATTCACATTATAGGCCTCCATATGCAGTGGGTTTTCTCCCTCACCAGCAGGGAGGTTCAGCAGCTTCTCCATATGTTCTTTGAAGTCAGCTTCAGAAGGCATCTCTTGGTGAGGAGTTGAGGAAAACTCCCCTTTCCAATCAACGGCCTGCCACAACATTTTAGCATCACTGCACCCCAAAATACGCTGCCAATGGGGTGAAAGTGCTTCCTGATTCTGGGGCAGGCTGCGGGGTCTAAGAGCTCACTTGTTGGCTCTGGGCTACACAGTTATACAATAAATCTGCAAACCACACAGCCATATCATTCAGGTTTTGGTCACAGCTAATGATGGGTGTTTCCAGTGAACTTATGTTGAAAGAAAATTGATCTGCATCTATATTGTGGTGTACAGCGCCTATAAGGCACTGGTTTCCTGCGACGCGGGTTGCCAGAGTGATTCATAATAGAATGCATACACAAATCCTGACCACAGTGACAAAAGCTTTGCATTAAACGTTTCTTCAGGGAACACGAGTTCTATAGACAATGGGGCGTGATCGGATGGCATGTCAGTGTTTTGGTTCACTTCAAAGCTTTCAACACAATTAATATGACATGCAGAGATTAGACAGTAATCCACTTCAGAAATCAATTATTTTTCTCTTGTGATAGGTTAGGGAACTAGGGAGGGAGTAAAGACGCTGTGTTCAAGTTTTTCACAATCAATAGATTATTGCACACCTGAATAATACTCTTTCCACTGGTGTTTACTGTTTCATCAACAGGCTTGTAGTGCATGTTATTGCTACCTTCAAGCAGCTCATTCACCTTATCTCCACACCTAGTGTTCATGAGACCAACTACCACATAGCCAAAGGTGTTGTTCTGGGTTCTGGCCTGGATCTCAGAAAAACGTACATTAGAGAAAAAAGGGGAATCAGATGGTGGTATATAGGCTCTGCCAATCATTATACCGGGAACGCTCTGCAGTCCAAACCAAATTTGCTCTTGAGCTGATGTGCCAATTACGGTGACATCATTGTAAATATCATGTCTAAACAGATCAGCGACACCCCCTCTCTGACTGTACTGGTTATTGGCTACCACAGGTATAAGTCTAGGGGCGTGGGTCACATGAGCTCTTTTAATCTCTGTCAGCACCACTATGTCATGGTCCCTCAGCCACCATATCACATTCATATTTTACAGTTTATTATGCAGCCCATTAACATTCCAGAACACAAGTCGTATATGTTTGGACCCAGTATCTGAAAAGGTGACACAAACTTACAGACCACCTCCCCATCTTTAGTGACAGCGCGCTGCCTGTAATCCACTCTGATTGTGCACCCAACATATGCAGGAGCTGCCCTCTCAGTTTTTGCATAGGCACGCAGCCTCTTCCATTCCCTACGAATGGCAGGATGTAGACCTTTCATTATGTAAACTTTTTTATGGTCTTCTTTAGTGGAGTCCTTCAACGTTCTGGCATTATCCAACACAGTCTTTGCCTCTGTTATAGTAATCACCAACAATGGGCGAGGTGGTGAATTTTCATCCCTTGGGTTTCCAAGCCTCATAATTTTAGCAGGCACAACACCAGGGCACTGAATCTCCACTCATATGGCTTCAGCATCAGCTGCATCCTTTTCCCGATGCTTCTCTCCTTTTTTACTTTGCCACTTCCGTAAATAGTTTTCTCTCTCTGTCTTTGTTTCCCAGATTTTCAAGTGCATGTTGCTGGCTCCAGCTGTCTTCACCTTGCTATACTGCTCATAACAGTCACCATTTGGGGTCTTATGCTTTTACTTACTGCACTTGCTTCAGAAAGTTTTTGCTTGAAGACTTCATTCTGAGCTTTGAGATCTTGGACTTCCTTGCCAGGAATATCCGGTCTTGAATTAAGCTCTTGTATCTCCAGTAAGGCCTGCTTCAGCATTGCAACGCATTCCCTTCTCTGTCTTGGTGGATGTTCAGCAAATCCAAGAATTGAGACTTTTGTCCATATATGGGGAATATCGGCACTTGTCAATCGTTCTTCTCCTGTTGACAGCAACCTAAAAGTGCTAATCTTCCAAAAGTGACGGAAATGACCAAAAGTGATGAAAATTCTCAAGAAAAAATGTTGTATAACATCGATTTATCATTGGATCTTTAACATAGATATATGATGGGTTAAAGGACTGGCTCTGAGGAAATGTGAAATCTTAGAACACCCACATCGTACATGTGGCTTGCTATACACACACACACACACACACACACACACAGTTTTTCATCATAGAATTCAGAGAATAACTTATGCTAAAATAATTCACCCATGCATGACATTTTTTCCCTCTCTGCCTGTGATTGTTCAGGAAACCTAAGTGCTAAATTTAACGCTTTAAGGGAGGTGACCCTCTCTTCATGATTGACATCGTGTATGCCCAAACCACTGGCAAAGCATTCTTGAGAACAGTGTCGACTCTGTTTTAAATCACCAACCTATTTTTTGTCAGTTTGAATTGAAAGACTAAACTGACCGTAGATGCTTTGACAAGCTGTGAAGAAACACTTGTCGTTTTGTCAAGGGCTGATTTTTCTTCTGATTTTCTTCAATTCAGCAAAACTGCTTTTGCTAGCGGAGTCACCTAAATTGATAATGTGTACCGGTGACATAAAAAGTGAATTATGTCCGTTAGCAGTATTTTATGTTTTCTTCTAGCTGCACCCAGAAGTCTATGAGTAGTCTGAATATTCACATTTGTACATCGATAAGGCAGAATGGAAAATGACAAATAAATGAGTCATTCTATGCTTAATTGGAGACTGCCACGGCACCATAGTGGAAGAGGAATGGACGGGCAAGGGAATGTTGTGGATTATCTTTCATCAGCACCATGTTACCTTCTAGTTTAATATAACTGAGGTATAGTACTTAAACAACAAAAAACACAATTTGTTGTCTCAGATTATTGTTACTTGATAAACAGACTGTTAAAAGCATTCAGTAGCACAAAATGCAGAGACATCGATAGAGCATTAAATGAGTTTATTGATAAGGGATATTGTAGAGAATGTACTTGGGCTTGGAGTCTAAGGGGGAGGAGTAGTTCTGTCCTCGAGGTGAAGAAAACCCACCCCCCTTTTTGGCTGAAAGAAATTGGGAGAACAGTTAAGATTAGGTACCTATAGAGAAGAAAGAAGGAGAAGATGAGGCGGAGATGGGGGAGGAGGAGGTCTTGCTGTTATAATATCACACTCAAGGTCTTGGTGTTACACTGAATATCAGCATGGCTGTGATCATCTTTGGCACTCAGGCTGCGACCTCGTACCTATGACCGAGGTGTGATATTACTTAATTATTTTTGTGAATTGAGAACATAAAATTGGACAGAATTCACATCAATTCTGTTTCCCAGCAACAGAAGTGTGTTCAAGTTTTTTTAAATTTTTGATATTTCAGCCTCTATGATGTCACAATATGAATGTTCTTAAAATGCAAACAACTATCAATTCACTAGAAACATTCTCAGACAATGGGAGGAATTAAATTGAAATGCTTTATAAGTGGTGAGGTGTTGTGATTGTACACTGGTTTTGGGCTTGGAGTCCTAAGGGGGAGAGGAGTGCAGATGTTCTTGTAAGAAGAGGACCCCCCTATAGGAAAACACATAATTAGGAAAGGTGGTGATGGGGAGGAGGTGGGATGCCAGAAATGCAAAGCACGATGGGAGCTAGGTACGTGGTGTTTATATACTTGGGTGGAGACCGGAATTGCTTATAGGGCGTTGTCTGAGAATGATTCTCCCGAACTTTGTTTTAACAAACTCCATTTCACTAGAAACATTCTCAGACAATGGGAGGAATTAAATTGAAATGCTTTATAAGTGGTGAGGTGTTGTGATTGTACACTGGTTTTGGGCTTGGAGTCCTAAGGGGGAGAGGAGTGCAGATGTTCTTGTAAGAAGAGGACCCCCAAAGACTGCCAGCCAGGAAGATGTAGATGGTGGGACTGCAGAGAAAAGAAAACGTTACTGGACCAGAGCGACGTGGGCGGAATGTAAGTCTGGAATGTTGAGTCTGATGTAAGATTGGAAGGCATCGGAGGACCAGCGACCCAGGCGTTTAATTAAGTGATCTGGTAGTCCGTTTTTTGCTGCGGTGGTGGCTGCTCCGATTCTGAAAGAGTGTGAGGAAAAAACGTTAGGCGGAAAACCACATGCACATAGGACTGCTTTTAAATGTTTTTGGAACCAGTGACGTGTTACGATTTTGCCAGTTTTGTCAATGAATAATGGAGAGGATGGAGAACTAAGAAGGTTGACGCGGTAATGGAGGTAGGAAGCTAGTATTTCATATGGGCTAACTGGTGAGTCGAGTTTGAAATAATGGATAAAACATCCCTTGCCGGATTGATCGGTTTTACTGAACTTGAGAAAAAATTGGATGATCTCCTGGCTGATTACAGTGAGATCGGATAAACAGGGATGTATACTGGGGTTGAAGTAGGTGGATGTAGAGGTGAATTCGGAGCAGCGTAAGAATCCGAAGAATGCGAGCGTGAATAAGGTTGCCAGGGTGATGTCTGTATGAGGGTCGGAGTAGCCGGATCGGAGGAAATCTATGCAGTGAGTGAGTATGGGAAGCGTTATGGGATTTCTGGATGTTTGTACGCCTGGGTCTAGCCTTTGGTACCCTTTCAAGAGGAGTTGGATTTGAGGGTTGTGTATGTGAGGGCAATTGGAACCGAAAAGGAGTTTGTGGAAAAACTGTATACCGCTTAGGTATACTCTGATGGTGGAGGTTTTGATTCGGAGATGAGAGTGGGCGAAAGATATGAAAGAGGAGTATGTGACTAAACTGAATGATGGGAATTGGAGGTTGTGAAGAACATGGAATGACTTAAAGCAGTTCCAGGCGGTGTAGTAAGACTGAAGTGTGCGTGGTGATGAGGCTTGAAGGATTGTGTCGAGGGAGCGCAGGTGCAGGTGATGAAGGGGGTGATTCACAGGAACGTTAGATGTGAATAGGGAGGAACTGGAACCGGGTTGGTGTCTGCTTCTGGAGCCAATGCGTAGAATTTCTGGAATCGGAAGCGAGAAAGACAGTCAGCAATTTCGTTGTAATGACCCGGAACGTGAGCGGCACGGATGATGAACTGATTACAAACGGATGTCCAGGTGAGACGACGGAGGAGTGGCATGATGGCGTTAGAGCGTGAGCGACCTTTATTGATTATGTGGACAGTGGCTATGTTATCCGAATGGATTAAGACGGTCTTTTGTTTCCATTCGGCACCCCAAATGACCGCGGCGGCGACCACCGGGTACAGTTCGAACAGAGCGGAAGAAGATTCGGAGGGGGGCAGAGAGGAGAACTCGACCGGCCATGGGGCTGCGAACCATCGGCCCCGGTAATAAGCACCGAAGCCCACGGAGGGGGCAGCGTCGGTGTATAATTGCAGGTCAGTGGGAGACGAAACGTGGTCATCGTAGAAAAAAGAGACCCCGTTCCATTCTTTTAAAAAGAGGTGCCACAGCCGGAGTTCTTTTTGGCAATAGGAATCCAGCTCTAGGACGTCTAGTAAAGACGGGACGGACGAGGCTAGGGAGAGCAAGTACGATATGAATGATCTACCGTGGGGAAGAACACGCATTGCGAAATTTAAATGACCGAGAAGCGATAAAAGGTCTCTTTTTGTGCAGCGGGGGTTAGACAAGTGGCCGTGCAATGCTTCGCTAATCCGGTCTATCTTTTCTTTAGGGAGAGAGGCCCGGAGTTCTTTTGTGTCGAGAATAATGCCCAAAAACTCTAGAGAGGTGGAAGGACCGAAAGTTTTCTCTGCTGCCAGCGGGACACCGAGGTCGTGGGAGACCTGGAGCATGGAAGCAAGGCCGGACGCCGGGGGGGATGAGGGTGGCGTAATCGTCAAAAAATCGTCCAACAGGTGGAGGACGAACGGAACCTTGCGACGATTTAAAAGAATCCAGCAAATAGCTTCGGACAGGGTATCGAAAATCTTAGGACTGCTTTTACACCCGAAAGCTAGGCGCACAGAAAAATAAAAACCGTCGCGCCACCTGGCGCCGAAAAGGTGCCAGTAAAGGGGGTCGATTGGCATGATTTTAAAAGCAGAAGTCACATCCACTTTGGCTAACCACGAACCCTTGCCGGCGAGTTTAATGAGCCTGATTGCGTCGTCTACAGTGGAATAGTACAAGGAAAAGTCTTCGGAGGGAATCAAACTATTGATACTCGGGATTACGGAGTCATGAGGGGCGGATAGGTCGATTATTAGCCTTTTCTTGCCGGAGTATTTCCTAGTAGCAACGCCCAACGGGTTGACTCGGAATACAGGAAAGGGGGGGTTGTCGAAAGGGCCAATCATGAAACCCGACTGGACTTCTTTAGCTAGAAGAGAATCCACCACGGCTGGCTCGGCTTCCGCCGATTTAAGGTTGGGACAAATAACCGACTGGGTGGGGAACGAGACCAGGCCGGGGGAGAAACCGAGCGAGAGACCCTGGAGCAAATATGAGACGAAAGAGGCGTCCGGGTGAGTGCAGAGGTCGGTCCGAAGCCTGGAAATGTTAACTGGGGTGGAAAGGTGGCGTAATAGTCAAGCCTGATCGAGAGGAGGGGGACGGCGTTTAACAGGGCACACGAGAAACGAATGGGCGCCTGCGCAGAAGCAGCAAATATGGAGTAGCTTGCAGACACTGCGAGCGCATTGGCCGTAATTAAAATTATTACAAACCTCCCTACCCCTACTCAGTACGACCGGCCGGCCGCGAACATCAGACCTTCTTGGCAGAGGTAGGAGACCCGAGTCGGGCACAGGATTAGTAGGTCCGGGCGGCTGCGAGCCTACGGGAGCGGGTCCAGAGGACGAAGCAACCATGGAGCATAACCTAGTTGAATGTTCGGTTGAATTGCAAACGTTACAGGCTGACGGCCTCAATCCAATAAAAACCCGTGAATACACGTCAGAGTCAAGGACCCCCCAGTATGCGCAAATATTAAACTGGGATAGCCTGGCCGCGCATTTAGCCGAGAACAGCCGGTGATAGGTAAAAAAGTGGGACCCGCCGAAACGAACTGCTAAGTCAGCTACGATAGCTACGTAATCGTTCAGCTCCTTTCGGCGGTGAGGGAAGGCCGAACATATGATGTCGGTGTAGCGGCTAAATGCCAGGCTAAACTCTGGGAACGTAAGGACCTTAGTGGAAGACGGGCCGGACGTTTTCAGGGACACAGTAACGCCATCACAGTCCAACAACCTATGCTCCAAGGGGGAGGAAGGAGACAGCAGGGAAACTAAATTAACATCCGCACCTTGTAGGACTTGGGAACGAATGGCAGCAGACACAGGAATTGGGTCGAACATGGGGGCGGACGGAGGAGGGGGGGCGGAAGTCGCAGTAGCCAGGCTATAGGCCTGGGCGCGGGGGGGAATGGGGTGGGGGGGCCAGGATGGTAGAGAGGGGTGGGCGTGAGGGTCCGGAGGATATAATGCTGTAGAGCAGTGAGGGTGTTGCAGGGGAAGAGACGAAAGAAGCTGGGGTGGGAGGGATGAGGGAGGGGGGCGCTGTGCCGGGTCCCGAGGAGCGTGCAGTAGCGGCGCCACCGCCGGCGACACGAGTGCCGGGGGAAGCCCGCCGACTCCAGAGGGAACACCGGGAGCGGGCAGGGAGAGATACTGTGCCGAGTCCCTAGGAGCGTGCAGTGGAAGGACAGGCGGCGCGACGGGTGCCGGCTGGGGCCAACCGACTCCGGAGGGGACTCGGGCAGAGGGAGGGGGGGGAAGGGGGTGCTGTGCCGGATCCCTAGGAGCGTGCAATGGCGGCGCTACCGCCGACGACACGGGTGCCGGGGGAAGCCCGCCGACTCCGGAGGGGACGCCGGGAGCGGGGAGGGAGGAATACGGTGCCGAGTCCCTGGGAGCGTGCAGTGGAAGGACAGGCGGCGCGACGGGCGCCGGCTGGGGCCAACCGACTCCGGAGGGGACTCGGGCAGAGGGAGGGGGGGGAAGGGGGTGCTGTGCCGGATCCCTAGGAGCGTGCAATGGCGGCGCTACCGCCGACGACACGGGTGCCGGGGGAAGCCCGCCGACTCCGGAGGGGACGCCGGGAGCGGGGAGGGAGGAATACGGTGCCGAGTCCCAGGGAGCGTGCAGTGGAAGGACAGGCGGCGCGACGGGCACCGGCTGGGGCCAACCGACTCCGGAGGGGACTCGGGCAGAGGGGAGGGGGGGCATGAGAGCAGCCGGAGCGCTGAGAGGGCGCCTGGATGGGGCCGCTCCGTCGCCTGCAGCAGGGAGGCAGGTGAAGGATACGGGGTTGGCCTGGGCAGCCGCGGGGAAAGAGTCGGCGACAGGCGCAGCCGAGGACAGCCCGAGGGTCCAGCGGAGGTCGCCAGGAGGTAGGGTGACGTCATCAACTCCGCGCTGAGCTTGAGCAGGGACTGTCAGGACCCCAGGTCGCAGAGAATCTGAGTACAGGCGAAACAGCGCTGCTTTCCTTGCGTTCGCAGGAAAATAGACTCCGCGGTCGGTGAGAGCCTTTCGAAGAAGGGCCACGGTCCATCGGGGCGGCTGGGGAGGAGAAGCAGTGCGCTCCCTGGTGTCGATGGGAGCAGCAGGAGACCGGGAGCGAGCCTGAGCCGAAGGGGCAGCGCCGCGGCGAGGACGCCGTTCCGGGACTCTGGAGGCGGTAGAAGAAGGAGATGCCGACCGCCGGGAAACAGCTCGGGATCTCAGCCGGCGCAGGGTCCGGCGACGGCTCGGGGGGCGACCCCGGGCAGGAGCCGCCGCGGCCGGGTCTCGGACGTCTCGGGGAGAAGCCGAGGAGCCGGAATCAGGGACGAGGGAGAAGTCGTCATCGGAAGCGTGAAGCAGTAATTCCATGGCGCTGGAGGCGATTGGGAATTCAGCCAGTGCAGAAGTCGGGCAGAAACAGCAAACTGAATATGCCAGAAATGCAAAGCACGATGGGAGCTAGGTACGTGGTGTTTATATACTTGGGTGGAGACCGGAATTGCTTATAGGGCGTTGTCTGAGAATGATTCTCCCGAACTTTGTTTTAACAAACTCCATTTAATATGTCATTTGGACTTTTCATCGATTGCAACTATATCTTACCAAAATGTACCAGTCACTTAGAATAGTAGAAGACAATATTCTGTTCCACTATTTTCTTGGAAAGTTACATCCTTCAGACTTGTAAGTAGATACCTCAAGCTTTTCCTTGAAATTTAAGAATGTTTTTAACACTGCCATTTGAATTTCCCCCAGCTGTCATTAATTGGCTTAGATATACTGACAATTGAAAAAATATTCTGACAGAAAAAAAAATGAATTGTAAGTATGATTAAAATGTGATTTCTGTTAATTTTTATTGGTTTTGTAAAAATATAAGTTGAGATTTAAGTAGTATTTCATCATAAATTAAAATAATTTTTACAAATAAGTAATGTTTTTTTCATTATGTTACTACCTTCTATATTAGTTACCTAGATAATTTTACATTTTTATTCATGTGTATTATGTGCATTATATTTTTTCTCAATAGCCCAAATGAAAGAAAAAAAAATATTTAAATAATAATAGAGTTATATTAAATAATAATAGAGTTATAGCTGCTATCAAATGCTTGTTTAGTCTTTTTATCCTCAGCTCTCCAAAGTCATTCTGTAATACCTTTCCGATTCCTGTAAATAAATGCTTGTGGAGCATAAATTTGTCATTTTCCATCCTGCCTTATCAATGTAAGTTATGAACGTTGTAAAAATACAAATATTCAAACTACTTATAGCTTTCAGGATGCATCCAGAAGAAAACATGGATCTAGAAAAAAACATGAAATACTGCTAACGGACGTAATTCACTTTTTATGTCGCCGGAATGCGTTTTGAATTTAGGCGACTGCTATCTTTTACATTACATTAGGGGCATTTGTTAGACGCTCTTATCCAGAGCGACTTACAAGGCAAAGTGCATAAGAACAGTACAAAAAGTGCAAAGATAACCCTAGAGAGGGGTAAAGTCCCAAGTGCCAAGGTGATCAAATAGATCAGGACTCCCCTACAGACTAAGAGAACGTAAACAGCCTAGTTTAAAAAACAATCACAGATTAAAGAGCAAATAATAGACACATTACAAAGAGCAAGGGTGGGGAAGGGGAGAGGTGCAGCCTGAAGAGGTGAGTCTTCAGGCTGTGCTTGAAGGTGGCCAGTGTCTTTGCTGTTCTGACCTCCATGGGAAGATCATTCCACCACCGGGGGCCAAGACAGACAGCAGACGAGACCTGGAAGGGTCTGATGATCTTTTGGAGGTATGCTGGAGCTGTCCCCTGAACAGCCTGGTATGCTCGCACCAAGGTGTTAAGGGGAGAGCTCCAGCTTACCTGCTTAATATAGAATGGTTAAAGACAATCTGAGAAAATTGGGAGAACAATGGTAAACTATCTCAAACAATGCAAAGTTTTAATTAACACCATTGTCAGTTTTCTATGTGAATCTCTCTTGGACAAAATGACAAGTGTTTTTTTACAGCTTGTTGAAGCATCTCTAAGTAAAACCACTGATCTATGATCAGTTTCGTCTTTTGATTCCCACTGACTAAAGGTAGGCAGGTGATTTGAAACAGAGTCACAGTCTTCTCAGAAATGTTTTGCCTGTGGTTGGACAAACAATGAAAATGGCGAAAGAAAGATCACCTCCCTTGAAGCACCAAAATACGTTTACTGGCCAATCACAGGCTGAGAGAGAAATGCACTGAGTTATTCTGACTGCCCCTGTTCCCATGAAAGACAAGAAGTGTTGTTCCTCAATTGAAGGACTCAGGGGTTTCTTCTGAGGCATTTTGATTTTTCAGAGTTGAAATATAGGATTATTGTACCTAAGGGGATTTTATTGATTTAAAAGTGATTTTTTTAAAATTAATGACAGTGAGGTCTTCCAATATTACATTTCAAATATAGTTTTATTTTATTGTCTTCCTCTTTCCTCTCAAAAACAGGGGAGGAGCACCCTCCCTCTCCTCTATGGACCAGTTTCTTCTCATATATATATATCTATTCTTCACTGTCTGTTATGGACCAGCACATTAACAGTAGTATTGATTACAATATTTGGAAGAACAGATACCTAAAATTGTTGTATGATATTGAGTCTTGTCCTCAATGGCACAAGACAAAATGGGTTGTCATGACAGTTATGATTTAGTCATGTTTAGCAGACGCCCTGAAGCACAGAAACTTCCATTTATAAAGCTGGATGTTTATTGGAGCAATCGGGGTCACATGCCTTGCTTAAGGGTACAACAGCAGTGCCACCTGAGAATCAAACCCTTTATCACTAAGTTTGACCTGCTGCAACATAACCATTACACTACACTACTGACATATGTTTGTCAGATTAAATAACATGTTTAATTGATGCATTTCAGGGTTGCAAATGAGACACAAGACTATGAAATATAAACTGAGCTGAACCATTTGCAGGCAGCATGGTGGCTCAGTGGTTAGCACTGTGGCCTCACAGTTTCAGTGGGCAGGCACAATGGGCAGCAGTCCCTGTGTTGAGCTTGCATGTGTTTGCCTGGGTTTTGGAAGTGCTCATCTGTCCAGGGTGTCTCCCTGCTCCTTGCCCAATTCATTCTGGGATAGGCTTGATCACCAACCCCTGAAACTGTGTCTCCTATCTCTACTCTAGTGTATCTATGTACAAATCTGTGTGTGTTTCCACATTTTTATGATTAAAAATATATAAAATACTGCTTGCGTGTGAGCTATGAAACAGAATTTGGCTTAGGGTATATTTACATCATTTTTTGGTGTGTGTGTCTGTCTCTGTATGTATAGGTGAGTGTGTGTAAGAGAGTGTATGTGTGTGTGTTTATGTATGGGTAGAAGTGTCGACTGTAAAGTCTTTTTTTTTTTTTTTTTACTGTGTTTGCATGTTGTATCAGTGCATTTGTGTGTTGATACATCTGAGAGTGTGAGTGTGTGTGTGTGTTTGTGTGTAGCCATACAGGTGTGAGTATGTGTGCATTTGAGTCAGCATATTTTTATGGGTGAGTGTGTGATCTGGAGTGGATATGTGTCACAGGGAGTATGTGTGTGTGTGTGTGTGTGTGTGTGTGCGCATGCGAGAGAGTGTGTCAAAGTGTATTGAGTGTGTGTGTGTGTGTGTGTGTGTGTGTGAGACTCTACTCCAGCTGGCACAGGGACACTGAGGTGTTACATCCACACACTGTAAATCCAGCACAGAGGGGTGTGTGTGAGAGAGAATGTGTGTCAAAGTGTATTGAGTGTTGTGTGTGTGTGTGTGTGTGTGAGAGAGACTCTACTCCAGTTGGCACAGGGACACTGAGGTGTTGGATCCATACACTCTAAACCCAGCACAGAGGGGTGTGTGTTCAGTGAAGTTGGTGTGGAATCTGTTCAGGAGGGTCAGTGTGTCAGAGTCAGAGACGCTGTAGAACAACAGAGTGCCGGCCGGAAAGTCCACACACACTCCTACTCTGTACACACACACTCCTTCACCATCATCACACACTCCTACTCTGCGGTAGGGGGAGGGGGGGGCAGGTATGCGTGTTTGATTATTATTGTGCCAGACAGAGTATCTGTCTTTAGAGCAGTCCAGACTCCAGGAGTTTTTATTCAGTCCAAACACACAGTCATCACCCTCTCCTTTCCTGCTGATTCCTTTATATGTCACTGCTATATAAACCCCTCCCCACTCAGGCTCACTCCACTCAGCTTCCCAGTAACAGCAGCGTCCAGACAGACTCTCTCTGCACAAAACCTGGCGCCTCCAGTCAAATCTCTCTGGATGATCAGGATATGGCTGCTCTCTCCCTGTGCATGTCACCTTCCTGTTCCCCTCAGACAGAGACAGCTTTATGTTCACTGTGTTTGGATCCAGTGTGAGCTGACAGCCATCTGCAAACCAGAGACATTAATGAAATTAATTATCATTATTAATATTCATCTCATTATGTGTGACTGAGTGTGTGTGAGAGAAAGAGAGAAACAGGGTTGTGTTTGTATGTGTGTGCACCTCTGTGTGAGTGTGTTCATGTGTGTGTTTGGAATATGTGGGGTTGTTTGTGTGTGTGTTTATGTGTAGGTGGGTGAATGTTTGTAAACACCATCTGCAAACAAACACAAACTGAACTCAATGACCATGAGAAACACACACACACACACACACACAGTGCTGTATGTATGGACAGACTTCTGTCTGAGTGTGAAAGAGAGAATGTTGAAGAGAGGGCCTGAAAAAAAGAGTTGAAAATGGATGTGAAAGAAAGAGGGAGAGAGGGAGGAGAGGAAATGGGAGTGAGTGTTGAGTGCTGACAAACTCACATTTCCTGAGTCCTGGTTTGTTCCTGCTCTCTCCTCCATGGTCCATACTGTAGGAACAGCAGAACAGACAGTGACTGAGTGACACACAGTGTGGAAACTCTCTGTACTTACAGCAGTGTGTCTATGAGGTGCAGTGTGGAAACTCTCTGTACTTACAGCAGTGTGTCTATGAGGTGCAGTGTGGAAACTCTCTGTACTCACAGCAGTGTGTCTGTGAAGTGCAGTGTGGAAACTCTCTGTACTTACAGCAGTGTGTCTATGAGGTACAATGTGGAAACTCTCTGTACTTACAGCAGTGTAAGTGTGTCCAGTTTAGCAGCAGAGAGCGCTCTCACTCCTGAGTCTCCTGGGTGATTGTAGCTCACATCCAGCTCTCTCAGGTGTGACGGGTTTGAACGCAGAGCTGAAGCCAGCGAATCACAACCTCTCTCTGTGACTTGACAGCCTGACAGCCTGCAGAGAGAAGGAGACCAGGTCTGGACAAACACACCTTACAGAATCTGAATTTAAAATGACAGGGCTGTGGAATTGGTGATTATCATTATCAAACACAAAGCAGTGTGTTACACACCTTACAGAATCTGAATATAAAATAACAGGGCTGTGGAATTGGTGATTATCATTATCAAACACATAGCAGTGTGTTACACACCTTTCAGAATCTGAATATAAAATGACAGGGCTGTTGAATTAGTAGTATACACCTTAGTGTTGTTATTTTAATGAGTGAGACTGACTCATTTACTTCTTTGTGGTCTATAATTGAAGGTATGTAATTAATATTTTAATACTGAGTGAATAAAGTTACAATTCAGTATTTTATTTCCGTATGAACACTGAAATTGCTTTTGAAAAAACACACATTTTAATATCGCAGATTGACCGGGCAAAGTGAACAGAAAATTTAGCCTGAGTCATTATTAATATTAGTGGGATATTTAGTCACATTTGAGCCCTTCATGAAAGAGGGGGTTTGTGTTTGTTACTCACCCCAGCCTCTGCAGTTTACAGAGTGGGTCCTCCAGTCCAGCAGAGAGCGCTCTCACTCCTGAATCCTGCAGCTCGTTGTCTCTGAGCTCCAGATCTCTCAGCTCTGAGTGGGGAGAACGCAGGACTGAGGCCAGATCATCACAGCAGCCCTGTGTGAGATTACACCAACCCAGTCTGTGGAGAGAACACACACACACTATAAATATACACCAACCCAGCCTGTGGAGAAAACACACACACACACACACACACACACACACACACACACACTATAAATATACACCAACCCAGCCTGTGGAGAGAACACACACACACACACACTATAAATATACACCAACCCAGCCTGTGGAGAGACCACACAGACTGTAAATATACACCAATCCAGCCTGTGGAGAAAACACTCTATGTGTGTATTGACTAAGTCATCTACACACTCAGATTCACTTTCATACACATATTTTTATCATTTTTATCATTGTGAATAATGAAGCCTTTGTATTTATAACTGGTTGTCTGTGTTGTTATCACTTAAACATTGACTGTAGCCATTCTATTCTAATGATCAATAATTGTATTGTGAAAAGGCTGTGGTAATTCCTGTTGGTTTCCCATTGATATTGTAATTTTAATATGTTTTGGAAATTAAAGGTTATGGCTTAAGTCATTTTATGAGGTTGATTACTTTTAATTGGTGCCTTGTGCTGGGACTGTTAAGATGAACATATTGTGTTATCTGTTTGTTCTTGCACTGCATACACTTCACCTGCATTTAACTGGAGCCTTTGTGAGGAACAGCATCATCCTCATATTTTCTGCTTCCCATGTGCTGAATAGCACATTTACTCTACATTTTGTGGTGCCCTCATGTGTGAGGATAGATTTTGGCATATTCAATGTTTTGTGACTATCATTTGGCTGTATTTCATGTTTGAAAAATGCTACTCAATTCTGGAAAACAGGCAGAGTGGGGCCCCTGGAGAAGCAGGAGGGAGTGAGGCTCCTGACAAAACGGATAATGGGGCCCCAATCCAAGCAGCTTCTAAATTAAATCATTGTGCTTCCCACATTTACCACTAGATGGTGCACATGCTCTCAAACGTCACTGTCTACTGCAGTTGAATCAAGTAACAGCAAGCAAAGCTCACACTGTAGTTGTGAATTCCCCTTGGTAACACATTGATAATTCCACAAAAACTGGAAGAAAAGAATTGTTATTCATTATTGGTATTATCAATCACCCTTAATCATTCAAATCTCTTTAAGAGACAACTTTAATTGATTATGAACAATCATTATCATCTCTGAATCATGAAAATAATTGTCCATTTGGTCATTTTACTGGCATACCAACATCTTCAGTACCTCTGAAATTTAATGGCATTATTAAATTGCCCTTAACCTGATTTGAACTGAATTATACACAGTCATGCTCTGTCTTGGCTCTCTCAAGGCAAGCCAGCCCGTACCCTCCTTTGCAGATGAGTAACTAGGGAGTGAGATTGTAAACGTGAAAGGTCAAAACAAACATCCTCCAAGATCTACAAACCTTTAGCAAAAAAGCTCTGCAGTATCTAGATGATTTGCATTCTGCCAAATCAGATCTCTGCTCCTACAGAAGGGAATTTTTCCATCTTAAAAGTGAATGCTCTGCAGTGCTACAGTCATATGACACCCCTTCTTTTCTTTCAGCGGTTAACGTCTCATCCCCACTCACCTCAATTCTGCAAGGAGCCACATATAACCAGGTGCACAGAAACACTTTGCATTCTGATCTGGGTCCAATATCCGGTCTAGCCGACCTCAGGTCCCACTCTAATTCACTAAGCAGAGTTTCAGTGGAAACCACATCAGACTATGTGCTGATATCTCACTCTTCACACAGTGAAAAGGGGAAAGGGGGGTCTACTTGTGACTCAGGCTGCTCTGAGCATCATTCTTCTACTTCCTCTAAACAAAACCTTTCAGTCTATTCAGGTCTTTAATCCTGCACCCTTCCAAAGGGGGACAAGAAGATCTCAGAACTGTTTCACTACAGTTACCTCTCACTAGTGATTGGTATCATTAAGATCTTATTGATACAGTTGAACAATTTGAAACAATATTGAAACAACAATATCATCAATACTTTTTATAATTTAGAGGGGAAAAACACAACTCTTCAGAACAGAACTGCCATTGATTTTATTGTCTATACTAACAGGATATGTAAAAAAATTCATCGCCAACTTTCTGTACTGTCACACGGCTTACCATGACACTGACCTATGCAACTACATGCCGGAGGAGGAAAATGCCTTCAGCTCATTTGTTCACCCTGAAGTGCATTCACTATGACACAGAAACAGAAGAAAGTCTGGCCTCATTTTACAAAAACACACAACATCACAAAAGATTGAAAAAGCAAATTATAAATGCAGGCAAGACTGGAAATACAATAAACTAAACAAAACTTCTTCCACAGCATGGAGTGGACATGATGCACGAGAACTGCATCATGGTCAATTGCAAAAAAATAATACATGTTGCTGCAGGATGTCTAAATACAGGGTAGAGACAAGCCAGGTATAGAAGAGAGTCAAACTTTCAAATCTCTCTTCTTATACAACCTCCACCCCTGTATTCATACTCATGTTGTTTTGTCCTTAAGAAATAAGCAATCAATGCATAAGATTAAAAGGGAAGCCCAGACCATTTGGGACACCCAGTGTATCGTGCCACAAATGAAAAAACTGAGGTTGACCAGAAGGTCCAGAGCAAGTGCCAAGTCACTCTCTCAGAACCTAAGAGCCCCAAAAACACATTAAGAAAACATTTTGCCCAAAATGTTACTGTGGTCCAATTTTCTTTTTCCAATGACAGCAAAAATTGGGGAGAAGATAATTCAGGTAGACCCACAGGTACAGACACAGATGGGGAAGGAAGCTCAGAATAGTTTGACAGTAGCTGCACTGCTTAGAAAGGAACATAAGTTCCCATATGCTCATCAGGAAAAGGAAACCTGCAAACAGAGTACCTCTCCTCCTCCATCACTCTCTTCTCTCTTTGTTCAACTCCACCTTACCAAAGGGAGCATGAGACATTTTTACTCAGCGTGGTTTGCCTGTAACAACAGCACCCATTTCTCTCTAACCATTAGTTGATTAAGCCATTTAATCAGACATATTAATGGTAATTTAGTCAGTTACTGTAGACTGTTAAACCCAGCCCAACACCTCCTCATTGTGAATAGCTGCTCACTGACCCAGTGTCATGTAAGTCAGTAATGAGCTGGACTCCAGGAAGTACCACGAATGTAAGACTGTTAACATACATCTCCTGGTTAGGATATCACACAAACTAGGATGGACTGTAGAAATGAGATCATTATGTCTGTATTTCCATTTCTTGATACAGTCACCAGGATAAACAGTCTCTGTCAGAACAGCACAGGAGTACCTGGGGGTAACAGCCAGGAATCACCCTTCCACAGCAGCTCCTGTCTGAAGGGACTAAACAGTCCAGTCCAGTCTGGGCCAGACCAGACCTAAAGCTGTAGTCAAAAGTTCATCTGATCCATAGGGCACCCCCCTCAGACTTCTCATGACTGGATCACTGACCACTCATACTGTACCTCACTAACACTCCTGACCACTTTAAGCATAAACCTCCCAGGTGCTGCTGTTTTCATATTTTCCATTACGTTTTATTGATTGTGTTTGTCAGTAGATATGACTGTACCTTAATAGTCAGTCCTTGACTGTTCGGAAGGTTCTCTTTTGATATGTTATTCATGATTGGTTCTCTGATGTGACAAAGAAAACTTTCATTGATATAAAACTCAAAGGCAATGCATAACATTTGTTCTGAATGGAGGGTCAAACATCTTTAGAATGGATTAAATGAAATAAACTACAAATTAAACACAAATACAAAACTAATATTACATACTTATTGACAAACTGTAAGTTCAGTTTTTTATAAGGTCATTTTTATTCTTTTTTTACATTCAAAGAAGCAAATGGAAATTCTTTGGAAATGCTGAGCTAAATCACCAGCAGTAAAGGGACAGGAATAGTGGAAAAAGAGAGAGGATTACAACAACAAAAAATAACAAATACAAATGGACAAGGAGGACAAAAGGATTGAAAATAAGAGGACAAATTCACACACAAGAAGAAAAAGGAATTTGGACATTTATTAAAAAGGCGAACACAAAAAGAAAACAGAAGAAAGGTAAGCCTTTACAAATAGAAAGGTATAAAATAAGAAAGGCCAACCACAATTATAAAAAAGGACAAAAGATAGAGAACAAAATAAAACTGAAAGGGAAAAAACTACATTACATCACTGAATTAAAGTTTGCAGCATTACCATTAGCCACCTAGCTGTGTGTCCCAACTGTAAAAAGTGACACTTAAAATTGACAGATGGAAAACAGGTTGATTGACAGGCCAACTCAGCACAGGCGAGTAAAGTAGAAATTTAGGCCAGGCCGAACAGAGAGTGCTGCAGCAGGCAGGGCAGAACTCCTGCAAGATTATCTACCCTATATCTACAGAGTACCAGGAGTGCTAAAGCCAGGAAATTATTGAAAAACAAAATCATAGAAGACCGTCCTAATACAAGGGAATGAAGAAATTGTTTTTGATTTGGAGAAAAGACTCCTCAAATTAAAAGAAAAGCTCCTCCAGATAAAACGATAACATATGATCTTCCAAGCCTGTTCGTCCCCAGCACCCCAGACACAGGTCCAGCCAGCAGAGTACTGACTCCCCCCAGCCCTCCTGCTGCCCCAGACTCACACACGGCCTGCTGCAGCTGAGAGAGAGCCTGTCCCTGATGGAGCTGGAGTTTACGCAATTCAGGGAGAGCAGCAGGACCAGCGCTACAGAGAAAGACCAGACAGAGCAGCTGAAAGAGTAGCTCCAACAGCTCAGACAGGAGCACAGCTGCACTGAGACAGCTGCAGGAGGAGGTGAGCTCACTGAAGGAGGAAAACAAGCAGCTACACAGGGAGTTAGCCAGGACCAGACAGGAAACACAACAGAATGCCCCTCCTCAAGACCTGGACATGAAACAAGCAGAGCCCAGAATACAGCAAGCCCTGACACCACCCACGGCTTCACAAGGCCCTACAACCCCCTCACACATAACACCCCCCTCCCCTAAAACAGTCATGCCCCCCCCCCCCCCCCCCCACCCCCCCCCCTCCCCAGAAAGACCACACCTATCCCCATATCTAAACAAGCTACACACTTCCCTAAGACACATCACTCACACTACATCCCCCTAATCACACTACACCCTCCAATCACACTACACCCCCTAATTACATGACACCCTCCAATCACACTACATCCTCCAATCTCACTACACCGCCCAATCTCACTACACCCCCCCAATTACACTACACCCTCCAATCACACTACACCCCCTAATCACATTACACCCTCCAATCATGTGGCACTACCCAAACACACTGCCCATCCCAGACACACAGTGGCCCCATCCACAGACACTGCCTTCCTGATGACTCCAACCGGACGCATGTGGATATGAGACGCATGTTCCCGGAAAGGAGGGTGTGTAAGCTGTGGTGTCCCACGACTAAGTCTGCCCTACAGCAGCTCTCACACAGCATCCTGGGAAACCCTGGCACCATCATCATCCACACTGGGACCAATGACCTGGCCTCTCAGTGGGAGGGGGTGGCTGCCTCTGTGATTGGAGTGGCTGAGAGAGCCACACAGCGCTTCCCCAGGGCAAAGATTATTATCTCCACCCTTCTGCCCCGTGCTGACGTGTCACAGCACACCATAAACAGCATCAACAGCCAGCTGAGCAGGGGCTGCTCACAGCTGGCTAACGTACACCTCGTCCACCACCCCAATCTGAACACGCAGCATCTATGTGACCGGGTACACCGAAATGAGCAAGGGGTCAAAATATTTGCCAAGTACCTGAGAGACACCGCCTTGGGCCGACAGCCAGCCAGCCCAGCCCCATACCCAAGCACAGCCGTCATGGGACACAGAGGATTCATGTGCCCAGGAGGACTGGCCCTACACAGCACCAGGGGAGAGGCAGGATGCCCACGCTGCCCACCCCACTCTCACCACCCCCCCACAACCCAACACTCAGCACCACAGCCCAGCACACACAGACTGGACTCAGCTATTCTGCAGCCCAGCACACACAGCCTGGACTCAGCTATGCTGCAGCCCAGCACACACAGCCTGGACTCAGCTATGCTGCAGCCCAGCACATACAGCCTGGACTCAGCTATGCTGCAGCCACTCAGAGCCCTGCTGGCTCTGACATGAGAAAGATCTGCTGCCTGCTGGGTTTGATCTGCAACAAATTAATAACCTAGAGGTGAGTGAGTAAAAAAATAGATGAATAAATACATAATAATTATTATAATTAAGAGTATATGATGCACATTTTCAATCATAAGCTAATCCTTTGTAAATCAATTAGATATATAGTTTCATATTTGTAGTTTATTTAATTTTTCCATACATTTATATTTACATTTAGACTCTAAAAATCTGTAGCTGGAACATCCAGGGTCTGTGGTCCTCATCACTTGATCTGAAGAGCACAGATCCTGAATTTGTAAGTAGTTTGGAAAATGTTGATATTGTGCTACTCAGTGAATCCTGGTGTCGTGCTGATGTGTCCACAGAATGCCCACCCAACTTTAGAGAGATAATTCTCCCTTCTCTTAAACATATGCATATAAATCATGGCAGAGATTCTGGAGGCATTATTGTGTGGTACAAGGAAGAAATAAATAAATTCATTGACCCAGTAAAAACAGGTGACACTTACCTTTGGTTAAAAATAAATAAAAAAATCTTTACATCTAAAAAAGATATGTACCTATGTGCAATCTACATCCCCCCATTGGATTCTCCCGATTTCAATGCATCCATTTTTAATGATCTGCACACAGACATCTGCCACTTCCAGGCCCAGGGAAGTGTGCTGCTCTGTGGAGACCTAAACGCCAGGACAGGTACTCTCCCTGACTTCCACACCACTGAAGGAAACAAACACATCTTTGGCCAATCTCCTATGTACCACACTCCAATCATAAAAACCACAAACAGCCACGACAATGTCATTCATAAAAATGGTAGACAGGTAGTATCTCCCTGCCAAACCTTGGGTCTGTATATCACTCATGGTAGGATCAGAGGGGACTCCTTTGGAAGGTTCACTTACAGCTCAGCTCTTGGGAACAGTGTGGTAGATTATGCCATTACAGATGTGGACCCCTCCTCCATAAATGCATCCACTGTCAGGCAACAAACCTCCCTATCAGACCACAGTCAAATCATTGTATATATAAACAGAACAAATGAGCCAGACAACATACAGACGCAGCCCAGTAAGCTGTACTATCTAAAACACACATACAGATGGGCTGAAAACAGCGTAGAAGAATTCGGCAAAGCTCTTAACTCACTTGAAATCAATAACCTTACTATTAACTTTATTAACGCACAGTTCAAATCAAACAAATCAGGCCTAAATCTGGATGTTAAACATATTGAGGACATATTTCATAAAGCACCCAAAATATCAAACCTGAAACTACACAAGAATTGTAACCCAAACAAGAAATATAAAAGTGATGTTTCAAAATGTACATTCATCACCAAAATGTTTTGATGATGAATGTAACTTAATGTGGAAAAAGTTACGGAAACTGTCTAATCAAAAACATCACCAGCCCCAAAACCAAGATTTACGCTTGGAGTTCTGTGAAACATAAAGACAATACATAAATACTCTGAAACAGAAAAAGAGAACCTCATTAGCAAAACTCTCATAGACATTGAAAAATTAATTGATCAAAACTAATTCTGGGAAATGTGAAATAATTTCAATTCGGCACAAAAACCTGCATTAACTTTAAAAAATGCCTCACTTTGGTGACAGTATTTTGAAACTTGTATATGGACATTGCACAAAACAAATTAACAAAAGAACAAATTGAAATCGAAGAAAAACTCGCATCCTTAATTCAAGAATTATAAACTTCCTTACTGAGCACAGTATCTTGAGTAAGAGTCAAATTGGATTCCTCCCAAAACATCACACAATAGATTTTATTTACACCCTATACACCCTCATAGATAAACATGTTCACCAAATTAACAAAGGAAACATCTTGGTATTCTTAATTGACTTTAAAAAAGCATTGGATTCTATTTGGCACCAGAGATTTAATTATAGAATACTTCAAAGTGGTATTGGGGGTAAAGTATATGACATCACTACATCAATGTATTTAGAAAACAAATGTGCAGTGAAAATTGACAATCAAAGAACAGAATTCTTCACTCAGGGTCGTGGGGTGAGACAGGGCTGCAGCTTGAGTCCAACGTTATTTAACATTTACATTAATGAATTGGACACAATATTGGAACATTCTGCAGCTCCTGGACTTACTCTACATGACTCAGAAAATACATTTTTATGATATGCAGATGACCTGGTTCTGCTGTCGCCCACAAAACAAGGGCAACACAGAACCTGGCCATCTTAAAAAAAATTCTGCCAGTCCTGGGCCCTGGCAGTAAACTTAAAAAAGACCAAAATAATGATATTCTAGAAAAAGCAGATACAGTTTCACCTTCTGCAACACAGTATTGGAACATACTAGAGATCGACCGATATGGTTTTTTCAGGGCCGATACCAATATCGATTATTCGTAGCCAAGGAGGCCGATAACCGATATTTGGAGCCGATATTCATTTGCAGTTAAAGTGAAAATATTGGCATCAAAATTTTGAATAATTCAAACTCCAACACTTAACTTCGTTTAAATGCCTTTAAGCATATGTTTATTTAACAGCGTTTCAGATTTACAACATGTTCAAGGTTTTTTTTATCTTAGACAATAGACATCTTGTTTTAAAATTCTAACAAAAAGTGCAGGGAGCTCCCAGCCTCAGCAGCATGTCTTATAGTTTTCAAGTGATTAAACCATTAGAAACACTAAATAGCCTACAGCATCTTCACTTTAATAATCAGTGTTTATCACAGGAACAGACAGCTGCCGCTAACGTATTGGGCCGCACAGTAACGTTAGTAGTCGTGAGTTGTAGAGTTTCTCATGTGGCTTCCACACAAACACACGCTATTGTATAACAGACATTCTCCCCATTGCTACTGTCTGCTGAGCGTAGAGCCAGAGGAGAAAGCGGACCGGTGGGCTAACGTTACACTAAAAGCTAATCAGCCTTCACCTCAACGTGCTTCCCTGCAATAAAACTGGACTGAATTGAGTTCATTAGGTTTTTACTCTCTCTCTCACTCACACACACATACTTCTACTATCACGGACTATTTCTATATCGATATTGTCAGCAACTTTGTTTCAAGTGATTAACAGACACGTCTGGAAGGACTGCGATCGAGCAGAGCTGCCGCTCATATATAAATAACATTATTGGGCTTACAGTAACGTTACGAGTAGTTATGAGATGTAGAGGACTTGGATGTTTATTACAATTTCGGGAGAGTCTGCTGCCTTAACTTCCCTTCGAAACATATAACTGCTCTCCGGAGCTTCTCCACTCGGCAAAACTTTTTCTCCTCTCCGCTGTGTGTAAGAGCACTGTTCCATGCACAGCTTTCACTGCTGATTGGCTGTTACCCGTGTCATGGCTCTGCGTGTAACAAATCAGATGGTGTTGTGGGTGGGACAATGCTGGAGACTGAGTAGTGACTGCAGACAGTGAGGCGCGGCTGCATCAGAACCAAAATAACCCAGTTTTAAATTGATCTCTTATCGGCCGGCGAATTAAAAAAAGGCAGATGCTGATATCAGTCAAAGTGCCGAATATCGGCGACGATTATCGGCCCGGCCGATAATCGGTCTATCCCTAGAACATACCACAAATTACACATACCTTGGTCTGAAAATCAATGCATCGGGGAGCTTTAACTTAGCAGTTAATTCACCACAAAAAGAAAATTTTACAATATTAAATTACCTATAAAAATCTGGTTAAAATAATTGACAGAATCTTACAGGCTATTGTGCTGTATTGTGCTGTGAGGTATGGGGTCCACTTAGCCATCCAGACTACTCACAATGGGACAAAAACCCAGTGGAAATCCTGCATGCTTAATTTAAAAAATATATACTCCAGGTCGACCAAAACACACCAAGCAATGCATGCAGGGCAGAATTAAGCCGTTACCCTTTGATTATTATCATTCAGAAACGAGCATTAAAATTCTGGATTCATCTAAAAACAAGCGAACCAAATTCCCTCCAATATAAGGCCTTCCTATCCCAAGAGCTAAGCCCCAATAGAAGTCCTCTCAGTCAGCTGGCCATTAAACTAACAAACCAAATAACTAACAATATTAACTATGACATGTTTCAGACCAGCACTGCTTCAATTAAAATCAGCCAATTAATAAATCAAATGAAACATTCTTATTTGGGACATTGGAAGAAAATGACAAAACCGCAAAACAAATTAAATTGCTACACTATGTTAAACAGAAATTAAAAACTGGCAGAATATCTCTCCACTGTCAGAGATACGAAGCAGAGACAGATCCAAACCAAATACAGACTAAGTGATCACAGCCTGGCCATTGAAACAGGCAGACACAAGCAAACCTGACGCCCCAAAGAGGAGAGGATATGTGATCACGGTGAGACAGGTGAGGCTGAGACAGAGCTACACTTCCTCCTATACTGCACAAATTACACAAACATTCACAAAGACTTCCAAATTTTGAAACACTCCCTGTGGAGAGACAATTACCAATCTTACTGGGTGAAGGACACACAGCCTCCCTGGCTGCTCTATATGTAGCAACCTGTCACCAGTGCAGGAATGTAAAAAATGTATAAATGTTAGTTAATAGTCATTCATTGTATGCATTCATGTTTGTTCCTTTTTCCCCCATTATTAATTGTGTTAATTGTTCTGTTATTGTGTTAACTGTACCATTTGCTTTGGCAACACAGCCCATGTCATGCCAATAAAGCACCTTGAAATGATGTGCTGCCTAATGTTTGAAATATGAGCCTGGAGAACGTTGTTCAAATTAATTATTGATTGCCCAGAAAATGGAAAATTCACAAAGATACTCATCAGGGAATGATAGAATAGCTATCTAATCAGGGTCTAATCTCCCTCTCCCCATGTAAAGCTCTGCAAATTATTAGAGCTTCAGTGCTGATGTGATCACCAAGAAAAGGGCACGCCACGTCCGACAAACTATCTCCTTCCTACATGCTGCAGGCTCTGCAGGTGTTCTAACGATTAACTCCAGGATAGTTTAAGTAAACCTGTTCGCTTGCTCGTTCCCTCACAGGCACATGAGCGCACACACACACACACACACACACACACACACACACACACAAGTGCTCCAGAAGGGGAAGGAGCCAGAGGGAGACAGACAGGTGATAGCCCCCTGTGGTTGGGCATGTTTATCAAAGGATTCTACATTTGGGGGCTTCTTAGGGCTTACCACCAACAAAGAGGGTTGTACCATGCCCAATTCCACTTTTAACTGGTAATCCCAAATGTACATCCATTTTGGCTATCATAAGTGTGTCGTTTCAGTTTCTGAGTAAAGCTCTGCTCCTTGCCATGCTTGAAAAGCCTGTTGCCTCTTTGGTCACTGATTCAGGGGTATTTACAAGGGGGTGGAGTCCATTTGTCCCTCTCAGGCCATGTCTGGGTGCATGGCAAGGGACCATAAAAGAAAGGAGCAGGGTAAATAATCATAAAATGCATGGCTAGCCTATGGCTAGAACACACACACGTAATCCCACTTTCACACTGAACTTCAACACAAGATAATTCTGGTCAGGAACAGCACAGCTGGCAACCCTAAGACTCATGGGATTTTATCCTGCTTTAAATTCCTGTGATAGAGGAGTAAGAAGAGAGGGATGAGACCAATGTGGACAAAGGAAGGAAGGCTGGAGAGAGAGGAGTAAATTGAGAGAAGGAGCTGTTTAACATTTCTCTGTATGGAGCCATAATCACCAACTATTTACTAAACGTCACACAGTACACAGCACGACTCACCCCAGTGTCTGTAGTTTACAGTTTGGACTCTTCAGTCCAGCACAGAGCAGCTTCACTCCTGAATCTCCCAGGTTATTGTAGCTGAGGTCCAGCTCTCTCACGGGTGAGTTTGATGACTGGAGAGCTGAGGCCACAATTTCACAGGACTCCTCTGTAAGACCACAGCTGCTGAGTCTGAAAGAAATAGGTGATGTGTTAATATGTAACACTTAATATTTCAAATGTAGTTCTGACAGTGCTCACTGATAAAGAGTGATAATGAGGATTGTAAGATCTACAAAGCTCTGAAGAAGATGTCTGTGCTACACTCTCCAACTGCAGCACTTTACACCTGAGAATAAGATGTCCTGCTCAAATCTGACAGTTCTACAGCTGTGGTTCTGACCCAAATAGCCCCTTTTCCTCTATTCAGTTCTGTCAGAATTTGGGGCTCATGGTCCAGCTACCTTTTCCACAGTCTTTTTCAGGCTAAGTCTGGGCTTTAAGCCTCACTCATGGCCCTACTCATGCCCCTGAGCCAAGTGTGGACAGCAGGGCTAAGGATGGAGTTATCAGATCCTTTTATACTGTATTTCATTATTAAAGCAACTTCCATGAGAGTAAAAAAGCAAACATTATCACACAGCTAAAGGTTTACAGGAGTATTCACAGGAAGGCAAGGGGGTTTTTAGTTCACATCTGATCAGCAGTGCAGCGTGTCTGTTCTGATGGTTTATCATTTCTCAATGACCTGTGACCAAACTTTCTGATAGTTATTGGTTTCATGAATTTTACAAAAAAAACCCCAACGTAGTGTTGGGAGACAGTTTTGGAGAGCAGCACTGTGTTTGAGAATGTGTATTGGAATTACAAAGGAATGTTGCCGCATCCGACCAGGGCCAAATGGCGCCTCCTGGTAACGACCTGGTATCTGCCGTCTGCTGAACTTAGGGTTCCCCATTACCATATCTGAGCCATCACATGCAAATGTATTTGTCTTAAACTGTATAAATGTTGACCACACATTGCAATCATTGAACATTTTGCTCCATTCTTGTGTTCCCACGGCCGGCTGTGTAAGTAAAGTACCTGTCTTCAACTGCGAGCATGGTACCGTCTCTTCATTAACAACATGGTTGTTGTACTCATTTTGATAATTTTATTGTTTACTAACAGTAGGAACACCAATGTCAAAACAGTTCACATCACTGATGTTAGGACTTTTTTCCCTTCCCCACCAGGGGTCACCAGAGACTCTGTGCTTCTTAACTGTGTTCACCCATTCTGTTGATTGCCCAACCTGTGTCTCATTTACCTTGTGTCATGTGTGTCGTTTCCTTATTAGTTAGTGTATTTAAACCCTGGTCTTTGTCTCTGTCATTGCTTAGTCTTTGTTAGTTCGACCTGTTTCAGTGTAGTCCTGTGTTCTGAGCCTCTTGGTGTTTTTGAATTGTCTCTGTTTACTTGACCTTGACCATATTGCTCTGTCTTTGGATTTACCCTTTTTGGATTTCCCTGTTGGATGTGCTCAGCATCCAAAGGTATCACAGTCTCCTTATCCTCAAACTCTCATAATACGCTGGATGGAAAGTGCTCAGTAATTCTTTGCAATTGAGTGATTTTTCCCAGTACCTGGAAAGCCTTTGATACTTCAGTATAGTCTGTATAAATACCCAAATTTTGAAGTATGATTAAACTCTCACTGTCAATGTCTTATATCCAGCATAAATTAATTCTGTGGCACTGTACCACTCAATTACTCAATTCTGATTTACTTTGCTGTGATAGAGGAGTAAGAAGAGAGGAATGGGACTAATGTGGACAAAGGAAGGAAGGCTGGAGAGAAGAGAAGTTTGATTGAGAGAAGGAGCTGTTTAGGGTTTCTCTGTATGGAGCCATAATCACTAACTATTTACTAAAAGTCACAAAGTACACAGCACTACTCACCCTAGTGTCTGTAGTTTACAGTTTGGACACTTCAGTCCAGTGCAGAGCAGCTTCACTCCTGAATCTCCAAGGTTATTGTAGCTGAGGTCCAGCTCTCTCATGGGTGAGTTTGATGACTGGAGAGCTGAGGCCACAATTTCACAGGACTCCTCTGTAAGACCACAGCTGCTGAGTCTGAAAGAAAAAGGTGATGTGTTCATATTTAACACTTAATATTTTAAATGTAGCATTGATGGTGCTCACTGATAAAGAGTGATATTGAGGATTGTAAGATCTACAATGCTCTGATGAAGATGCCTGTGCTACACTCTCCAAATGCAGCACTTTAGGCTAAGGATGGAGTTATCAGATCCTTTTATACTGTATTTCGTTATTAAAGCAAATTCCAGCCTTTAGAGTGAATAGTGAGTTGATTGACAACTTGTGAGAAGTTTGTATTTCCTTCCAATGAGAGTAAAAAAGCAAACATTATCACACAGCTAAAGGTTCACAGGAGTAGTCACAGGAAGGCAAGGGGGTTTTTAGTTCACATCTGATCAGCAGTGCAGTGTGTCTGTTCTGATGGTGATCATTTCTTAATGACCTGTGACCAACCTTTTCGAAAGTGATTGGTTTTATGAATTTTACCAAAAAACTCCAACATAGAAACACCAGTGTCAAAACAGTGCACATCACTGAGCCATCAGCAGGAAACTAAAATCATTTTTTGATGTTAAACACAATGAAAGTGCTCAGATAAGAAACAAAAATATTTACTCTCTGATACTTATCTGCGATTCTCTGAAACAATTAAAGACATAACAACAAAAAGCCATCAATATTCTAGGCTACTACAGTCTGCTTTCTCTGTTTTCAGGCATCGGTCAGTTTCAGAGCTTGTTTATACTCAGGTCTGCATTTCAGAACATTCACAGTTGCTTCTGTTCAACTGACTGGCCTGAAATTCAGAGCTGAATGATTATGGTTAAAATTATAACCCCAAATATTTTGCAAAATATTGTGATAACAATTATTAATCACAATTATATGATTTAGGAAACAATAAAACAATAAAAATATATTATTTTATTGCACTTTATGCATTTTAAAACATGCTCATATTTTTTCTTTGGCTCTTGTAAATCAGTGCATTACTCATTTCTCAAACCTGCAACAGCTAGAAAAGCTCATTTTAAATTTTATTGTAATCCTTATTTGTATGAATGATAATGATAAACTGGTGCCAAACTAAAGTATTTCCAAATTCTGTGTTCACTTTATCACTTTCAACGGGCCCTGACGTCTCCTGCTCCTGTACTGGCATCACAGTCCAGCATTTACCAGGTTCTGGGTCAATGTGCTCAGCATCCAAAGGTATCACAGTCTCCTTATCCTGAAACTCTCATAATATGCTGGATGGAAAGTTCTCAGTAATTTTTTGGAATTGCGTGATTTTTCCCAGTACCTGGAAAGCCTTTGATACTTCAGTATAGTCTGTATAAATACCCACATTTTGAAGTATGATTAAACTCTCAGTGTCAATGTCATATATCCAGCATAAATTCATTCTGTGGCACTGTACTACTGAATTACCCGATTCTGCTTTACTTTGCTGTGATAGAGGAGTAAGAAGAGAGGGATGAGACCAATGTGGACAAAGGAAGGAAGGCTGGAGAGAGGAGAAGTTTGATTGGTAGAAGGAGCTGTTTAACTTTTCTCTGTATGGAGCTATAACAACAAACCATTTACTAAACGTCACACAGTACACAGCACGACTCACCCCAGTGTCTGTAGTTTACAGTTTGGACTCTTCAGTCCAGCACAGAGCAGCTTCACTCCTGAATCTCCCAGGTTATTGTAGCTGAGGTCCAGCTCTCTCACGGGTGAGTTTGATGACTGGAGAGCTGAGGCCACAATTTCACAGGACTCCTCTGTAAGACCACAGCTGCCAAGTCTTAAAGAAAGAGGTGATGTGTTAATATTTAACACTTAATATTTTAAATGTAGTATTGATAGTGTTCACTGATAAAGAATGATATTGAGGATTGTAAGATCTAAAATGCTCTGAGGAAGATGTCTGTGCTACACTCTCCAACTGCAGCACTTTACACCTGAGAATAAGATGTCCTGCTCAAGTCTGACAGTTCTACAGCTGTGGTTCTGACCCAAATAGCCCCTTTTCCTCTATTCAGTTCTGTCAGGATTGGGGCTCATGGCCCAGTTACCTTTTCCACAGTCTTTTTCAGGCTAACTCTGGGCTTTAAGCCTCACTCATGGCCCTACTCATGCCCCTGAGCCAAGTGTGGACAACAGGACTAAGGATGGAGTTATCAGATCCTTTTATACAGTATTTCATTATTAAAGCAAATTCCAGCCTTTAGAGTGAATAGTGAGTTGGATTGACAAGTTGTGAGAAGTTTGTATTTCCTTCCAATGAGAGTAAAAAAGCAAACATTATCAAACAGATAAAGGTTCACAGGAGTAGTCACAGGAAGGCAAGGGGGTTTTAGTTCACATCTGATCAGCAGTGCAGCGTGTCTGTTCTGATGGTGATCATTTCTCAATGACCTGTGACCAAACTTTTTGATAGTTATTGGTTTTATGAATTTTACCAAAAAACCCCAACGTTGGAACACCAGTGTTAAAACAGTGCACATCACTGAGCCATCAGCAGGAAACTAAACTCATTTTTTGATGTTTAACTATAAACATACTATTTTATTACACTTTATGCATCCTAAAACATATTCAAATTTTTTCTTTGACTATTGTAAATCAGTACATTATTCATTTCTCAAAGTTGCAACAGCAAGAAAAGCCCAATTTCAATTTTACTGTGGTCCTAATATTTAGTATTTAGTTGTACAAACAACAATGATAAACTGGTGTGAAATCTAAGTATTTCCAAATTCCATTTTCACTTTGCCACTTCCAATGGGCCCTGGCATCTCTTGCTCCTGTACTGGCATCACAGTCCAGCATTTACCAGGTTCTGGGTCAATGTGCTCAGCATCCAAAGGTATCACAGTCTCCTTATCCTCAAACACTCATAATACGCTGGATGGAAAGTGCTCAGTAATTCTTTGGAATTGAGTGATTTTTCCCAGTACCTGGAAAGCCTTTGATACTTCAGTATAGTCTGTATAAATACCCACATTTTGAAGTATGATTAAACTCTCACTGTCAATGCCGTATATCCAGCATAAATTCATTCTGTGGCACCGTACCATTAAATGACCCGATTCTGCTTTACTTTGCTGTGATGGAGTGGTAAGAAGAGAGGGATGGGACCAATGTGGACAAAGGAAGGAAGGCTGGAGAGAGGAGAAGTTTGATTGGGAGAAGGAGCCGTCTAAAGTTTCTCTGTTTCGAGCCATAATCACTATCTATTTACTAAACGTCACAAAGTACACAGCCCTACTCACCCCAGTGTCTGCAGTTTACAGTTTGGACTCTTCAGTCCAGCACAGAGCAGCTTCACTCCTGAATATCCCAGGTTATTGTAGCTGAGGTCCAACTCTCTCAGGGGTGAGTTTGATGACAGAAGAGCTGAGGCCACAATTTCACAGGACTCCTCTGTAAGACCACAGCTGCTGAGTCTGAAAGAAAGAAGCGATGGGTTGATATTTAACACTTAATATTTTAAATGTAGTATTGATAGTGCTCACTGATAAAGAGTGATAATGAGGATTGTAAGATATACAATGCTCTGAGGAAGATGTCTGTGCTACACTCTCCAACTGCAGCACTTTACACCTGAGAATAAGATGTCCTGCTCAAGTCTGACAGTTCTAAAGCTGTGGTTCTGACCCAAATAGCCCCTTTTCCTCTGTTCAGTTCTGTCAGAATTTGGGGCTAATGTCCCAGCTACCTTTTCCACAGTCTTTTTCAGGCTAACTCTGGGCTTTAAGCCTCACTCATGGCCCTACTCATGCCCCTGAGCCAAGTGTGGACAGCAGGGCTAAGGATGGAGTTATCAGATCCTTTTATACTGTATTTCAATATTAAAGCAAATTCCAGCCTTCAGAGTGAATAGTGAGTGAGATTGACAAATTGTGAGAAGTTTGTATTTCCTTCCCATGAGAGTAATGAGCAAACATTATCACACAGATAAAGGTTCACAGGAGTCGTCACAAGAAGGCAAGGGGGTTTTTAGTTCACATCTGATCAGTGGTGCAGCGTGTCTGTTCTGATAGTTATTGGTTTTTCGAATTTTACCAAAAAACCCCAACGTAGGAGCACCAATTTCAAAACAGTGCACATCACTGAGCCATCAGCAGGAAGCTAAAATCATTTTTTGATGTTTAACTATAAATAATTAAGGTGCTCAGATAAGAAACAAAATATGTACTCTCTGATACTTACCTGCCATTCTCTGAAAAAATTAAAGACAGAAAAAAAGCAATTAATATTCTCAGCTACTACAGTCTGCTTTCCCTGTTTTCAGGCATCAGTCAATTTCAGAGCTTGTTTATAATCAGGTCTGCATTTCAGAACATTCACAGTTGCTTCTGTTCAACTTACTTGCCTGAAATTCAGAACTGAATGATTATGGTTAAAGTTCTAATCCCAATTATTTTGCTAAATTTTGTGATATGTTTAATCACATTTATCAGTTTGATACAGGAAACAAAATTATTTTATTGCACTTTATGCATCTTATAACATGCTCATATTTTTGTTTTGGCTCTTTTAAATCAGTGCATTATTCATTTCTCAAAGTTGAAACAGCTACAAAAGCTCATTTTCAATTTTACTGTGGTCTTTATTTTAGTATTTAGTTGTGTTACTAGTTGTATGAGTGATAATGATAAACTGGTGCCAAACCAAAGTATTTCCAAATTCTGTGTTCACTTTGTGACTTTCAACTGGCCCTGACGTCTCCTGCTCCTGTACTGGCATCACAGTCCAGCATTTACCAGGTTCTGGGTCAATGTGCTCAGCATCCAAAGGTATCACAGTCTCCTTGTCCTCAAACACTCATAATATGTTGGATGGAAAGTGCTCAGTAATTCTTTGGAATTGAGTTATTTTTCCCAGTACCTGGAAAGCCTTTGATACTTCAGTATAGTCTGTATAAATACCCACATTTTGAAGTATGATTAAACTCTCACTGTCAATGTCATATGTCTAGCCTAAATTCATTCTTTGGCACTGTACCACTGAATTACCTAATTCACAAATATACAACCCTATGCCGAGTGCCCAATATCATTTGAAATATAATTTTACACAAGGTCTGAATCATAAAACTTTTGTGATTAGGGTTAGAAGCAAGTTAATATTTTGGCTGAGCATTTTCCCATCTTTTGTTGTGTTTACTTGTCTTCGATGTAACAGAAAATAATGAACCTCGACAATAATAATAAGAATACTCTGTTTTACAAGGAAACCAACACAGCCGTAGCATTAACTGGCTGCATAAAACCAGAAATGAAATAACACACAAAGCTGGATCCATTGGGGCCCTTAATCAGAACAGTTTTGCTGGATCTAAATGCTTTGGCTCCTCTCTAAGCTCTGCTGCAGTTACTAAATGAGTCCAGTAGAGAGCGCTGTCATCCCTCCACAGAGAACAGGCTGCGACACATTCACGCCAAAACTATTGTGAGGATATAATAATGAAGCGCTGCATTGCAGAGGTACCGCTCGCTTATGGCTGTGCGCGGTTTGTGTCGCTCAACATCACAAGCCACGAATGGCATCCAAATTAAAGTTTAATCTGTCAAAGTCAGCAATTTTTTTAATAACAGAACAGAATATTCAACATATACCTTGTGGGTAGCCGAGCTAGTACCTCGCCAATAGAATAAGTTTGCTTGGTAGCTGGTACACAGCCTCTCTCAATCTCTGGCAGAAAAGCTTCTCTGTTGAGTCTCTTATTGTGGTAGGAGAAGCAAGCTCCATTGCTTGTTTGAGCCTAACTGCCAATCAACTTGGCTGCTGGTGATGTCAGGTTTTCGTAAAAACCTTGCTTTGAGTTCACATAGTTTTTGTACAGGTCTCGCTTTATAATCTTGTAGTCGCCATAATATAGCCAACTGACTCATAGCCTACGTTGACTTAAGTTGTGATTTTATTGTCTCTTCCCTCGTTGTGTCAAGTTCTATAACATGAATTTATGTAACCAGGATAAATGTAACTGCGAGTAACATATTTTGCTGTGTCCCACATGGAGTGATGAGGGGTTACCACAGAGCTAGAATTGTGAATCTATAGGGACTCAAAATGGCGCCGTCATGTCTGACTCTGGTACCTTTACAAAGTAAACTCAATCATTGACAGTCATTTGAGACTGCAGTAAAACAGGTTTGATAATTATATTTAAATTCGGCATGCAGTCAATGTTTCATACTGTAGCCAAGTATTTAGCCTACCAGTTGTGTTCTAAAACATCCATTTGACGAGAGACTTCCACCAAGTCGTCAAGTTCGCGCACTCCACTATTACTGGAGTGATCGCCTACAATGTCCGAGTGGAGCCTGTTGGACTGAGAGCTCCAAAAAACTTTTCCTCGTCAAAAGAAAGAAGCCCGGCATTCCAATTGGAAATGATGATGAAAAAATATCTTACAATTGATGTAGATTCCAAAATATTTGTAGTAAAACAGGATAAATATTCCTTGCTTGACAGTGTCATGGCCTCCCTGCGCAGATACTGCATGCCTGACCTTACTCTGGTTGTCTTGAAATTCGTCAATGCCAGCTATAAGGTTGCTGAGTTTAGTGGCGTGCGGCTGATACACTCCACTTGTTTAAATACAATAAGAAAGAAAAGAGGACTGACGTTGCCTCCGCCGCTAGTACCCAACGGCGGAGCTTCTCATTCCGCGGCCAGCTCACTCTTGTCGCCGGGGACGGACAGCCCAGTCTTGGAATTGCGAAGGAAACAGTTCGCTGCCCCCAGCAATCGGTTTGTTCAGCGTTTTCTAAAAGATCCCGACAGCCTGGACAGCCTGGGCTGAGCGTCACGTTGTCGCACAATTTAGTTGGTTAAGGATGAACAAGGAAAAGAAAACCGTGGGGAAAAAACAATAGTGGAGTGGACGAGTTTTGGGAGATCCGCTTCCAGGATTTACCAGACGCTGCCGAACTGTGCGCAGAAACCTCACTGGAAATAGCGTCGATTCTACTCACTTATCACTCTCCTGGTCAAAGAGTCAAACCACTCTCTCGTTAATTAAATAATGTCAACCCTCGTAAAACATTGTATCCAAACAAGCCGAAGTGCTTTTACGGGACTCAGTAAAGCTAAGATTATAAAATATTATAATCTACAGCAGGCATGTCCAAAGTCCGGTCCGGGGGCCAATTGCGGCCCGCGGTCGAATTTCATACGGCCCGTAGCCTCTATCACAAAATCCACTTGTGGTTCGCCAGCATTTGTGACCAGGGTATAAATACACACGTAAAAAAAAAAAAAAAAAACTTTAAAAAAAATATGTTTCACCACGAGGTGGCAGCACGACGACTTCTGACCCTTCAAAAATGGCGACCGTTAATAAGAAAAGGAAAGTTGATTGCGAAGGCCGAGGCTTCCAGGACAGGTGGAAACTGGATTATTTTTTCACTGAAATAGGGAACAACTGTGTTTGCCTGATTTGCCAAGAGACTGTGGCTGTTTATAAGGAATTCACTGTTAAGCGACACTACCAGACGAAACATGCTAACGTCTACGACAGACTAACAGAGAGCGACCGCACCGAAAAATTGAAGCAACTCCAAGCTGTTTTATCGTCACAGCAGCGCTTTTTCACAAGAGCCCGCGAGTCAAATGAAAATGCCACAAAGGCGAGCTACGAGGTGGCGACGTTGATTGCAAAGCACTGCAAATCTTTTGCCGAAGGTGAATTCATAAAAGAATGTATTATGAAAATAGCTGAGAATATCTGCCCCGAGAAGAAGCAAGAGTTTACCAACGTTTGCCTGGCGCGTAACACCGTAGCGCGACGAATTGAAGATATTTCAGCAGACATTAAGAGACAGATGGGGGCCAAAGGAGTGAATTTTGACTTCTTTTCAATAGCCTGTGATGAAAGCACGGACGCATCGGACACCGCTCAATTGCTTATTTTTTTGAGAGGGGTAGACGATGAAATGAACGTGACTGAAGAGCTACTTGACCTCCAGAGTCTTATGGACAGAACAAGAGGAACGGATTTATTTGTTTCTGTTAGTTCTGCCGTGGATGACATGAAGCTGCCTTGGAAAAAAGGCACTGGGATTATTACTGATGGCGCACCTGCTATGGCCGGTGAATGAAGTGGATTATCAACCCTAATCTGCAACAAGGTGAGCGAAGATGGAGGCAAAGCCATTAAACTTCATTGTATCATTCATCAACAAGTTCTCTGCGCTAAACATTTAAAATATGACCATATCATGAAACCGGTGATAAAGGCTATTCATTTTATTCGCTCAAAAGCCCTGTCCCACCGCCAGTTTAGACGGTTTCTACTCAACATCCAGGCTGAGTACGATGATGTTTTATATCACACCGATGTAAGATGGCTCAGTCGGGGGTGTGCGCTGCAGCGTTTCTTCTCTCTCAGGGGGGAAATTGGACAATTCTTGGCAGATAATGCTCAACTGATGTCAGAATTATCTGATCCTATTTGGCTAGCTGATTTGCGGTTTTTAGTTGATATGACAAAGTATCTGAATGTATTAAACACGAGTCTTCAGGGGCAAGATGCAGCGGTGAACCAGCTGTGCTCACACATCAAAGCATTTGAAACAAATTTGCAACTTTTTCAAAGGCAATTTTCACAAGCACAGCCTAATACCGCTCATTTTTCAGCGCTGCAGGAAATAATGAACAGTTTTCCTCAGGACAGTATCAGTGCGCAAACGAGGAGGTATGCAGCAGACATTGCATCTCTGGCTGAGGAGTTTAAACAGCGCTTTCAAGATTTTGCAGCTATTGAAAAGGAGATCAGGCTTTTCTCCTCTCCATTCTCCACTGACCCCGTTGATGTCCCGGGTCAGCTGCAGCTCGAGCTCATTGACCTACAGTGTGATAGCGAGTTACGCAGTCGTCACCAACAGCTCTCTCTAGTGAACTTTTACCGTCAACTTGAAAAAGGCAGGTTTCAAGAGATTCCAACATTTGCAAAGAAAATGCTGAGCTTGTTTGGCTCAACATATCTGTGCGAGAAAACATTCTCTGTTATGAACTTTAACAAAAACCATGTGAGGACAAGACTAAGTGACTCTCACTTGCGTGACATTTTGCACATCAAAACCACTGCCTTTGAACCAGACCTGGCCTATGTGCTGCAGTCCAGATCTCAGTATCACCCTTCACATTAAAGCAGTGATTTGGTTTTAAATCCCTCCTCTCTCTTACCCTGGGGCTATCCCAGCTGAGTGAAGCCCTCCATCTCACTATTTATTTTGACTGTGTTTATGTGCCACTCTAGTGCTGAGCGTAACCTGGATGGTGTTGTATGGAGCTGCCATATGTTTACTGTGTGTGGGGATGATGTAAAGTTGTTAGTCCTCTGTTCACTTTCTGCTCCATTTCCCTTTGCTCATGATGCAATTCTGCACCTTTCTGCACTCCCTGTTCTCATGACTGGATTACATATTTTTGACTGACAAAGCATTTGTGCAAGCAAATTATTTGTTTTGGTAATCTGAGATGAATAAATTGCAAAATCTCAGTTAATTTAATTTTTTTTTTTGTTGGTCAAAATCAGTTATAAATATATTTGAATACATGGAATTTGCACTTCATTGTAAGTTGAATGTTGGTGTTATGTTCCTGTTCATATGTCTTGAACTTGAAAGTTGATAGGCAACAACAATTACCAATAACATTTCATGTTTAAAATGAATCTATGATATATTTCAGCTTCCTGAATTTTTTCCCCCAGTTTAGCTCGTTTCATCCTATATGGCCTTTAGTGAAAAGTAAAGTGATTTTGGTAAGACCTGTTTAGACCTGTTTAGATTTATCATACATGTATGAAATTAAATGTATGTTGTTTGCAATAAAATTTCCATAAATAGTTAATTTGCATTTAATTTTAATGGTTCAAAGAATGTCAGGCAGAATGGTTTGCCCTCATGCATGTTCACCTCATCAGATCTGGCCCTCTTTGAAAAAAGTTTGGACACCCCTGATCTAAAGGTTATTATTTAAAACAAAATATATAGCATCATAACATGCTCATTTGGGACTAATAAGATCTCCTGGAATTCTAAAAAGGGACAACGTTAGATCTCAGTAAGAAATCATAGCAGGATCATTTGGGACTAATAAGATCTCCTGGCATTCTAAAAAGGGACAACGTTAGATCTCAGTAAGAAATCATAGCAGGATCATTTGGGACTAATAAGATCTCCTGGCATTCTAAAAAGGGACAACGTTAGATCTCAGTAAGAAATCATAGCAGGATCATTTGGGACTAATAAGATCTCCTGGCATTCTAAAAAGGGACAACGTTAGATCTCAGTAAGAAATCATAGCAGGATCATTTGGGACTAATAAGATCTCCTGGCATTCTAAAAAGGGACAACGTTAGATCTCAGTAAGAAATCATAGCAGGATCATTTGGGACTAATAAGATCTCCTGGCATTCTAAAAAGGGACAACGTTAGATCTCAGTAAGAAATCATAGCAGGATCATTTGGGACTAATAAGATCTCCTGGCATTCTAAAAAGGGACAACGTTAGATCTCAGTAAGAAATCATAGCAGGATCATTTGGGACTAATAAGATCTCCTGGCATTCTAAAAAGGGACAACGTTAGATCTCAGTAAGAAATCATAGCAGGATCATTTGGGACTAATAAGATCTCCTGGCATTCTAAAAAGGGACAACGTTAGATCTCAGTAAGAAATCATAGCAGGATCATTTGGGACTAATAAGATCTCCGGGCATTCTTAAAGGGAAAACATTACATCTCAGTGAGAAATGGCCTGTCTGTAACAATTAGCTGGATCATCTGAAAATGTACTTGGACAAATTATAGGAGAATCTCACCAACAGTCAACAGATGGTCGATGAATTATTGAAAGAATTCAATACTCAACTGGGCTTCTTTTTTAAAACATAAATGTAAGTTATTTTATCTCATCTCAACCCTGCAGGTCATTATGAATCTTTATGATTAACAGCCAAAATAAGACAAATAATTATTCCCTAGATGCTATTCATAATGAATTCTGAGAAATCAATCCTAAACTGAACATTTAATTAGGTGGGGATTTTATACCAGCCCTAAATTACATGGATTTATGACCTCACAGGCCCCAACAAAACTGTAATCACACCTCCTTAACCAATATGATGTCTATATTTGACCCAACCAGCATTTTAAGAGTCAGGAACCCTGATCAAATGTTTACTTGGAGTAATAAAACTGGCCCATCTAAATCTAAGATCAACCGATGGTTTATATAACATTCATTATGTCCTAAAATTGTAAAAGTAGAGGTTGTTCCAACACCACTGTTGGACCAGAACACTATTGTAATAGCTTTTAGTACTTATGATGTTCATCCAAAAAGGAGACACTCTTACTGGAAATATAATACCTCTTTGTTTGGACTTGAGCCTGCTAGATATCAAATTATAGCATGTATTAATTCTGTCTGGATAAAGCAAAGCAAGAAACATTATATGATCTTAACAGGGACCTTCTAAAATTTGAGACACAAAAGCCTAGCAATGAAATCAGGTTCTGAAAAAAGGGAGGAAAATGGATTGATATAAAGTACATACAGTGACTATAAACGAGAAGAAAACTGAACTAAATTAGGTCATTTGAAAAGCAAGGTGAGTCAACAGTACATCTATAAAGCCAAAGGAGTTTCATAAGGTCAAGCTATAAATGGCTGGAAGAAGGTGAACATATTGTAATTCCTTTTTAAAATGGGAACAACAACATAATATCTGAACTAAATTTAAATGGTATCTTGATTAAAAAAAAAATCCATGGAAATGTCAAAGCTTGGCAAATAATTTTACTAAACAGTATCTGGTCATTCAGGCAGGGTGCGAACTACAGGGGAGCCAGGGGGAGCTTGGCTCCTCTTAATAGGACATGAGCTCCCCTGAAAACATGATTTGTAAAATTTTGGGGGGTTCTCTAAACTATTGACAATATGCTATTTTTGCTATGCATGTCTATTTTTCTGTATTCATCATCATGAATCATGTGTAAAATTAGGCTATTATTGATGTATGATTTATGCATGTGGGTGATTCATCAATAATTCACTTTAATAAAGATACCAACATACATGCTATTCTTGCCATCACCATCAAAGTGTGGTGGCACAATGTCATGAACTTCATTCACTTTAACTCTACAAGGAGTCCATCATTGTTACCCATAGGCAAGAACAAAACCCCCAAAGAACTCAGAGGCACTGAGGCCAGTGGCACTGACCTCATTGGTCATGAAATCATTTGAGAGATTGGTCAAGTAAAAGCTACATAGCAAAGCGGAGGGTTTACTAGACCCAATGAAATTTGCCTATAAAGCTAATAGAGGTGTTGAGGACAGGTCTGCTTTTAACACAATTCAGCAACACTGACTGTCACTTTTTACACAATACATTAATCTACTGTCACTTTTTAATGTTAATATTGTAAAATGGATTGTCGAAAATGATCATCAAGTAAAATATATCAAGTTATATTGTTATTATTACAAATATTTCATATTGTTTCTGGTTGAAACTAATGGGCCAGTTAGTTATAAAAGTCAGAGTAATGTTTTAACCCTCAATCTGTGATGTTTAACCACTATGATCAAGACTTTGATTTCTACTGCTGGGGTGAGTTGAACAGAGTCAGGTGGGGGGTATGGGAGGGACAGGCAGGTGGGGTGTTGGTCATGGGTGGATGGCATGATCCCCCTGACAGGGGCAGCATCTAAGTTAAATTTCATCTTAAGTATTTGACACATAAAGATTTGAACACTATTCACTAATTCACAAGCAATAAAAAAAATATTTTTTCAAACAATTTTGTAAAATGTGTAATTTCATAACTGTGGGATTTTTAGTTTCCCAGAGCGATCATTTCTGAAACTCCAAAGAATCAATATGCTTTTGAGAGAGTGAGCAGCACCCTGGTGGAGAGTGTCTAAACACAGGTCAAATACATGAGCATGTCATCAGCTAACACGACCGTTAGGAAAGTGGTGAGTGAGTTCCTAACTCAATCAAATGACTGGGCATCAGATACATTCTGTGTGTAAGAACAGCTTCACACGATGTGATTATATTTAAAGACAGGACTGCATAACAGAATATACCATCATTATCTCTACTGTGAGTCACAGTTTTAGATTAAGTGTCCTTTTAGCCAGAATAGCAAAGACCCTTTGCTTACTCCTAGTGGTGAAAGATGTAATAATCTTGTGATGTTGGTTTTGTAAGGTGTGTTTGGATTGTTCTTGAGTCTCCTGCAGATATCGACACTGTTCATCTCATGAGGACCGGGGGAGGAAGATGGCATCGCCGCCAAGTCCAACTCCACAACCATCGCCGAAAGAGCTGCAAGGAGCAGTGGTCATCCCGCAGACAACAGAGGAGCTGTCATGTGAAATTTTACCCGTCCAGGAAAATTGACCCGGCCTGATGCAATAATGGGTTCTGAACAGCAGACATAGCGTCCGTTGCTACAACAACGCAGGGATGCTGTAATGTTTAGAGTGTGAGGAATTAAATCACTCTCAATTTTCCAAGACCATACCTCAGAGGGATTTACGCTACCTCACGAAGAGAGCGGAGTTAAATCATTTTAGTGCAGTTTTGAGATTTTTACTACAAATGAGGATGTATTGAAGATGATGGTAACTACACTGAAGCTGACACCTAATACAACTGTGTGACAAGTTACGAAGTTGTGTCAGACAGTGTTGCCTGGCCTGCATTATCGCTAGCTAGTTTAATTTTTCAAAGATCAAACCTACAGCACATACAGATACCTTAAATACTCATGTAAAGACAACCAGTACCTGATAATGACAGAAAATGGTATCTGTCGTTCAATGTCAAAATAAAAAAAACTTTAAAAAAGAACCATTGGAAAGGCAGACAGAAATAATCTTTGTTTCAGAGAAACGTAAAGCTATGAAAACTGCGAGCTAGCAAACACCACTGGATCATGGTGTATTTTCAATGGACAGAATGATTTTTTTCACTGTAATATTGGACTATTTGGCTTTCATAATAAAGATGACCACAGGAAAGCTGGTCAGATCGCTGCATTTACTGTTTATGTTTGTGTAAGTAAATATGCACCCTGGCCAGCATTCAGGAGTGACCAGTAATTTGACTCATGAATTTGTACACCCACCAGGTTGAATCTTAAGGTTCACCACCATCGTTTGCTTGCCGCTATAATTTCACCAGAGACTTTAATCACTAATACTTACAAAGCATGCCCCTTTGTAAAATATGTATTTGCCTTTTAGTTTTTTATTTTTCAGTGGAGACGCTATATCAGTTGTTCAGAACCCATTGTTGCGTCAGGCCGGATCAAATGTCCCAGGAGGACCAAATTTTGCATGACAGAGCCAGTGGACAGAACAACAAGGATGGCACAACACCCCACCCATCCTCCACAGACAGAGACCAAAATGCCCAGCATGACCTGTTTGGAGGTGAAGGTTCCAGGCCCCACTGACATCTTTGAGGTTAGCTTTAAAATGCTAATGCCCTGGAGAGGTTCTGGAACCTCTATAGAGAGGGGAAGGATAAGAGTCCCTCAGTAATTTCACCACTGAGCCCCTGTCTGAGATGGAGAACAAACTGGTCACTGTGCAGCACTATAAGGAAGCCGTATAGGACCTCAGTGCTGTAACAAGGTTTGTTTAGTTCAAATGTGACACCAGGAGGGTCCTAGAAAAGGGCAGAGTTTGTACAGGGGCCAGGAAATGGCTGGGCCAGGTCAAACCCCACCCCTCTGCAGTAGGCAGAGTGAGCCACATCCCCAGCAGCAGCACACTGGGGAACAACAGGGATGGGGTGTGCTATCACAGCATGCCCAAGCTGTGCAGGAAATGCAGTGAGCTCGCAACCCCCTGTTACCCCCCCCCCCCCAACCCCTACCCCTATACCTAGAGCACAAATTCCAAATTCAGAGAGAATGCTGTGGAGATGAGGAAGACCTAAAGTGCAGTGAGGTTTGACACTTAAGATGGAAGTATAAAAATGCTATTGAATGAATTACAATTTGTAGATTTATTGTCTGCATCCTACACGGCCAATAGTTCAAATATAATATCACATTCAGATTACAGTATTTTACCACTGGTTTTTCTTTACTACATACACCTAGGGGTATATGAAAATTGAACAGAAATATTACCTTCTAAAATATTATTCATTAACACAGGCATCTGGTCATGATATAGGTGGGCTATGTTCATGCACTTTATTCTCACACAATTATAAACTGTTTATGGAAATATCAGTGTCGATCATCTGCATTATGAATGATGTAACAGTACTCACTTGGCCTTCCTGCAGTTCCTCACTACTGGTACCAGTCTCTGCTGACCTGCTGCTGATGTGTTGTACATCTTCAAGTAAAACTCATCCAGGACCTCCTCTGACATCAGTAACACAAAGGCCAGAGCTGAGCATTGGTGTGGTTCCAGCTCTTTATCAGAAAGTCTTCCTGATCTCAGGGAAGTCTGGATTTCCTCCACGAGAGAGTTGTCATTCAGTTCATTCAGACAGTGGAACAGATTGATGGTCCTCTCCGCTGAAGACTCTTCTCTGATCTTCTGCTTAATGTACTGGACTGTTTCTCCAATGCTCTTTGCTCTACTTCCTGTTCGTGTGAATAGTTTTCTGATGGAGTGTATGAGTGATTTGCTCCCTGTTTGAGTCATTGGGCCTGAAACAGATGACCTACTTCCTGTCTGTGTCAGTAGTTCTCCAAAGAGAGTCTGAGTGGAGTCCAGTGAGAGGCCCAGAAGGAATCGGAGGAAAAGGTCCAGGTGTCCATTCTTACTCTGAAAGGCCTGATCCACTGCACTCCTGTGTACCTCAGACAGCCGCATTCTGCCAGTTTTAGGTTTTGACTCTTCTGGTCTGAGTGCATTTCTGTTCTCATTTACACATGAATGAAACACAAACAAGGCAGCCAGAAACTCCTGAATGCTCAGATGCACAAAGCAGTAGACTTTCTCCTGATGCAACCCAGACTCCTCTTTAAAGATTTCTGTGCACACCCCAGAGTACACTGAAGCTTCACTGACATCAATGCCACTCTCTCTCAGGTCCTCTTCATAGAATATCAGATTGCCCTTTTGCAGCTGTAGAAAAGCCAGTTTCCCCAGTTTCAGGATCATTTCTGCATCTGATGCTGAGATCTTCTTTGGGTTTGTCTCATTGGTGCCATGATACTTCTGATTCTTCACACTGGTCTGAATGAGCAGGAAGTGTGTGTACATTTCAGTCAGAGTTCTGGGTAGTTCTCCACTGTCTGCTTTACCCAGCAATGTCTCCAGAACTGTAGCAGAAATCCAGCAGAAGACTGGAATGTGACACATGATGTAGAGACTCCTGGATGACTTTATGTGTGAGATAATTCTGCTGGCCAGGTTCTGATCTCTGATTCTCTTCCTGAAGTACTCCTCCTTCTGTGGGTCATTGAACCCTCGTACCTCTGTCACCTGGTGGACACACTCAGGAGGGATCTGATTGGCTGCTGCTGGTCGGGAGGTGATCCAAAGGAGAGCAGAGGGAAGAAGATTCCCCTTAATGAGGTTGGTCAGCAGCACGTCCACTGATGCTGACTCTGTTACATCACAGCAGATCTCATTGTTCTGGAAATCTAGAAGAAGTCGACACTCATCCAGACCATCAAAGATGAACACAACATTGACTTCATCATGTTCAACACTTTCAATCTCTTTCAGCTGTGGAAAGTAGTGCTGGAGGAGTTGCATTAGACTGAATTCTCTCTCCTTCTTTAAGTTCAGATCTCGGAAAGGAAGAGTGAAGATTAAATTAATGTCCTGATTCGTTTTTCCTTCTGCCCAGTCCAGAATAAACTTCTGCACAGAGACAGTTTTCCCAATGCCAGCGATGCCCTTTGTAAGCACAGTTCTGATGTGTTTCTCCTGTCCAGGTAAAGGTTTAAAGATGTCATTGCAGAGGATTGCAGTCTCCTGTGTGGTTTGTCTCTTGGATGCTGCTTCAATCTGTCTGACCTCATGTTCATTATTGACCCCCCCACCTCCTCCCTCTGTGATGTAGAGCTCTGTATAGATCTCATTGAGGAGGGTTGGGTGGCCCTGCTGTACCAAACCTTCAAATATGCATTCAAACTTCTTCTTCAGATCAGATTTCAGTGTCTGTTGGGCTCTTGTGAGTTTTTTTCCTGAGAAGAGGAAATATGACAGATAATTTACTTATATTAAAAAAAAACTATCAGTTGAAAACATTGTTATAAACTTTTCCCCTTGACACAATATTTTACACAAGTCTGTCACACAGTGTGTTACACATCACTCCAACAATCTGCACAAATGGTGAACAGAAATAGATTCTGCCTTGTTCATGAAGACACACCAGAGTAGGGGAACTATACAGCGTAAGGTCTTACCAACGTGAAATGAGATTAAGAGATTAAGTGAATCTATGAGATTAAGTGAACATGTACAGACAGATAATACTAGATCCATATATATATAAACCCATCATAGCAGTATAAATAATCAGGTATATCTGCTCTAAACTGTACAGGCAGCTTCACATCCTGGTGCAGAGGGCCACTCAGTTTAGATGAAATTTCAGAACTTTTTATGTTAAGATCACACAATTCTATTATCTTATTAACAGTAATAATATCATAAATTGAGTTTCATTTGGTGGCTGTTGGTGGAATGATGTATTATTCTTGTGATGCTGAAATGCTGAAAATGCTTTTCAGATGTTGGAACAGAACACTAAAATACGGCCTGTTTGGCACAGTCATATTTTTCTGTGTTATCTGGCATGTGCTCTCTTACTATTATTTTTACATATCCATTATTCTGGTGTTAAATGAGCACTACAGCCACTTTATGAAGAACTGCACCTGCCTGTGGTGCTCATTTGACACCACACTAAGGGAATAAGAGATACAGAAAAGCAGAGACAGAAAACCTGCACTAACAAACATGGAAAATAAGGAAGTGTGATGCATCCACTCATTTAAAGGGAATGTGGAAAACATCCTGACTGGTCAGTGCATGATCAAAGCTTTAAATCAGTACTTTGCTCTATCTGCTTCTCTTTCAGACATTAAACTGCTAAACTGATTCTGCCACAGCTTTTTAAATCAGCATTAATGAGCTTTTTCCAACATTTATATCCTTACATAAGGGCCCTGTGTGTTGTGCATCTCTCTCAGGGCCAGGTTTACTAAGGAATAGTCACAGCACAAACACATTCACTCTTTAGTGGCTTGTTTGCAGTTGCTAATACTGATATATTAATGACTGATTTACACAAAATAGTGTCTTACTCTTCTGCTCATCTCTCTCCAGTGAGTCTGCAGGATCCATCTGCTTCATTCTCCTCAGGATGTGGAGTGTGATCTTCAGAGACCTCTCACTGCCACAGGTCTCCAGCATCTTATCAACTACATGCAGGGCCTCAAGGTCCTCCTGTTGTCTCTCAGTGCATTCTGGGTAATCCTGACTCAGATGGCTGTGAAACTGTTTCAACTCCTCCTTCTTCAACTTCATCAGAGTGTGCTGGAGAGACTGAAATAAACCCATGAGGAGGAGTGCTGTATCAGAGTGACTGAAATAAACACATGAAGAGGTGTGCTGTATCAGAGAGACTGAAATAAACACATGAAGAGGTGTGCCGTATCAGAGAGACTGAAATAAACACATGAAGAGGTGTGCTGTATCAGAGAGACTAAAATAAACACATGAAGAGGTGTGCTGTATCAGAGTGACTGAAATAAACACATGAAGAGGTGTGCCGTACCAGAGAGACTGAAATAAACACATGAAGAGGTGTGCTGTATCAGAAAGACTGAAATAAACACATGAAGAGGTGTGCCGTATCAGAGAGACTGAAATAAACACATGAAGAGGTGTGCTGTATCAGAAAGACTGAAAGAAACACATGAAGAGATGTGCAATAATTCACTCCAGTTCTCTGTAGTTCAGCTTTTGATTGATGACTTTGTAGAGGCAGTAGTTCAGATTAATCATGCTTTTCCTGAGAGTAACTCAATTGTTTAGTGAATCTGGATAAATAGACTGCTGCATATCATTATGCAAGACAAACTGTGCTCTCCATGTCCGCTATAGATTCTCAGGTTCCCAAATGCTCGCCATTTTTCAGTCCCAGGATTTTTTTATGTCCCAGAAATGGCTGAAGTAACATTTAAAATGCTTATGATAAAAGGGATGAATCTGGTCCTGGATGATTGGCTGAAACCACATTCCAGCTATGTGTTTATTCTTGTGTTGTGCTCCAAACAAGGAGTGTGTTCCCTACAACCTACACCCTGTGAGTGCGTTCCCTGTACCCTACACCCTGTGAGTGTGTTCCCTGCACCCTTCACCATGTGAGTGTGTTCCCTACAACCTACACCCTGTGAGTGCGTTCCCTGCACCCTACACCCTGTGCGTGTGTCCGTTGCACTCTAAACCCTGCGCTAGTAGAGTGTGTAAAAGGTGTGTCTTTTCTGTGATAGTGGTTTGCCATCTCTAAGTAATCATCTAGGCCATAGCCAGTAACAGTGCTGCTGGGAGTTTGAGTCCCATAACAAACATGTGCCTATACTGTAATCTGTATGAGATTGATTCATTAGATTAGGGGTTTTTAGCAGAGCCCTTCCTTTGAATGTGTGCAATTACACCACATCAGAGTGAGAGGTTAGTCATTCTAATAGTTATGAGACTGAGAAGAGAGGTGAAATAAAGAGTATTCTCCAAGCCAAACCCCATGATGATGAATACATAGATAAAGAGATATCACACCTTTTTTGTGGGGTTTTCATCCATACACTGCTCTCTCCTCTCTGGACTCTTCTGTTCCAGACAGCTGGACTCTGCTGATTGCTGGACCCTGCAAAGAGGTTTGTGAGGAATCAGAGATCTGACAGAAAGAAACAGTGAATTAACAAAATAATACACAAGAAGAGTGCTTTGAAATGTTTTAGAGAAGCTAAATCATTAGACCTCGTCTTGTAAAAACTGGGTACAGCCACAAGGGGGGTGGGGGGGTTTGTGGGGCTGGGGTGTTCGGGGGTAGGTTGGGTCACTCATACTAATATCAAATAGTGAACCTGTGGGTAAAACATACCTAACCATATAATTAACCAATAAAATAGCCTTTGGGGCATGAACCAAAAGTTAATAATCGTTCAAGAAATTTCCACTTCCTTATAATGAGACTAATTACACATGCCTCTAATTTAACTGTATCTTCAAGCACTAGATAACACAATTTAAACCTTTCAAGAAACATCATCACCGATGCACCCTCTCTCAGCAGCATGGGAAAAGACCCTAACATCAGAGTCTGGGTCCCTCATGTTAAAGGTTATCAAAATGACATCCGAAGTGTTTGATAACTGCTCTGTTTCATAATTGTGAAGGAAAAATTCTGTGTGTAATGCTTATCATATTGCTTATGTTAGTACCTTCACACTGTGACATTCTGGTCCTGGGGTTTAGACAGAGCTTGATCTTTGTGTTAAGATAAAGGCAGCTGAAGTTGTTGATATGTTACACCAAACAGATGTTTATGTGCCTTTTTGACAAAAGAACCGTCCACCTTGCAATTGTTGCAGAATGGGATTGGCTTTTTGTCCACTGAAGGCACCTGCTCATGTAAACACATTAAAGGTGATGCTCTGGGCAGATCCCAAAACAGCCACGTCAGCTGATTTTATCATTCCCATTATAAGGTGGTGTACAGTCTTAGTTCCTTGAACACTGTACATATCCTGCTGTGAGAACTGTTCCCTCTGCACAAAGCTCCTGATAAAAAGCTTCTCTGAAGAAGCCTGGGTCTCCCCAGCCTTATGGAAACTAAGGAGTGTATGGTGGAGGCAGTGACACTAACAAACCAGTTTTCCAGGAGCAAATGGTCCTAAAATGGCACCCTGTTTTACTGTGTGATATAACACAGAACCCTGTGGGCCAGAAAGATGTCGTACACCTTCTCTGGTTTGTGCAGGAGAGAGCCACCTGCCCCTGAGCAAGCCGATGCAGGGCTCCACATGCAGCAGGGCCTCTCTGAGGAGGGGCCTGTGGTGTTGAACATTTTAAATAAACTGATAATATAGGGAAGTGTCTCAAAATGCAGGTGTTGATTAAAACAGGGCAGTCAGGAGAAAAGAGTAAGATCTCCAAAACTCCAGCTATGAGTGGAGCTTCTGGAGTGATAAAGGTTGCTCACATTTATAGAAAGTATCCCAGCAGTGTCTGGGGAACAGACACATGTGACACAGACAAAACTGGTCAATTATTTTTGTGGTATCAGGTTCAAACAACTGACTTAAAAATACTTCCATTCAGGAAAATAAAACCTTTTACTGAGCCATATTCCAAAATTGGAGACAGCGTAAGGCCATGGCTTAATCTGTACCAGCAGATAGCTGGCTTACGTTGTATATGGCAAATGCAGTTGTTACTATCTTGAAGACCTCATGCTCAATACACATGAAGACCACATACTTGACTCTAGAAAACTGTCAAATACCTTTCTTCATATTCTGCAGTACTTGGCAATGTCTCACACAAACCCAGTTAGCAATGTGGCTAGCTAAACTTGGCTCAGAGACTCCTGGGCTCTAGTTACACCCTCAGTGTTTGGAGAAAGAACACAAAAACTAAGAGTAATGTGAACAATTTGTCGATTCCTCGATTGTCAGTCGACAGTTAAGCGGGCGATAATCAATTTGTATTAGGTTTTTTTATTTGCTTAAGTTCAAGATGTGGGTCAATGACAATATTGTTGTTGTTATTTTTTATTAGCCGACTACATTTTTTTATCTGTGTAAGTTCAAATGTGGATGGACGTTTAGGTAATTTTGCAAAACCAAACTTTTTGTTTCATTACATAGAGTCTCTTGTTAATCAGTCTTTTGAAACATGTTAACTGAGAGGTTTAAGCTTCCGTTAATAATTTTAGAAAAATATGGTACACACCAAAGGGAACAATGTTCCTGATTTGTGCTGCTCAAGTGTTTATTATCCCACATCATAGAATTAAAAAAAAAGGTTCTTCTGTAATGTGTCGGCTTCAGCATCAGCTAGTTGACTGGCACAAATGCATGTCGTTCTCATACCTAGAAGCTACACAGCACAGGTCTACTGACGATAGGTCTACTCCAGGCTTCAAACTGAGCCAGCCCAAACAGGGCCTCACAAAAACAGAAGGTGTGGGTCACTTGAATCGATCTAACATGCTGAAGGAGGGAGTGAGTTATGATGCCACTGGATTCAAGCAGGCTGAGTCACAGCTAAAACATTTTCACTAAACCACAAACAACCATCTTCAACCATCCTGAGATGATGGTAAATTTGCACCATCCTGAGAAAGTCTTAACGTCATCCTCTTCCTGCAGCTCAAAGACAGCTGGGTACAGGTTACCCTGCATTCATTAAATGAGAAGAGCTTCCAGTAAATCTCATCCTCTTCCTGCAGCTCTAAGACAGCTGGGTACAGGTTACCCTGCATTCATTAAATGAGAAGAGCTTCCAGTAAATCTCATCCTCTTCCTGCAGCTCTAAGACAGCTGGGTACAGGGGACCCTGCATTCATTAAATAAGAAGAGCTTCCAGTAAATCTCATGCTCTTTCTGCAGCTCTAAGACAGCTGGGTACAGGGGACCCTGCTCTTTCCTGCTGGATTCAAAAAGTCAAAACAGACATTGCATATTTGTTTCTACAGACAGTTTGGTGAATGGTGTTGAAAATTGCCACACAGTTCCAAGGCATCATGAAACTGTCCAACTAAGCATATTCCTTCTAAACAATGAACTTCGTTGTTTGTTAAATTAGAAAGTTTGGATGAAGCGATTTTCCTTTTAAGATTTAAGGGAAGGAACAGCTGTTTACATTCTACAATGTTCAGTCCAGATTTATAAAGTGCAACTTATTAAATGGACATAGCTTTTTTACAAAATTGAAACATGGCCACAACTAAGGAAGCACTTTCATCTCCAACCTTAAAAGACTCTTACTGCAGCCTTAACTCACAGCACATGGAGACAGAGCTTCCAGTTAACCTCATCCTCTTACTGCAGCCTTAACTCACAGCACATGGAGACAGAGCTTCTAGTTAACCTCATCCTCTTACTGCAGCTCTCACTCACAGCACATGGAGACAGAGCTTCATTCTGTCTTAGCAACAGTTGCCAGTATTTAACCCTGTCTGGATCATTAATTCCCTTCCTCTTTTGAGCTTTAAAATTTATTTTAGTGGAAAGTAAAAAATCTGATTTCAATGTCAACTGAAATTGATGAAGATTCAAAACTGTAAATCTTTATTTTATGTTAGCTTGAGTCAAATGTGTGCACAACTTGTTTCAGATCAAACCATCTGTGGAAGAAAGGTGCACATGATCAACAGTCTAACAAAGTCTTCAATCTTTTAATATGAGCACAATTTAGAACTTCATGACACATTCAGTTAATGTTTATCATGCAGTAAAACTAAGCTTTTTTAAGGCTTGAGCCTTGGACCCCCTGCCAGGCCCAGTGCAGCCTTCAAACCCCCAGCTGTGCCCCTGCCCCACCTACACCAGACTGTGTCCAGTGAGAGTGAGGTACAATGAAACAGTCGTGCAAATAATATCCTGTTTACTTACCTTGGATCAGCAATGGATTCCCCTCTGAAGTTGACAGGCTGACCCATTGACCCGTCACTATTCACTGATATACAGCTGGGTACAGGTGATCCTGCTCTCTCCACCTGGACCCTGTGAACAAAACATGGAGACACGGCTTCCAGTTAAACCTCATCCTCTTACTGCAGTTCTAACTCACAGCACATGGAGACAGAGCTTCCAGTTAACCCCATCCTCTTACTGCAGCTCTAACTCACAGCACATGGAGACAGAGCTTCCAGTTAACCTCATCCTCTTACTGCAGCTCTAACTCACAGCACATGGAGACAGAGCTTCCAGTTAACCTCATCCTCTAACTGCAGCTCTAACTCACAGCACATGGAGACACAGCTTCCAGTTAACCTCATCCTCTTTCTGCAGCTCTAACTCACAGCACATGGAGACAGAGCTTCCAGTTAACCTCATCCTCTTACTGCAGCTCTAACTCACAGCACATGGAGACAGAGCTTCCAGTTAACCTCATCCTCTAACTGCAGCTCTAACTCACAGCACATGGAGACACAGCTTCCAGTTAACCCCATCCTCTCACTGCTGCTCAAACTCACATAGAGGAACAGATTTTTACATTTACTAGTGCATATTTACTCATGCAAATTTACCTTCAAAATTGAGAATATTAGTTCAAGTTTTCGTGAATACCAAATACAGGCATTTGGTTTTGCAAATCCAACCATTTGCCAAAAAGTAGTTCCCACAATGAAGATTTCAAGAAAGGTCTGTCATCTTTCCTCATGTACACTATTTAAAAGATGATAAAGCAACGAATTAAATTAATTCATACTGCACTGTAAAATTATTTTTTTAAGGTCTAAGCCATTTAAAACAAAGTCTTATAAGAGTAAATTTTAACAAGTATGTTATCAATAGATATAGTCAGTTTCCAGATTTAACGGTTTTTCTTACAAATTTTAATTCTGATTCTTAAATCTTATCTCTGACAAATGTATTTTACGGCAATCTTCAGGTTTAGAGGTTAAAGAATTACAGAACTTCAAAAATGATTTTAGATCTATGCTGTGTATAAAACACAAATTGCAATTTTTACCCCAAAATTGGATTCTGTTTGTTTTTTAAGCAATAACTAAGCTTTTCTGGTTGGATATGGCTTGTCCTAGTTCTTAAGAATGGGTGATATACAGTATATGCCTACCTATTGTACAAAATTCAATATTTTATTCCCGATTAATCGATTTATATAATTATATATCCGATTAAAGAATTTATACCTCTTGCTGTCAGGGCTGGAGGTTCCAGTGCTGGTCTCTGGGTCCTTAGAGACACTCATTTTAGAAACCAAGGAGTCTGGAATATATCAGTACATGTTGGACCATGAGAGGGTTCTGACCCAGATCAACAGACCTGTAACCACACAAAATAACAACATACTGAATAAACAGAGATAATCACAAAAATATCCTGTACACCACAGTTATAATGAATTAAAAACATAGACAAATGTTTGTGTAGTAAAACATGTAGGAACTATTTAGTAACTCTGAATAAACAAAAACACACCAAACACACACACATACATCGTGTATTATTTCTATATTATAGAATATATAATGTATAATATATCATGTGTATTATTACATGATAAAGGACAATACAGTCAGAATGGCAGAGGGTGAGAGGGTGGTAGCTGAGAGATACAGGTGCATTTACTGTGGGGTTTTATCATTAGGTACTTTAACACCTCTAGACTCTGGTCATAATAGAGTTAAGCCCTCTGTGTTATTGGACCCAACACTGATAATCATAATCACAGGGTAACTGGGTATATCTGTATTACCATGTCACACCCCCTCCTCATCTCACTTCACTGGCTACCTCTAGAAGTGTAAAACCTTGGTGCTCGCCTACAGGGCAGTGAATGGAACTGCTCCACCGTACCTCCTGTCAATCTTCAAACCCTACACCCCATCAGATCTCCCTGTTCTGCTACCACACCATGACTAACTGCCCCCTCCCTGCACAGTCACACCTCCCAGTCATGATGCCTGTCTGCACTGCCCCCCAGTGGTGGAATGAACCCCCCACTGTGATCAGGACAGCAGAATCATTGGCCATGTTCTGACACAGACTGAAGACTCCCCTCTTCAGACTACATCTTTGTACACACTAGGGTTATGGTATTTTATGGTTTATGATAATTAAAGTCATGATTTTCTCATTAAGGCTGATTATGAACATGTTGCTTGTACTCAGGATTTGTTTTATAGTTAACCTGCATTAGTGCTGTAGTGATGTTACATACAGTATATACTCACTGGTCTGGGAATGGGGTGAGTCAGGTCTGGCCCTATTGCTCTTATTAAACCAGTGAATACACTTATGATCTCCCACACTGTAAGTCACTCTGGATAAGAGCATCTGCTGAATGACTGTAATGTGATGTAAAGTATTTGCTGCATAGTTAGATCTCTGACACACTGGAAATATGTATATTTAGGCACAGGAGCCAAGAAAAGTTAAACAACATTGACAGGGTATTATTCGAGGTCAAGCTGAAATACAGAGGGTTTAAGAGCACAGATAGGCAGATAAATCCTCAACACACACCACAAATCCATCACAGTCAATAAACCACACACACTCAACACATATATTTTCTACACACAACCACATACAAGAGACCCTCTTTTCCCCAAACACACATAGTAGACACTCCTACACAAAAGCAGTTTCTACCCAAAACACACCTTAGGTTTAATTATATCTCAGTTGCTCAAGTTCCACAGGATCTGCATAGGCTTGGGCCTCTTCAAAACTCTTCAAAGCACTGAAAACAAGAGGGTTTTCCACATCCTTCCTCAGACAGGTCAGGAAAACCTTTCTGACCCCAAAACAACAGACACAAGGAAAATAATTCTGCTCATCACCACTTACTGGGCATTCAGTCAAGGAGAAAACAGGAAAATAAGACACAATATTTCCAGAACCCCACAGAACACCAACTTGCTTCAAGACTACAAAATCATCTCAGACAGCAAGAAAAAGTAAAACTTCAAGGACCACCTGTTAAGCAACAAACTACCAGCAATCAGCACAATACCCACACAAGGCTCAGTATTCTATAAAAAGGCTATCACATTCAGGAAAAACAAAGCAGACAAAACACATGTAGGGACTACTGAACTGCGTTTCCCAAAGTTCCACAGCCAAATTCCAGAGATAACTAACTCAAAGCGTAACTACGTTAAAAGCCATAAAACGTAGGTAATAAAAAGGACCAACACCCCAGAAAGCACTCTCTCCCCACGCTCTCTCTCCCCAGACTCTCTCAGAGTCACTCTCTCAGACTCTATCCACGCTCGCACCACGCGTGCTGGACGCACGCATAAAACTCTCTAATCTGGGCCTGGCATGCACACCGCATGCCAAGGAATTCTGTCCCTCGTCTGCCTTATGTGCAATAACTTCCCCGGTTAAATAGGCCCGCTCAATGCAGCCTAAAAGGTAGCTTCGAACCCCGGTGGTCAGCTACAGGGAACAGAGACGCACAGCCAAGAAGCGACGAGACGAGTGGAACCCTGCCGCAGAGAGCCACGCAGCAACCCCCGGAATCCAGCAGAGCGAAGACCTGTAAGTCCCAAGAGGCCAGCAGCCTGCAAAAAGGATCCAGCTACGTGAACGACGGCATCGGACCCCAGAGAGGACGAGCGAGTGAGCAACCAACTCTGCGACCTGGGAAACCAGAGACTGAAACAAAGAAACGCACTGGACCCGTCTAACCAACGGAGAAAACCCCCAACAGTAAGGCTGTAACACTGGGCACAGATAGATAACATAGCTTAGGCACATATTGTTATTTCATAACTAAATGTAATTAACTGTGTTATTTATTTTTCATATCTGTAATCATTCTTGTGTTTGATCATTGTTTAGCTGGCTCCTAGCCAGGCGCCGCGCAGCGTTAGAAAGCAAATATCTCACTACAAACTAGGTTTTGCATGTGATCTATTTAGCTACTAACTTACGACAACCCGGCATTAATGATCTGCACGATTACATCCATTTTTCCACATAGCATGCGCCATTTTCCTGAAACGCTTAGCTTCAGCTAAGTTTCAAAACTCCCACCATCTCTCTCCTTTTGTTCTCCATGAACACGTGTGTATCGCGCGCACACACCCAAGGCTGCGCGACCCCCACACGTAGGAGAACACTCCTACCACTACACACGAGCCAACGCCCTATACATTCCTGAACCATATGCACATACACACACACACACACACATCGTTTATTGTTACATTGTAATAAATCGTGCTTTGCCGTTTAGTACATGTGTTCAATAAACTTTGTTATATTCCAAGGTTGTGTGTTTATAAATGTTGCATAAATATTGAATGTTTGCCGACCTCTGCAACTCTGAAGAACTCCGAATGCCTTCACTTTTTATCAATCATTAACGTTATTGATTCAGGTAAAACTGAACCAATAGTGTTGTGACTTGATTATGAATAGTTATTGATATTGTAATTTTGATTATAATTATTAATTTAATTATTAGTTGGAATTACGTATTTATAGCTATATAACGAGACTGATATATTTTATGAGACTGATATATGAGACTGATTAACCGCAGTTGCACCATTATTCGTAGAATAATGTTATAGAATTTCCACCACGTAAGTGACGCCCTTTGTTGTGGGGAATATAATAATAAAGTCTTGCGTAACTGGTGCCACACGTGAGGTTTAGATAATTCTTTACACTTTTGGTGTCCTGTGCGAGGAATACTATAACAAATCCCTACACACACCTCATGATACAAAAATCACAATTCACACAAATAATTACATATATGATTTACAATGTAATCACCATGACATGAAATATGTATGAGAGAAAGGACACATGATAAGTACTAGATTAGCACAACACACTGTGCTGCCTGGAGATGTGGAGGGAGGAGCAATCTCCTCAGCTCCTCCCACTGTACTGCTGTCAGTCTCCTGGTTCCCTCCCTCAGCCTGGAGAGTTAACTGGAGCTGCAACAGCAGAGGCCTCACGAACAGGCAGCCTCACCTGAGAGTGATTTCTAATCAAACCAGATGCAAACACTTGCCCTCAATTGAAAGCACTTATTAAACACTAACACTAACTTCAAACACTTCATACAGATCCTCAACATCCACCACATACAATCAACATGTAGATTTTAGTCAAGACCACTTGTACAGGACCCTCATTTCTGCAAACACCCACACCTGACACCAATGTTTATTTTGAAGACACAGACACACAAGCATCATTACATAAAAACAGTCTTCACCCAAAGCACACAATCAATGGCCTGAGTTGCTCAGGTTCAACAGAAACTCTACACAAGATTCTGACTTTGAAGTGGACACCAAAACCCTCTTTAATGTCTTAAAAACAAAGGGTTATTTCAAATCAAACAGAACCTGATCAGGATCCTGGGAATCACAGACCTGCTTCAGGACTACAGAATCATCTCAGTTATCAAAGAAATCTCAAAGACCATCTGGTAAGAAGCAAATTCCCAGAAATCAACACTGTACCCACACAAGGCCTGGTATTTAACACACAAGCCAGTGCATTAAAGACCAACAGTACAAACATGACATACATAATCAAACAGACAAATTCAGTTAACACAATAAGCTATGAATCAATGTAGTCACTGTGGCTTTGAATATGTAGGTGGGACAGGGAACACAATCAGGACTAGATTAGCACAACATTTGTATAACATTAAAAACCACAGAGACACTGACACACACCTAATGGCTTAGTTCCTTCACCATGAACTTGAGGCACTAAAAATATCCAGCCTTCAAAAAAACACTAACTGGACACCAGATGATTGACACAGGGCAGAAAAGAATTGGATTATAAAACTCAAAACTAGGTCCTGTGAAGGACTAAACCAACATTGAAACTCCCCTGAGTGATGTATTGGAGCCATTTCTGTGCCAGAACACTCCCATAATGCTCCCTGTCTCTCACTCTCACAAAGCAATTGTACTTATTCGACCAGGTTTATTGGCCCACAGTTTCTTGGCCCAATTGCCTCCACCCCTCCAGCCTTTGCATCTTGCAAGGCTATGGAGTGCTGTAGAATATTATTACTGGGTTTGGGGGAAGGAGGGTCTGCATCTGGCAGTTTTGTTAGCCTGGGGATGTGCGTGTTTTGTAAATTGATACATAGTTTGTTTTCTAGGACTGTTTTGTGGCCTGGTTGAAAGGAGCACTGGTCCTCTCAACCATGGGAATCCTGTTAGCCTGGAGGGGTTCTCATAAACTGGAAATTTGTACATTGTTTGCCAGTTGGACAAGTCCTTGGACAGCTGAGTAGTCTATTTGGATTAATTTTATTTTATTGTATAACAGCTTGTTTTCTCTGCATTCAAATTGATCCTATACATAAACTTTTTTTACGATCTTTGATAAAATACATATTTTTTGTCTATTAATATATTTGACAAACCAAATAAATGTAAATATGTTCTGGAAAAGCCCATATAACATATTAAACATTAAATATTTCTATATTTATCATTAAAAATACAATTTTGTGGTAAATTAAACACCATTGTGAAATGTGCAGGCCCACTTTGTGGTAAAAAGGAAAGCTAAGACTAAAATTTTTTCTGTTAATTGGGTTTTAATGAGGTCAGAGGAAGTAAAAAAGACCTGAGGAAAAACAAAATTGGTTGATCTTTAACTTTTAACAATAACGTTTAAATGTACAGCACTGGGATCTGTGGGGATGTAAAGCCAATTTCAACAGAAAACAAGGGGTTAATTACCAAAATGGCAGCCTCCTTTAAGTCATTCACCAAAAAACTTTCATCAGAACCGAGGTCAGGCATGAATTGTAAAGAGAACTTACAGGGATTGCGACAGTAAAACGTAACAACGAAAGCCCAAGGACAGAATCAGCTTAATAACTTAAACATGATTTCTAGTTTACATGTTTTTGGATTGGCCCTCAGACATTTGATTAAATTTTATGATTAAATAAATAAACACATGCAGATTGTCAAAAGTTATTGCAAGGAGAACTGCCTTGTCAGTGTGCTCTTTTAAGGCCTTTTTTATGGAATTGTTTTGAATAACTTGAATTTTTCACGATGTGTACATGGTTAAAACATGTTTTTTGTATTGTGCTTTTCAGAGCTGATTAATCAATGTATTTTAAATTGATTATTTGTTGAAGCTTAAAATGTGTTATATAAATATTATTATTACTCTCTTGTTTTGTGTCTGTAACCTTTAAGGGAGGGAAACACTGGGCTGCTGGCAGGAGACAGAGCTGTAAACCAGACTGACTGGTTTTGAGTTTCATGATCTTGCTTGTCTTTTGACACATTTGAAAATGGTAAAGTTTTTAGTAAATCTAAACTCAACCATCATTATCAGAACTGCAGATTGAAACCACTTGGTTAAGTGTCCAAGAGAGTGTTTGATAATGCAGTGCTTATAGTACTGCCATACACAGGGCACATCAGTCAAACATCCATGCTAGGATACTGACTAGAATATGTGATGAATGCTAATGCTTATTCTATCAGACCTCATAAAATGGATTATCAAGGGTAACACTCATTCTTTAAAATTGATCATCAAGGTTAACATCAATGATCGTATACTGATTATGTTATAAAACCTAAAATCCATGCCACAATACAAAATACATTACAAAGGGTAGCATGTATGCTAAGATAATGTAAAAAATGTGTCATAAATCTAGCATGGTTGCTAGAATACAGTATAAAATTGATTATTAAAGCTAATATCCATGCTAGGTTACTGTATAAATGGATTATAAATGCCAACAGAAGAAAATGTAACTCTCAGACTACATTACCCATGGTAAGTTACTGTGGTACTGAACATCATTTATGAACTTTGTAATTGTCATATTATTCCATCATAGAGTACAACGTCACTGTAATTTAAGATTTGATCACACAGAAATAGGAACTTATTTTATAATAAAGGAAATTAAAGTTCTGTCAGCGATCTTGTTGCCCTGAGCAGATTTTTTAAAACCTGGTGGCATGTTGAAATATATTATTAAGACTGTACTTACCTACACAGAGGTATGCATTGCTGAGACCCAGTTTGTTCTTCTCTAGTTCTGAACTGAATCTGATTCTGCCTGTATTTTATTATCATGGAGATCTGCATATTCTCCTTTCAGTTTGAACTTGAAGAATGGAATGCCATCTGACCAGTTATGAGTGAAGAATGTTCCAGTAAATCTGCCAGTAAACAGAAAGACACTTTCACTTTCTTACATTTAGTATTTGCTCATCATGGGAGTCTCAGTTGGTATTTTGATCAGAAAGAGAGAGACAGATGCACACTGCTCTAATTGTTCCCCAAATGTGGATTTATATAAATAACAAAATGTTTCACACTGTTGTTGAAAGATCACAGTCTTTGTTTCGGGCTGGAAGAGAGACAGAGCACAGCAGCCAGAGTACAAACACTCTGAGGGGTGGCTCCCCTTCCAGTCACATGTACTCTAGGTGGCTGTATGAGGATACTGTGACATATTTACATACCAGGGCGTGATCTAGCAAAACCAGGAGACATCAGGTAACTGCAGTTATAGTGTGGTATGGCTTATAAGATTTTAGACAGTATGCAAACAGTTTAAAGGAGGAGCACAGTACAGGGTTATACAAGATAACAAAAACCAGAATACTGAAGATCCTCACCACAGCTTATATACAGCAAACTTTCTTTTAGCTTCCACACCCCCCCTTTTGCCTTTAGCACAGTAATCATCATGTATGAGCACCTTTGGCCCGTGGATCTTGAGACCCTGTCAGTACACAATCTTTAAAGCATGTTTGAACAGGTCATATTACACATTCACACTCATAGCATCTGAAGTGTTTCTCTTCATCCTCATCCAGTGTGATCCCAGCGAGTGACAGCAGAGGAACATTCACAGACTGAGAGACCATATGCACAGCAATCACCTTATTCACACATGCAGAACACAAAGCTTTCATGCAGGCAGTTATACACTCTAAGACTAAGATACACAGCACAGCAAGCAGCTCATATCACAACTCTTCAGCACCTAATGCTCTTTATGCATTCTCTAACCAGCTGCTGATGCCCAAATCACCTGGATTATAGTCACCATATTTATGATCCTCAGCTTCTTGGTCTGGGACAAGAGCAACACTTAACACTCTATGAAAGCTGAGTCTTATCATAAGTTTTAAGTTGAGGGAAGAAGTCGTGTTTATTTCTATGATTGATGATCAGGTTATTAAAGTTTTATTCATAGGTTGCGGCATTAAAATTTCTGTCCAGCACATGCACACTCATAGTGTTAATACCCCAAATCCTAAATTCAGGATAGCTCAGGGTTCAATTTTAAAGCACTAATTAGGATGACACATTCATTACCAGATCATGCATCATGATTCTCCCAGAAGCAGAAATGTAACATCCATGTAACACCATGTAAGAATATAGTTAGACCCAGCAGCACGAGATGTACTACATTGCAGTAATTCTCAGTCTACGGACATCTAGAGTGCTAAACATGTTAGATTCATGCTGAAAGTGATGAAGTCCTTGTTGCTCTTTTTAAGCACGTCTGTCAATTGAATGACGGGTGCTCCATGTGAGACTCTGTGAGACTCAAACACATCCAGTGACTCCTCTCACAGACACTCCTGGAAGAAGGAGAAAAATTATATAAGGAAAAGAGGGACAAAAAGGCATTTCTGTGACAGCCCCCAATAAAAAAGAGGTAAATATAACATCTATAATACTGTAATTACACACACATTGACACTGGCTTCCTTGTTTCTATGTCTCGTTTAATTTGTCCCATAAAATGACTTTTTCAGCACTTTTTCAGCTTAATATTTTAAAGTAATCCTCTGTGCCTCAAGCCTTTTGCACAAAGATAGCTAATTTCACTTTTGGTCACATTGGTCTGAATGTTGCAATTCATTGAAAGTAGTTTCTGAAATAAGTGTTGATATATGATGATGTAGCTCTGTCATAAACTGTGTTTGAAAGTAAAGTCAAAACTACCGATATTATCATATAGCATTAGTGCTACTGTCTGTACTTCCAACCTTTGAGGACTTCTCTGTAGAGAGTACACTTCTTGTTTGGAATACAGTCCTAATCTCATTCATCTGCTTTTCATATGCACTGATTTAACTGACTTCAGAATGATAGGCCAGAGATGTCAAGCTCAAAGATATGATTCAGTACATTCTGTCCCACAGTCCCTCAAAGCTAAATGAATGTTCAGTGTTGATTAACAAATTTAGGAAAAAAAAAACAGTCCCAGCAGCTAGGAAGTACGTGGTCATTCATAATAATTTCTGTCTGTCCTTTATGGTCAATTCTGTATCAGTTGTCAGTGTTCTACATTTGAACTCCCTTCCCATTATGATATCATAGTTATGGAATGCCATTTTATTCATAGTTAAATAAACAAAAACTTTTACAAAATTACATAATAAAATGGATAATAAATTAGTCGAAAAATTGTGAACTAATTAAATAAATAACATTCAATCCATTATGATTAAATTTTATTTCAGCAAACTAATTTTCACATTACCATTATCATGTTTAAATTTTACATTACAATGATGTAGTAATTAATTATTTGATCTTTATTTCATAACTAGATATAGAATTCAAGGAGAAATTCTGTTTGCTTGCTGAAGGCTTTAAGAGAATGTTTAAAACTGTAGAGTACCTACTAAAACTTAATAATAAGGCTACTACATAATACAATTACATTTATTATAATAAGGCTACTTATTATTAGTATGTTGAAACTTCTAGTAGGTACAATAAGCACTGAAGTAGTAGCAGCAGGAATACTAGAAGCAGTCAAAGAACAGCAGAACTTCCTGTTCAAAACATGAATTATTCATTGAAGATCATTATACCTAAACAGCACTGCAGTGCCATTATATCTGCTGGGCTACAGTATCATACTTGTACACAATACATTATAATATCTGTAGGCTACAAGGCAGTATTAATCTAAACAGCAGTGTTTATCATTACACTTGTGCAGTCAGTACTACAGGTATGCATTAGTTATTTCCTAGCAAAAAGGCAAAGCAGCTAGCTAGCTAACCTAAATTCTGACAATAACATTAGCTAGCTAACTGTACACTTAATAGAAAATGATGCAGTTATACCGCACATATGTTACACACAACGCACTTTATACAACAGTTAGTTCCGACCGCGCATTGAGATTGCCCGCGACAAATTCCATTAGTGCAGTATGACATCATAGCGAGAGATAACGTTACCCCAGTATCTTTGTGTCAAAAGGAAAGTTATTTCAAAATGTCAAGTCCAGTAAGGTAGCTAGCATGCTGTATTCTTTGGATAATGATATTTTGTCAGCTACCTTAAAATTATCGGAAAGTAGGTAGTACTTACGACTATTAGTGGTGAAGTTGTATTAGTTAAATTAAAAGTAACGTTACATGTTATCACTGTGGCTTAGTGTCACTAACATTAGCTTGTTAGCATGCTCAGTATTACACAAATATTAAGTCAACGGACACCGTTTTTTAAAGCTTTCTAGTTTAAAACAAGTATAAATCTTATAGTTTAGATAAGTACAAGCAACGTAGCCAGTATTATTCAAGTTAACAAATTTAGTAAGTCTAGTTTGAAAAGTAGATAATATTTAGGACTGCAAATCCTTACCGCTGAAGTCGTTCATACAATTCAGATACTGACACATTAATCCGTTTGTGAGCCGAGCAGCGACCGTTACAATTGTTGCTTAGTAACGTTAGCTACATTAGCATGCTCAACATTCCACCAATGTTAAGTCAATGGAGGCAAATTTTTAAAGCTTAATAGTTTAAAAGTATGACTCGTACAGCTTAGAAAAATACAAGAAACCTGACCAGTGTATCCACGCCTCTGGTGGCCAAGTTTGGTATGTCTAGCTTAAAAAATGTAGGAGGAAATATGTCCGGAAGCATCAGGAATAATTATAAGAAGAAGTAAATGTTCGACAGAAGAACAGCAGTTCGCGCCTTCGGCAAGAAAACTAATGACATTAATTGATAGCTGTTTCTATTTTAAGAACATTCCTATTGTGACATCATAGAGGCTGAAATACTGAAAATTCTAAACCACTTTAACTTACGACTGTTGCTGGGAAACAGAATGTTGTGAATTCTGTCCAATTCTATGTTCTACATTTAAAAGAATAAAAACAGTACGAGTTTACAGTGCTGAACAAGCAAGAGATTTATAAGAGCACCAACAACAGTCTAACTTGCTCTGTGATGTTGAAGCACATTCCAGTACAGTGGTCTTTACAATGGTACAGTATTTTTGTATGATTTAATTTCTTGGCAAATTTTTAAAAAAATGGTGTGTTATTTAGGCTGTTTAAAAATAAAAGTGTTCATATGGGCTATTTAGAAAAATATAATACACATAATTAAAATAAAATAATAATAAAAATGTAAAAGTCTCTCGGTAACGAATATAGAAGGGAGTGACATAATGTTGAAATGTATTTTCATTGCTTATTTCCATACATTATATCATTTTATGATGAAATATTACTTATATCTTATCTCATATCTTATGACTTTTTCAAAACCAACAAAAGTTGATAAAGGAACATCAAATTTTACAGGGCTGTGGCGCCGGGAGAGTTGAGGGGAGGAGCAAGCTCCTCAGCTCCTCCCACTGTACTGCTGTCAGTCTCCTGGTTCCCTCCCTCAGCCTGGAGAGTTAACTGGAGCTGCAGCAGCAGAGGCCTCACGAACAGGCAGTCTCACCTGAGAGTGATTTCGAATCAACTCAGCTGTGAGCACTTGCCTTCAATTAGGCCTTCTATTTAAGCACAGTCTGAGAGGCTGAACGAGGACTTTTTTTGGTTTGGACTGGGTTTGTGTTATTTGTGTTTTCCCTGGCTGTGCTGTTTTTCAGTTTCATTGTTTCCATTTGTTTTGTTGGGTTTTCCCTGGGAAAAGGGTCAAATAAAAGGCCTTTGGCCACTTCTTGTTTAAACTTCTGTGTTTTCCCTTCTACTCGCCACCCGACCCAGTGGCCACACCAGCCACTGTGTCACGGGACTCATGATTCATTTCTGTGTCGTTCTCATAGATGATAACCATATGAATTTGAAAATGTAATACTGATGCGACAATGCATGAATGACCCTATTCTTGAATCAAACGTACAGGCTGACAATTCTAGGGAAACAATCCAATGTATGTCAAAAACCCATGAAACGTATTCATGGGTTTTATTTAATGTTATAAATACACATACACAAAACCTGTAATATATTACACAGTACTCATTATGGCTTGTACAAGAAAAGTGTTAAATGACTGTATTACTTACTTTGCAGTAATGAAAATGCATTATAGTACTCTTTATATTACTGTGTGTTACTCTCACCCTACACTGAGAGGCACTCCTGAGCAGGAACACATCAGATCAGAGCTCGATTATTCCCCTCTCAGAATTACCCAGTTTAAATGAAACTGAGTTATTACCAATCAGGATAATGTTCAGATCACATCCAGTTAATTTAGCATGTTTATGTAGGAAAGCAGCAAAAGCCTCATTCACTGCAGTGCTGAAACAGCAATGACTGCAGAAGCCAGACCTGACTGGTAATTTAATACAATGGGAATCAATCACAATATGCATTAATTGTCAGTGCGGTAGTGATAGAGGATAACTAACTTAACCCATAGCATTAACATGAGGCAAAACCTGAGGTTTCTTTATGCAATTTCACCTGCTTAAAGGCCAATGCTGCATCTATAGAAATGAGTCAGAGGAGGGGTGTATGTGCTGTTTAACAGGGGTACATGTGAGAAAATGAATATAATGGCAAAATGTGAATGATGTTAGTTTGGATTGTGATCCTGCTGTCCAGACACTGTTACACCAGTGTTAAACTGCTCTGTCTGTGTCACAGCCCATAAGCCCTAGTCTGCCTCCACAGCACTGCTGGGCTACAAGTGCCTGCTGTACCCAGGAAGACCATTTGCATAGAGAAGACACTTTGCATTGGCAGCACATGCTTCAGTGCTCTGGGAGTGTTTATAGTCCTGTGAGTTTAACACTTGATGACTGAGAGCTGTCCTTCATGGCAACAGAACCCACAGCAACAATGACTTTTATCACCATCTTGATCTGGGCACTCGCTTTCTGCATTCAGGGTGAGATTTGTGAAAAATATTCAAATAGATATGATGTCTTCAATTTTAATTGAATGGAAGTACAAAACTTAAAAGTTTAAATTTGTTAGTTTTAAGTTTTTGTAAAACTTTATGAAATAACTGTCTGGGCAATGATGTAACATCCTAATTTACCAATGGATAATATAAATATTTATTTTTTTATTCCTCCTTTCAGGGTGCACAGGACAGGTGACTGTGACTCAGACTCCTGCTGGTAAATCTGCTCTCATAGGAGACACTGTCACCCTGAGCTGTAGAACCAGCCCTGCTGTGTATGTCTATAGTGGTAAGCACTGCCTAGCCTGGTATCAGCAGAAACCTGGAGAAGCTCCTAAACTCCTGATCTACTATGCAACATCACGTTACTCAGGGATTCCTGATCGATTCAGTGGCAGTGGATCTGGGACTGACTTCACTCTGACCATCAGTGGAGTCCAGGCTGAAGATGCAGGAGATTACTACTGTCAGAGTGTACATGTGATCAGCAGTAGTGCTGTGTTCACACAGTGATAGAGAGCCGTACAAAAACCTCCCTCAGTCAGACTGCACAGAGACTGCACTGCTGCAGCTGGGACCTACTGCAGGTGCTGAGGGGGGAGGCACTGACCCAGGATACTGCTGTACTGCCAGCAGGGCTCTAGGGGGCAATAGAGAGCTACAGACCTATATATAAACCTCTCTGAGCTGAAGAGGAGCTTCTCTGTGTCACACACAGAACCAACATCAGAGCTGCTACTGCTGAACCACACACTTCTGGACCACAACATCACTTATTTTATGTGCAGAGAGAATTCACACTGACACAGAGATGAGAAGATTAACATTAGAAATGAATAACTGTATCATTTTATACCTGGAATTCACAATGAGGGCTTGAGAGTGAAAGGGTCAGATTATGTTAGTCACCTTTAATGTGTGAATCAGACATCAAATCATGGATGTGATAAACACAATAAGTAGTGATGACAGCACAACTGAATAGTCACACACACATGCATGCATGCACACACACACACACACACACACACCATGTCCAGTATGTAGTGCATAGTTAACAATGTCCCAGCTCTTCATAATAACTTTCTGATGATGTCTTATCTCTGTAATATACTGATCATACATTGTGTAAAGTTCATTACAGAATATGTTTATATATGTCATTCATTTCAGTTGAAAAAAAAAATATTTGATAATTTTTTAGGTTTTGCAGTTAAACATCAAATCAGAGCTTTTACATTCAGGGGTAAAATTATTTTTGCAGCCCCAGCCAGTCCTGTGCTATGGCTCTGTGCTGGAGAGGAGAGCTCTGTGCTGGGGAGGAGAGCTCTGTGCTGGGGAGGGGAGCTCTGTGCTGGGGAGGAGAGCTCTGTGCTGGTACAGTGAGTTTCATAGAAGATGAAGACAACACAACTTCCATTTCCCTGATTTTATTTATTACACTAACACTGTCAATAGATGAGGGAAATTCCTGCTGAAGTTTCCATTTAGAGATGGATAGAGAGTAAAATCACTAAGCTGTAAGCAGTGCTTGCTGCTTTCAGAGCAGATGTGAGAGTGTGAGTTCATTCAGCTGTAAAATCTCTAATCTGAGCACCATGCAAATGCAGGTCCCTGGTACAACCACCTCCCTTTTCCCCTTCATCGTCACTACAGAGCTAAAGCCTCCACCTCCTCATCTTCAGTGCACATATGAGGCCAGCTGCACATAGCTGTCTCAGTCAGGGCTATTTTGGGCTGAGAAACTGTGAGCTGTTGGGCTGAAAGTCACATTTGCATATTTGGGGCGGGGCCGGCTGCTTCTGCTGTCCCTCAGTGGGACTGATTCTCTCTCAGAATAGAGCAGCACGGTGGCCAGGTGTCTGGCCCGTCCCCAGGGGGTTAGTGTGAGCTGTGCGCACATCCTGCTGCACAGAGCTGATCTGAGCACACTGCACACATCACTCCTCCTCTCCTCTGCTGGGAAACTGCTGCTCTTTCACTGATCCCAGATCAGTTACCTCTCAGACAGTCTCTGATCACCACCTTCTACTTTCTACAGTGTGTGAGACTCCTATAAAAGTCAGGCCAGCATGAAATACTGGAACACTGACTGAAATAATGTAGTAATTATGATTTATTACAAAATGATATACATGCATATCATTTTTATGATTTTTAAAAGAATATATTTAATACTAAAAACATGGACATGATGCAATTGGACTAAGGTCACATGGTTTACACCCAGTGCACACTTTGCACAGAAATGTATTTCTACCAGAGCACCAAAGTTCACTTTTTATAATAAAAATCAGGACAACAAATGATTTGTTCAAAGAGTCTTTATTATGTAAAGAATTCAAATCACTCAGCTTTTGCCAAAATCACAGAAAGCAGCACACATGAGAACACACATGAGTATATTTGGAGAAGAACACAAGCAGAGAACATGTAAGATGTGGGTGCTGGAGGAAGGATTGACACACAGGCCAGTGTGACAGCAGTGGGGCAGTAAGAAGCAGAGAGGCAGAGTACAGAACAGGGTAAAAACAGTGTAATCAGAGTGTGAGAGCTGGGCCTCTGCCCGGCCTACTCAGAGCAGTCGGCTGGCCTCAGTGTCTGAGGGACGGCGGACTGTGAGCCCTGTGTGGCCTCACAGGTCAGTGACCCCGCCTTCTTCCACTCGTCCGCACTGAGAGTCAGGGAGCTGCTCCAGCTGTACAGCCCGTCCTTCTCCAGGACCCCCGCGCCCCCGGCCACACCCGAGCTCCAGCTGCTACCGTCCACTTTCCAGTGCAGCTTCCAGTCTGAGGGGAAGCCCTTGTTGGCCAGACACAGCAGTGTGGCCTTTCCCTGATTCAGCTCCACACTGGAAGGGGGCAGGACTGTGAGGGTGGGAACTGTGTCACCTGGGAGACACAGCACAGGTGTGAGGTCACAGAGTGGACACAGCAGCATGAGCCAATCAGAGCGTTCACACAGTAAGAGCTGAATGTGAGTCTCAACTCATCAACACAACATGTGACTGTACTTTACACTGAAAGCTTTGTGAAGCACAAGAGGGACTGTTCCTCAGTGCTAACCAAGGCAACATTTTACACCCCTACACATCCAGAGCCATTTCACCAAATTATACATATGTATATATCATTATGCAATTATAAAATAAATAAAAAATTAAAATACACAAAATAACACTTAAAATATGGAATTACTTGGATTAACTAAAACGACTGAAAATGCAGTAATTATATTATACATTCAAAAATCTTTTGAATTAAATTAATAATTTATTCAAAGTATCAAAATGTAACTATCCAAGCTGAATGCAGTGATTACTTTTAGGAGCCCATGAATACTGAACTGTGTAATTTATCATGAAATAAAATTAGAATCATAGCGTTGTTTCGACTGTATCAAAATCCTAATTTTAAGATGTATTTTTTCAACAAACATACTTTCGGCAATTATGATGCAGTGATTTTATGATAATTTACACAATTCGAAATGACGCATTTTTGGACATTTTTAGCAACTTGCATTGTGATACACTTCCAACAACGTATATTCAACAATATTTCAATAATACATGTTATATTTCATTTAATGACGCGCTTTTTAAACAAAGGATTATAATCCTCCTTTCGAAATTACACCCCAAAATAGTGGCATCAAGTACAGTTAACTGTAAATTCTTCCAAACTGTAGGTCCTCATATTTCAATGTTAGACATATGTTGCAGTTGACATTTGAGAGAAATTGCTAAAATAATATTCTCTACGCGCGCATCCGCAGTAAACAGATTTTAGCGGTATCCCAACATGCCGAAATTCGAGTCATTATTACTACCTCTGCCACCCAAATTAAATTAATAAACTCTGGGTTCGTTAAAATGTGCGGAGTATCGACATACAAAGATTTAGCCCATGGAAAGTAACCTTCCTCTCTACAACAAACCTTCATTTCGCAAGCCCGTTTGATATTCTTAACGCGCGCATCCGCAGTTACCAGATCTTAGCAGTATTCAAACATGCTTAAATTAAAGTCCTTATTACCACCTCCGACACCCAAATGGAATTAATTAATTTTGGGTTTTTTATAATGTGCGGAACATATATGTGCAAAGATTTAACCTTTGGAAAACAACTGTCCTGTCTAAAACAAACATTCATTTCGCAAGCCCATTTGCTTATCACTGATGTCAACTCAGAATTGAGCATATGATTATGCATATTGTTTTGTAAAGTTTTTCACACATTAAAAAGACACCTTGCTTGCGCTCGGAGAAATGTACTAAGGTAGAAATGACTTACTTCCTATTGACAGTTTGGTACCGCCGCCGAAAGTCCACCACAGTGATACAAACTCATTACACCGCCGTACAAAAACCTCTCGCTCGAGAGAGACAGCTTTCATTTCTCCGCTCTTCAAACTTTGACCCCCGCAACTTTTTACAATGTATGAGATTTATGTTCTTTTCATGAACTTTGGCATTTAAGAAGTTATTTTTTGGTGAATATGCTTTCTGCACCTCGAAATAATAACTTGATATAATGTGTAGCCCATATGCACAAGCAAAGTTCACAGTTCCAAAAATCAACGAAATGAGTTTTCTGAAAACGAATACTCAAATATTTAAAAATGTAGATAGGGATAGATCTGAAAGAAATATAACTTACGTCCAATTGACAGTTTGGTGCCGCCGCCGAAAGTCCACCACAGTGATACAGTCTCATTCATCGGCCGTACAAAAACCTCAAACTCAAGAGAGACGCATTTCCTTTGCCTGTGTTCATCTTTCACGCATCACTTATCTCGCAATTTAATGTTATGAGTTGTTTTCACTTTGGGTTACATTTCGTTTCAGCAAATATGTGTGTAATCTATATATTTTTATGTTCATATTTTATCTGTTAGCCCGTAAGTAAACAAACGCGAACAGACAGAAAGTAAGAGTATAAACGCCTTGGTTACTCTTCAGTGAAAATGTTACAGATCATATAACCCTGAGATGTTTCTTGCAGAAAAAAAATTACTTTTTTCGCCACTTACCGCCGATATTCAGTCTTGTCCACACACCGAAAGTCCACCACAGTATCTGAGTCTGAATAACTGCTGTTGAAAAAACTTCCTGCGCTGCAGCGACCGATCTGCACCGACAGGCTTCTGTGGGATTGTTACAGCACGTCCCCTGCTGGTCATTTGTACAACTGCAACTGAAATATGTCCTGCTGTCCTTCGAGAGCATGAAAACTCAGTAGAAAACCCCCATCTCTCCCATATGCCATGGGGATTGTGTCTCCTCAGGTTATACAGCACTGAGTTTTTTCTGTATTACACTCACTGCTTTGCTTATAGATAGAATACTTTACTCAATGGGCCCCTATTATATCTCAAAATCAGTTTTATTTGTATGTGAATTTTTTTGTCTTTTTTCAATATCAGGCCCAAAGAAAATACATAAACATATTTTAATGCTCACTGGAACATTTGAGAGCTGCTGTCTTTTGGCCCTGCTGTCCTGGAACCAGAAAATAATCAGTGGAGAGTGAACAAACTGTTATAGTGTGTGTTATAAAGTGCAGCCATCTCACATCACAATCTCTCAGACCAGAGCCATAATCACTCTGAATGATTATGTATTGATATGAAACATATTTTAATGTAAACTCATATAGATTTTGTGGAATATTATCATCAGTGAAACACAAATCTTGTGTCTCAGTGTCCCTGGCTGTTGTGCAGGAGGTGCAGAGAAGGCTACTCCTCTTTGGCTGCAGTCAGAGCTTCCTGCTGCTGCCCACAGCCCTGGAAGCATTCAGGACCATGGACAGCCACAAGGTTACCCAGAGAGGTGAGGGTATGGAGAGAGTTTTACAGGGGGAGAGACCTAGAGGCCCATGGGTGCTTTTGTTACTTTTTTAGCCCTCCTCAGCTCAGAGATGGAAGACTGAGGCTTCATGAAACCCAAAATGGGAGGAGCTATCCTATAATCACTGATGGCAACCAATCATTACATACTGCTGTGTAGTAACATACCTAAACATACCTGAATCACAAAAAATAATGGGATCATAAAAAAGAAAGAACGTATTTTGTAGAAATTAAATCACAATTAAAATGGATCAACACGTACAGTGCTGTGAAAAACTTTTTTCCCCCATTCCTCTTTTTTTGCATATTTCTATCACTGAATGGTTTCAGATAATCAAATAAAATATATTATTAGACAAGAGAAACCCAAACAAACATAAAACATAGCTTTTACATCCTTACTTCATTAATTCAATTGAGAAAGTCACCAATTACCCATGTTGGCCCTGTGAAAAAGTAATTGTTTTTAAATAAATAAATTAACATATTTGTCATTGAAAATTAGATTGAGGTGACTGGACACAGCCAGTCTTGATTGCAACCAACCTTGTTGAGTTTAGAAAGGATATATACTGAACCTAACCATCAGAAAGAAGTATTGACCTCAAAGTTTCTACAGGCACACAATGCCATAATCAAAGGAGCTCCCAGAACAACTGAGGATAAAAGCTGTGGAGCCAAACCAGTCTAGAAAAGGTTACAGAGTCATTTCTATGGCTCTTAACTCCAGTGAACCACAGTGTGCGCCATTATCTCCAAATGGAGAAGACTTGGAACAGTTGTGAAACTTCCCAGGATTGCTCTACCTGCCACAATTTGTGCCAGGGCACAGCGGCACCTTATCCAGGAAGTATCTAAAGCCCCCAGAAAAGCTTCAAAAGAACTGTTGGCCTCTCTAGCATCAGCTAAGATCAGTGTCCATGACTCTATGGTGTGAAAGACACCGGGCAAAATTGGGCCTCATGGAAGAGTGGCAAGGTGGAAACCACTGCTCTCCGAGAGAAACATAAAATCTTATCTCATATCTGCTTATGTTTCTGTGGGTTTCCCTTGTCTAACATTATATTTTATTAGATTATCTAAAATCACTCAACAGGAGAAATATAAAATAAAAGAGGAAATCAAAAAGGGGGCAAACATTTTTCACAGCACTGTATGTTTAATTAAAAGTCAATATTAATTGTGAGTACTTTCTTGTGTAAAATACATTGTTAAAATCAAAACTTCAACATGTGAGTTTCTAAAGCAACACGTGACATCTGTCAGATTTTGAAAGAGTTCAAACACTTGGTGACAGAATTGCAGGTGCTTTAATCACCAACATGACAAAGTGTTTTACAGTAATGTGTCAAAATGAACAAAATCAGGACAGTGTGTTCTAATCGAGGAACAGCTCTTTCCTCTTTCAGGATTCAGCTGTTCCTTGATGAAAATACACTGTCCTGATTTTGGCACTGTTTGTTTTGACACATTAAATCATTTAAATCTCATCCATGGAGACAGACAGATGTGAACAGGATACTTATGAAAAGCCAACAATGAGCCCCAAAAATGAGCTCAGAAGTGAATCTGCACCTCACTTATACAGCCAGTGCAGATGCAGTCATAGTGCTCTCCCTTTTAAGCAGCAGGGTCTTCTAAACCACCCTGCAATGTCATGATTTTAATTTCTGTAAATGTTAATGTGTGAAGTGAACTGTGACTCTATGTCAAACCAGAGCGACTGACACCTCTGCTGTTGTCCTGGTGCTGTTGTTGAACTCTCTCTCTGTCACAGCCCACAGTTTCCAGTCCACAGCACTGCTGGGCTACAAGTGCCTGCTGTACCCAGGAAGACCATTTGCATAGAGAAGACACTTTGCATTGGCAGCACATGCTTCAGTGCTCTGGGAGTGTTTATAGTCCTGTGAGTTTAACACTTGATGACTGAGAGCTGTCCTTCATGGCAACAGAACCCACAGCAACAATGACTTTTATCACCATCTTCATCTGGGCACTCGCTTTCTGCATTCAGGGTGAGATTTGTGAAAAATATTCAAATAGATATGTCTTCAATTTTCATGGAATGGAAGTATAGAACTTAATTAACTTCATGAAATAACTGTCTGGGCACTGGTGTAACATCTTAATGTGCCAATCGGTAATATAAAAATTAATTTTTTTATTCCTCCTTTCAGAATGCACAGGACAGGTGACTGTGACTCAGACTCCTGCTGGTAAATCTGCTCTCATAGGAGACACTGTCAGCCTGAGCTGTAGAACCAGCACTGCTGTGTACAACAACAACTATTTAAACTGGTATCAGCAGAAACCTGGAGAAGCTCCTAAACCCCTGATCTACTATGCAACATCACGTATCTCAGGGATTCCTGATCGATTCAGTGGCAGTGGATCTGGGACTGACTTCACTCTGACCATCAGTGGAGTCCAGGCTGAAGATGCAGGAGATTATTACTGTCAGAGTTACCACAGTGGTGGTGTGTTCACACAGTGATAGAGAGCCGTACAAAAACCTCCCTCAGTCAGACTGCACAGAGACTGCACTGCTGCAGCTGGGACCTACTGCAGGTGCTGAGGGGGGAGGCACTGACCCGGGACAATGAGGGGTTCTGCTCCAGCACACTGAGCTTCAGTGGTTCAGTTATAACTCTCTCACACTCTGTGATTTAACACAGTGAAGCAATGAACCCCCACTTTTCCCCAGCCCATAATACCCAATTATATCTGTAAGCCCAGATAATCACTTGTACCTTCTCTCTTAACTCCAGAGAGCACAGAAAAGCATGAGCGCTCCTCTGAAACATGTGACGTCAGCTGCTGCTTCTTTTCACTCTGCAGATATTGAGTCAGAGGAGGACTCTTCATGTGCAGCTTCAACAAGCAGACTGTGGGAAACACAACTGACCACAAGGGGGTGCTGTGGTGCAGTGAGACATGGTCATGCTGCCTACTTATTACCTTCATCTCTGGGCTGTGCTTTCAACTGTTATGTGCAGCTTTGAGGGGCTTCTGAAAGGACCTGAAGAAATGGGAGCTTGAGATATTACTCTTAAAAGTTAATTAAAACAGAAAAATTTATTATCAATGAATTTTCTTAAACAATTCTTTCAAATAGTTTAAATCCCTTTCTGTGCCAATCATTGAATGCAGACGAATGGAAAAGGGAAGCAAAACAATGCTTTTCAGCAGTAGAGTAGAGCAGAGAGGAGGACTGAAGCCCAAAGTGCATCCTGAACTGAACCCATATTGTGAGTGACTGCTTCACCACAGGATTCTTACAGCTTTAGGGATTGGTGAGGGCCAATGAGCCACATATAAGCCCAGACAGGTGGGGTGAGCAGCATGATCTGGCCTCCATAGTCACCCATGAAGTTCCTGTGTGCTGTGAGGGAAAGCTTTTACACAATAAAATGCAGCGAATGTTAGCAGAGCAGTAGTAATGCTGGAAGATGGGTAAAGCTAACTCCTGGGTCTGAATAGAAAAACCTCACATATATACAGGGATGTTTCCCATTCCAAATGCATGTAGAGAAAACAGAGTCAATATTATGACTGACATATGATCATTGATTTGGAGAAATGAACCTTGGTTTGGGTTCAGTTAGTCTCTGCAGGGTTTAGCAGGTTTATGTAAGGTGAAGGGAATGCTGGGTAGTGAGGTGGCTGGATCAGACACAGATCATCATGGGTCTGATACAGAGAGGAGGAGATCCCACCCTCCCTGTGCCACTGCCCTGTTCTGTTCTTATCTGCCTTATCTGCTTATTCCACATTCATTCTTATTATCACTGTTATTGTGATTGATGTTATGTCAGCTGGTTTCTTAGCTGGTTTTGTTTTTGTTGTTATTGTTTTTACTTCCGTATTTCACTGTCATGTGCTTGTGTTTATGTTTTCCTCATGTGTTTTCCTCAGCTTTGTGAAAATTATATGGCAAGCAAATATAAGACAGGAGAAAGTACAACTTCACCTGGGCCCATCTCAAACGACTGTACTGTCCTCTCTTTGTACCACACACAACACTCTGCAACATTATCATGTGAATTGAAAGTCACTTAAATTGCACTTGTTTGCAACTAACCAAACCATTATTGACCATTTTATGTAAAGGTACCATTTCATGTGAAGGTACCCCTTAGGTCTGTCACAACAAAACCCAGGATAATGCAGTGTTTTAGCTGAGCTACTAGCAAAGTGTACATAGAGCAGAACTGGCTATATTAAAGGAATAAATTCCATTATTTAATTTAAAAACTTCCAACCTTTGAGGACTTCTCTGAGAATATACTTATTTTTTGGAGCACAGTCCGAATCTCACTCAGCTGCTTTTAATATGCACTGATTTTACTGACCAGAATTACAGGCCAGAGATATCAAGCTTGATGATATAATTCAGTACATTCTGTCCCACAGTCCCTCAAAGCTAAATGAATGTTCAGTGTTGATTCACAAATTTAGGAAGAAAAACAGTCCCAGCAGATAGTATGTACATGGTCATTCGTAATAATTTCTGTCTTTCCTTTATGTTCAATTCTGCATCAGTTGTCAATGTTCTACATTAGAACTTCCTTCCCATTGTGACATCATAGATATGGAATGCCATTTTATTCATATTTAAACAAAAACATTTATGAAATAAATACTGTAATCATATAGATGAAAAATTAGCTGATAAATTGTGAAATAATTCAACAAATAATACTCAACCTGTTATGATAAAGTATTATTTAAGCACGCTGATTTTCACAAAACGTAATGATGAAGTAATTAATTATGTGATCTTTATTTCATAATAATACATTTTATTTACAAATGGCTTTTTTGAGCAACCTGTTTTAATTCAAATTGAAACTTTTATTTCATAATATCACTTTTATCACAATTTCTTGTGAAGTGCAATTAATTCAGACCTTAAGGCAAAACAAGTTTGCACCAACATTGGCAATTCTCATATATGATATGACTCGCTTACTTGGTTTCCCTACATAGCTGGCTTGCTAACGAGGCATATTAAGGTAAAACATTAAAACTCCTGTAATTTCTGTAGATCCAGGCACAGAACTGATCAATTCATTTAGAAGTAATAACAAAGAGACACTGCATTTCAGGAAAAGCTTGAGGTATCTACTTACAAGTATGAAGGATGTAACTCTCCAAGAAAATAGTGGAACACAATATTGTCTTCGACTATACTAAGTGACTGGTACAGTTTTGGTAAGATATAGTTGCAATCGATGACAAGTCCAATGACATATTAATTGATAGTTGTTTGCATTTTAAGAATATTCCTATTGTGACATCATAGAGGCTGAAATACTGAAAATTCTAAACTACTTGAACTTATTACTGTTGCTGGGAAACAAAATGATGTGAATTCTGTCCAATTCCATGTTTTAAATTTAAAAGAATTAAGTGTTTTAAACAACAGTAAGAGTTCACAATGAATAACAAGCAAGAGTTTTATAAGAACACCAACAACAGTCTACCTTACTCCATGATGTTAAAGCATATTCCAGTACAGTGGTCTTTATGATGGTACAGTATTTGTATATGATTTAATTTCTAGGCCAAGTGAGGCAAATTCTTCAAAAAAAAAAAAAAGGTTGTGTTATTTAGGTTTTTTTAAAATAAATGTGTTCATATGGACTATTTCAACAAATGTAATACGCATGAATAAAAATGTAAAATTCTCTTGGCAACTAATATAGAAGGGAATGACATAATGTTGAAATGTATTTTCATTGCTTATTTGCAAACATGATATCATTTTATGATGAAATATTACTTATATCTTTTCTCATATCTTATAACTTGCTTTTTTACAAAACCAACAAAAGTTGAGAAAGGGACATAAAATTTTATGGGACTTATCTTTCATTTCTCTGTGTAGTTCTTATAGATGATAATCATATACAATTGAAAATGTAATACTGATGCGAAAATGCATGAATGACCCTATTCTTGAATCAAACGTACAGGCTGACAATTCTAGGGAAACAATCCAATGTATGTCAAAAACCCATGAAACTTATTCATGGGTTTCATTTAATGTTATAAATACACACACACACAAAACCTGTAATATATTGCACAGGACTCATTATGGCTTTTACAAGAGAAGTGTTAAATGACTGTATTACTTACTTTGCAGTAATGGAAATGCATTATAGTACTCTTTATATTACTGTGTGTTACTCTCACCCTACACTGAGAGGCACTCCTGAGCAGGAACACATCAGATCAGAGCTCGATTATTCCCCTCTCAGAATTACCCAGTTTAAATGAACCTGAGTTATTACCAATCAGGATAATGTTCAGATCACATCCAGTTAATTTAGCATGTTTATGTAGGAAAGCAGCAAAAGCCTCATTCACTGCAGGGCAAAAACAGCAATGGCTGCAGAAGCCAGACCTGACTGGTAATTTAATACAATGGGAATCAATCACAATATGCATTACTTGTCAGCGCAGTAGTGATAGAGGATAAATAACTTATAACTAACTTAACCCATAGCATTAACATTAGGCAAAACCAGAGGTTTCTTCATGCAATTTCACCTGCTCAAAGGCCAATGCTGTGTCTATAGAGATGAGTCAGAGGAGGGGTGTATGTGCTGTTTAACAGGGGTACATATGAGAAAAAGAATATGATGGCAAAATGTTGTTTTGGATTGTGATCCTGCTGTCCAGACACTGTTAAACCAGTGTTAAACTGCTCTGTCTGTGTCCACAGCACTGCTGGGCTACAAGTGCCTGCTGTACCCAGGAAGACCATTTGCATAGAGAAGACACTTTGCATTGGCAGTACATGCTTCAGTGCTCTGGGAGTGTTTATAGTCCTGTGAGTTTAACACTTGATGACTGAGAGCTGTCCTTCATGGCAACAGAACCCACAGCAACAATGACTTTTATCACCATCTTCATCTGGGCACTCGCTTTCTGCATTCAGGGTAAGATTCATAAAACATATTCAAATTGCTATGCTGACATAAATTTTAATGGAATTGAAGTACAAAACTTGTACTAGATAACTGCACAATGATGTGACCTTCTCATGTGCCCATGAATTATAGAAATAAGTATTTTTTATTCTACTCTTCAGAATGCACAGGACAGGTGACTGTGACTCAGACTCCTGCTGGTAAATCTGCTCTCATAGGAGACACTGTCACCCTGAGCTGTAAAACCAGCCCTGCAGTGTACACCAGTGATGGATATGTCTATAGTGGTCATCATCACCTAGCCTGGTATCAGCAGAAACCTGGAGAAGCTCCTAAACCCCTGATCTACTATGCAACATCACGTATCTCAGGGATTCCTGATCGATTCAGTGGCAGTGGATCTGGGACTGACTTCACTCTGACCATCAGTGGAGTCCAGGCTGAAGATGCAGGAGATTACTACTGTCAGAGTGAACACAAGATCAGCAGTAGCTGAGTGTTCACACAGTGATAGAGAGCCGTACAAAAACCTCACTCAGTCAGACTGCACTGCTGCAGCTGGGACCTACTGCAGGTGCTGAGGGGGGAGGCACTGACCCGGGACACTGAGGGGTTCTGCTCCAGCACACTGAGCTTCAGAGGTTCAAAAATAACTCTCTTACACTCTTTAAACTGATACAGGGAAGCAACATTCCTCCTCTTTTGTCCCAATGTGTAATAAATAGTTATATGTGAGCCAAGTGGATCACCTAACTCCAGAAAGCACAGAAAAACATGAGTGCTCCTCTGAAACATGTGATGTCAGCTGCTGCTTCTTTTCACTCTGCACTCCCCCAGCTGTGCTCACACAGATACTGAGTCAGAGGAGGACTCTTCATTTATTAGTAAACTGTGGGTATATGAACATTTTGCAATCAGACTTGAATGAACAAAATAAATTGGTTTAATCTTATAGGTGCTGTTATATGAAGTGTTGTGCTGTTAAATGATTATTTATTAATTCCAGAAGTTTCAGCAGCAGCAGAAGGACAGTAGAATGCACCTGTGCCTCAGTGGCAGTTTGGAGCAGGTCAAAAGGGTGTTGGAGGGGAAGGTATTTGGGGAGAGCTCAGGATGATGATAGCTGTCTTCCTCCAGGTTTACCATATTTTTGATAGTTATTTATGTGCAGGAGTAATTTTCCTCACTATTAGTACATGGGAAATGTAGTTAATGGGATTTTCTTGTTTTTTTGTGGGCAAACCGTAGTCTGAAAAAAAAAAAATAGGTTATAACAACAATTAATTTCTTTTTTTCTTTTGTTTGTTTTTGTTAAATGTGGTTACTCTGCATTTCATGAGAAGCTGTCCTGATCATTTTGCATCCTCCCCAGAACAGTACTGAGATGAGGGAGGATACCCATCTGCTAGCACAGCACTCCTTTGGTTTCGTATGAATTAGCATGCTATAGTAACTTCGCATTGCTGTTGTTACGGACAGGCCATTTATGTTTAAAATCAGGATGTTACTCCTTTAAGAGTACCAGGAAGCTCGTATCGGTCCCCCTAAATGAGATTATTATTATGATTATGATTACAATTATTGTTATGTGTGTGTTAGAATTAGTGGCTTGCTTGCGATGCAATGATGGAAGTGTCAGTTGACAATGTTATTTGAGGTGACAGTGGTTTGACCCCTGACCCGGTGATGCGGTCAGATGAAGCTATTTCCGGTGGGGTTTTGGGCGCCAACGGGGCTGCTGCTGGTAGACGCTGCTCCTGTTTGGACGCCGTTCCCTCATTCCCTGTTGGTCAACCACTTTGCATTTACCATTTATTCTGAAGTTTGGCATTTATCTTTGTGACCCTTCAGTCGTCAATTAAGCCAAGCACTGACACCGAACGAATAAAGCGTTGCCGAAAATCTGCGGACCTTTTAGAAAAACCAAATGAATGAGCATTAAAGCAGGTTAGTCAGCGAACCCCAATCCAACTTCGCCAATCTGAAGACGGGCTGTTTGTCACTGTGCGGCGAAGGAGGACTGGCCGTGGCATGCGAGGAGCTACAGCGGTTACCTCCAGCTTTGGGGTAACGTTGACTCTTTTCTTTTGATTGTACGTACAAGCAAGCCGAACGTGTTTAGCTGCGCGGCACCCTAGGAATATTTCTATCAGAGGTAAATTAAGTTCTCTTATAGACAACGTTGCTGTAATTGGTATGATCTGAGAGCTATCTTAGGCTTGCAGTGTCTCTGCCCAGGGAGGCCGTGACACTGTGCTGTGTGAATTAGCATGCTATAGTGACTTAGCATTGGCATGCTGTGTGAATTAGCATGCTATAGTGACTTAGCATTGCTGTGTGAATTAGCATGCTATAGTGACTTAGCATTACTGTGTGAATTAGCATGCTATAGTGACTTAGCACTGCTGTGCTGTGTGAATTAGAATGCTATAGTGACTTAGCGCTGCTGTGCTGTGTGAATTAGAATGCTACAGTGACTTAGCATTGTCGTGCTATGTGAATTAGCATGCTATAGTGACTTAGCATTGCTGTGTGAATTAGCATGCTATAGTGACTTAGCACTGCTGTGCTGTGTGAATTAGAATGCTATAGTGACTTAGCACTGCTGTGCTGTGTGAATTAGAATGCTACAGTGACTTAGCATTGCTGTGCTGTGTGAATTAGAATGCTACAGTGACTTAGCATTGTCGTGCTGTGTGAATTAGCATGCTATAGTGACTTAGCATTGCTGCGCTGATTTAAAGTGCACCATAACTATCAGCTCTGCTGGTGTGGGAATGGGAGCACCAGTACCTGCTGGGGCACTCCCTATCCTGCAGTGTGAAATCCAGTATGGGGGTGGTGGGGGGCAGAGGGGAGCACTGCTGGGTTACTGTGTGTGTGAACCTGTTCTCTCCAGTGTTCATGGCTGGTTACACACAGAAACATTGCATTAGCTGTACTCACAGTGTCCTGGTAGACAGAAAGGTTACTGGTGACGGCACTGTGGGAAGTTTCCCCTGCCTCTGCCCTGCACAGACAGCACTTTCCACTGCAGTCATCCCAGCTGTCCAATAACAGGCTCATATAAACACTGAGGGACCTGGGATTAACCTGAGCAGCTGAGTCACATCACTCTCTGTGTCCCAATGGAAGTGCTCCCTGTCTGAGCTCTCACACAGAACACTTAGTTGTGTTACAATCACACTCCATGATAAACACACATTTCATAAGACTGTTCTTGTTCCATGGTGGCCATTCATTTCTTCCACCTCTTTAATAGTAAAGTATGAAGAACATTTTCTTATTTTATTAGAATGTATTTGTTATACCAATACTTCTCTCACTAAATATTCTTTCAGACCCTGAAAAGTAAGTTTCCTGTGATTTGCACTCCTGTACAACCGTGAACGTATTATTATGACAAACATTATGAAAGGAATTACAGTTTGGAGATATTCAAATGGAAAAACTTCAACAGGTGGTCCGATATGAGTTGTAATTTTTGTACTTTTGTTGAACACAAAGTAGTTCTGCAGAAGATGGTTCTTTTCAGAACATGAGTGAACTGCAGCATTCTCCACTCCAGAGTAGATCACAAGAGCTGCTGTAACAGTCACTGACCCCTAGAGGGCAAAAGAGAACCATTGCTTTCACTCAGCAAATCTCAGCAACATCGCTACATGCCATAGATTTGAGTGGAAACACTCTTTGAATGGTAGCAGGAGCATCATTGAGATATACTGTGCCCCCCACAAATATTGATACCCCTGGTAAAGCATAACTGGCAGTAAAAAAAGAATTCTTCATTGTTCATTCTTCTTATCTTTCATTCAAAATCTTCACAAAAATCTAACCTTTATTTGCAGTAAAATGATTGAAAGAAAATATGAAATATTATAAGTAAATATTTTTCTCTAAAACATGTGTGCCACAATTACTGGCACCCCTTCATTTAATACTTTGTGCAGCCTCCTGTTGCCAAGATAACTGCTCTGACACTTTTCCTATACTGCTTAATGAGACTGGAGAACACATGGCAATGGGTCTGAGACCATTCCTCTATACAGAATCTCTCCATATCCTTCAGATTCTGTGGTTCACACTTGTGCAGTCTCCTCTTCAGCTCATCCCACAGGTTTTCTATGGGCTTGAGGTCAGGGGACTGGGATGGTCATGGCAAAACCTTGATTCTGTGGTCAGTTTACCTTTTTGTGTTGATTTTGAGGTGTGCTTTGGATCATTGTCCTGCTGGAAGGTCCAACCATGGCCCAGTTTAAACTTCCTAGCTAAGGCAGTCAGGTTTTGATCTAATATCTACTGGTACTGGATGGAGTCCATGATACCATGTTCCTGAACAAGTTGTCCAGGGCCTTTGGAAGAAAAACAGCCCCACCCCATCACAGATCCACCACCATACTTCACTGTGGGAATGAGAGACTTTTCTGCATGCCTATTTTTCTGTCTACTCCAAACCCACCTCTGGTGTTTGTTGCCAAATTGCTCTTTTTGGTGTCATCTGACCATAGAACATGGTCCCACTGAAAGTTCCAGTGATGTTCTGTAGGTTCTTGAGTTTGTTAGTTGATGACAGCAGAGGCTTTTCTCTGGCAACCCTCCCAAACAACCTCTGCTTATGTAGGTGACGTCAGATTGTAGTTTGGGAGACTTTCTGACCCCAAGACCTAGCTAATGTCTGCAATTCCCCTACTGAGATCCTTGGAGATTCTTTGACCATCCAAATCATCCTCTTCACTGTATGTGGGGTCAATATAGACATATGACCTCTTCCAGGCCGATTCTCAACATGTCCAGTTATTTAAAATTTCTTAGTTATTGCCCTGGTAGTGGAAATGGGCATTGTGATGGCGTGCACCAACGGCGGAGGAGTCAAAAGACTACGATTGCTGGGATGGGGTGCAGATGGGGAAATGTGTTTACAGGTGTTCAGTGAAAAAACAGTGGCAGTGCAGAAATATATATTTACAATGAATAACAAAAGAAGACAATACTATACAAAAACAGAAAACAAAAACTAAGGGGAAAAGGTAAAGGTCAGTGCACTCAGCTACACCAAGGCTATAGGGCCTAAGTCACATAGCCACTCCACTTCCCACTCTCACCAAAAAACAAACAAAAAAAGACAAAGACTCCAGGAGCTCAAAACGACCCTGTTTTAAAGGTGTAGCACCTTCCATTAAAAAAAAACAACTAAATACAATAGAAAAAAATGAAATCAACCACAATAAACATGGCCATGATAATTGGTGGGAATATTCGAAAGCAAAACAACAACAAAGGAGGTACGACAGAAAAACAAACCAGTAACAAATTCATAGCATCTTTCCCATAAATTGGCGTGAGTCTGAGGCAGACATTTTCAACTGTTTCGCTATTTTCTCATAGCCATTTCCTGATTTGTGCAGCTCAACAACTTTGTGTTGCACATCATAGCTCTATTCTCTGGTCTGCCTCATATTTATGGATGACTAGGGGAATTTGGCCAGTGTGTCACCTCATATTTATACCCCAGTGCAACAGGAAGTCGTGGATGACCTTTTAAGTGTTCCTAATCACTCAGGTGAACTTTAAAACATAATAATGAATGGGAATAAACTTTAGTTAACATTTTATTCAAATTTCTGTGGGTGCCAATAATTGTGTCACGCATATTTTAGAGAAAAATATTTATGTCATTATTAGATTTAGTTTTTCCTTTCAATCATTTTACTTTTTTTGTGAATATTACAATAGAATAGATTTTTGTGAATATTTTGAATTAAAAAGTAGAACAGAGTAGAAGGTTAGGTAGAACAACAACTATGTATGTGTATAAGTATTTGTATACCTATACTGCTATCCTGCCGGTCACTATTGTTGCCATGAACATGTTTCATCATGTCTCATTCTATGACCACACTGAATAAAGTTGAGTGCAAATGCATATATCAATACCAGACACCTTAAAGATGACGTGTACCAAAAATCTTTGTCCTATGTTTATATGTTAACATACTTTACCAATCTTATGTTTGGGAGCTTTGATTCCGTTGTCCTCTTGTCATGGCGCAACCAAGAAGTAAACGCTTCTGGTCATGTGACAATTTACACTAAACATGTGACACTGCACATATTTCATTGACACCCTTCATTATTTCAATATTTGCTGGAAATGCATTGATACATCATTCTGTAACATTTTTAGAGCCTTATCACTGAAATTTTTGTTTTTTTTTATGTTCACTATTGTGGCTGATCAGATAAAATGGCTAACTAACCTGCAGTCAAGAAACTTTATGTGTTTATTGAAAAATGTGTAAATTTAATTCTAAAGGAACCATTTTTGTCAGTGGAGCTGAATAAACAGCAAAAAACATATTTTGTTGTCTCAGATTATTTTTACTTGATAAACAAACTTGTCTGTGGAAGTATTAAAAGCATTCAGTAGTACAAAATGCACAGACAATGATAGAGCATTAAATGAGTTTATTGATAAGGGATATTGTACAGAATGTACTTGGGCTTGGAGTCTAAGGGGGAGGAGTAGTTCTGTCCTCGAGGTGAGGGAACCTCCCCCCTCTTTTTTTTGGTTGAAAGAAATTGGGAGAACAGTTAGGATCAGGTACCTATAGTGAAGAAAGAAGGAGAAGATGAGGCGGAGATGGGGGAGAAGGAGGTCTTGCTGTTATAATATCACACTCAAGGTCTTGCTGTTATACTGAATATCAGCATGGCTGTGACTATCTTTGGCACTCGGGCTGCGGCCTCGTACCTGTGACCGAGGTGTGATATTACTTAATTATTCTTTTAAATTTACAACATAGAATTGGACAGAATTCACATCAATTCTGTTTCCCAGCAACAGTAATATGTTCAAGTTGTTTAGAATTTTCGATATTACAGCCTCTATGATGTCACAATATGAATGTTCTTAAAATGCAAACAACTATCAATTAATATGTCATTTGGACTTTTCATCGATTGCAATTATTTCTTACCAAAATGTACCAGCCGCTTACTATGGTAGAAGACAATATTGTGTTCCACTATTTTCTTGGAAAGTTACATCCTTCAGACTTGTAAGTAGATACCTAAAGCTTTTCCTCAAATGCAGTGTCTCTTTGTCATTACTTCAAAATTAACTGATCAGTTCTGTGCCTGAATCTAACAGAAATTACAGGAGTTTTAATATTTTACCTAAATATAGCTCATTTGCCAGCTAGGTATGTTAGTATTAAGTCGTATTTCATCATAAATTGATATCATTTTTGCTAATAAGTCATGTTTATCATTATGTTACTACCTTCTATATTAGTTACCTAGAAACTTTTTCATTTTTATTCATATGTATTATGTGCATTATAGTTTTTCTAAATAACCCAAATGAAATTTAAAAAAAAAAACACATCCAATTATTCACTCTCAGTAGAGTTATAGCTGCTATCAAATGCTTCTTTCGTGTTTTTATCCTCAGCTCTCCATATAGTCATTCTGTAATACCTTTTCGATTCCTGTAAATAAATGCTTGTGGAGCATAAATTTTACATTCTGCCTTATCAATGTAAGTTATTAACATTGTAAAAATACTAATATTCAAAGTAGTTATAGATATCTGGATGCACCTAGAAGAAAACATGAATCTAGAAGAAAACATGAAATCGTGCAAATGGACGTAATTCACTTTTTATTTCGCCGGTATGCGTTTTCAACAGCACTGGACAAAACGACAAGTGTTTTTTCACAGCTTGCTGAAGCATCTCTAAGTAAAACCACTGATCTACGATCAGTTTCGTCTTTTGATTCCCACTGACTAAAGGTAGGCAGGTGATTTGAAACAGAGTCAGAGTCTTCTCAGAAATGTTTTGCCTGTGGTGGGACAAAAACAATGAAAATGGCGAAAGATCACCTCCCTTGAAGCGCCAAATTATGTTTACTGGCCAATCACAGGCTGAGAGAGAAAAACTGGAATGCATTGAGTTATTCTGACTGCCCCTTTTCCTATGAAAGACAAGAAGTGTCGTTCCCCACCTGAAGGACTCAGGGGTCACTTTTGAGGCTTTTTGATTTTTCAGAGTTGAAAGAAAAGATTATTGTACCCAAGGGGTTTTTATTTAAAAGTGACTGTTTTTATTGATAGTGAGGTCTTCCAACATTACATGTCAGATATATTTTTACTTCATTGTCTTCCTCTTTTCTCTCAAAAACAAGGGAGGAGCACCCTCCCTCTCCTCTATGGACCAGTCTCTTCTGATATATATATATCTATTCTTCACTGTCTGTTATGGACCAGCACATTAACAGTAGAATTAATTACAATATTTGGAAGAAAAGATACCTTAAATTGTTGTATGATATTGAGTCTTGTCCACAATGGCATAAGACAAAATGGGTTGTCATGACAGTTATGATTTAGTAATGTTTAGCAGACGCCCTAAAGCACAGAAACTTCTGTTTATAAAGCTGGATGTTTATTGGAGCAATCTGGGTCACATGCCTTGCTTAAGGGTACAACAGCAGTGCCTGCCTGAGAATCAAACCCTGTATCACTAAGTTTGACCTGCTGCAACATAACCATTACACTACACTACTGACATATGTTTGTCAGATTAAATAACATGTTTAATTGATGCATTTCAGGGTTGCAAATGAGACACAAGACTATGAAATACATACTGAGCTTTACCATTTGCAGGCAGCATGGTGGCTCAGTGGTTATCACTGTGGCCTCACAGTTTCAGTGGGCAGGCACAATGGGCAGCAGTCCCTGTGTTGAGCGTGCATGTGTTTGCCTGGGTTTTGGAAGTGCTCATCTGTCCAGGGTGTCTCCCTGCCCCTTGCCCAATTTATGCTGGGATAGGCCCGATCGCCAACCCCCGCCTCCCCCCCCCCACTAGTGGGCATAGATAATAGATCTATAAAGCTGTTTTAAAAATGTATTTTTACTGAACATATTGATTAATTAAGGTGTGTACGGTATAAATAATATCAGTCGTATAAAGTGTTGGAAGAATGCCAAACCTACTCTTACTCAAGACACTGTGTTTAATAAGGAAGGACTGTATTCAGGCATTTAGAATACAGCAGAAAACATTCCCCAGATTACTGTTCACACAGATTACACATTAGTTCCTGGGGTTGAGTTTGTCTCCACTTCTGTACATTTCGGAGTAGCAGTCCTGATTTTATTTTGTAAGTTAAGTTATTCAGTTTTTCCCAGAGAAGAAATTAAAAACATATTGACAAAAAACTAGTAAAAATTGCTATGCACTTCAAGCTGTACAATTGCCTTTTTTTGTTTTATTTTTGTTTAATTTACTTTAAGGCATGCTTGTACAATTTAAGCATCTCACATTTGAGGTTAAAATCTGGGTTTTGTGATTGTGATATTTCAAATGTAATCATAGTCTCATTTTCTCTCTCACGGATTTGCATTCATCATCCAACCATTTTTTTAGCATTTAAGATTTCCTGATTATTTTTCTGGTTAGTTTTTTGGGGGTTAGCTTAAATTACAGATTGAAGAACAAATGCCTTAATTCCTAGGTTTTCCAGTTCTGTTCAGGTGCACATTGATTTGACCGTGGTGGTAAAAAGGGGTCTGTGGTCTAACAGTGAATGCACTAATGTCGGAGGGGTCCATATCAGTCATGGCATAGTCGACTACACTAGCCCTAAGAGCTGAGCAGTAAGTGAAGCTCCCTAAAGAGTCCCCTCTGATCCTGCCATTAAGCATGTACAGGCCTAAGGCTCCACAGAGGGACACAAACTCCCTACTGTTTTTGTTCACAGCACAGTCAGGGCTGTTTCTCTGGTACAGTTGGTGTTAGGTTCAGGGGGTTGTGTGTGATATTCATGTCTTACATCAAAAAAATTTCATACAGACACCTTTAATATTTATAGTATAATTTTATTATAATAAAATAAAACATGAATACACAATAGTTCTTCAAATGAACCTGCTAAAAAGCCATATTGTTATATACAGGATTGAACTTGTACTGAGGTAAACTGGAGACATCTGAAACTGTGTCTCTCTCCTACCTCTACTCCTACCTAGTGTATCTATGTACAAATCTGTGTGTGTTTCCACAGGCACATATGTTTGAAAATATATAAAATACTGTTTGTGTATGAGCTATGAAACTGAATTTGGTTGATTATTTATGTCAGTATGTGGTATATTTGGTATATTTATGTCAGTGTGTGTGTGTATGTTATGTGTGCATGTGTATGTTTGTGTTTGTGAGTGAACATGCATATTTTGGTGTGTGAGTATGTCTGTGTATGTATGGGTGAGTGTGTGTAAGAGAGTGTATGTGTTTATGTGTGGGTTTAAGTGCTAACTGCAAACAGTCTTTTTTTTTTTTTACTGTGTTTGCAGTTGTATCAGTATGTTTGCGTGTAGCAGTTCCGGTGTGAGTGCATTGATACATCTGAGACTATGAGTGTGTGTGAGAGATAGTGTGTATGCATGTTTTTTACTGTGTGTATGTCTGTGTGAGACTCTATTCCAGCTAGCACATGGACTGAGGTGTTATACCCACACACTGTAAACCCAGCACAGAGGGGTGTGTGTGTGCGTGCATGTATTTCACAGAGTGTGTGTGTTTGTGTGTAGCAGTACAGGTGTGAGTGTGTGTGCATTTGGGTTTTTATGGTTGAGTGTGTGAGCTGGAGTGGATGTGTGTCACATGGAGAGAGAGTGTGTGTGTGTGTGTGTGTGTCTGAGAGAGTGTGTGTCAAAGTGTGTGTGAGACTCTACTCCAGTTGGCACAGGGACAATGAGGCATGAGTATCCCACACTCCAAACCCAGCACAGAGGGGGGTGTGTGTGTGTGTGTGTGTGTGTGTGTCTCTACTCCAGTTGGCACAGGGACACTGAGGTGTTAGATCCATACACTTCAAACCCAGCACAGAGGGGTGTGTGTGTGTGTATGTCTCTACTCCAGCTGGCACAGGGACACTGAGGTGTTAGATCCATACACTTCAAACCCAGCACAGAGGGGTGTGTGTTCAGTGAAGTTGGTGTGGAATCTGTGCAGGAGGGTCAGTGTGTCAGAGTCAGAGACGCTGTAGAAGGACAGAGTGCCGGCTGGACGGTCCACACACACTCCTACTCTGTACACACACACTCCTACTCTGTACACACACACTCCTTCACCATCATCATCATCATCACACACTCCTACTCTGCGGTAGGGGGAGGGGGGGGCAGGTATGTGTGTTTGATTATTATTGTGCCAGACAGAGTAACTGTGTTTAGAGCAGCACAGACTCCAGGAGTTTTTATTCCATCCAAACAAACAGTCAGCAGCCCCTCCTTTCCTGCTGATTCCTTTATATGTCACTGCTATATAAACCTTTCCCCCCTCAGACACACTCCACTCAGCCTCCCAGTAACAGCGTCCAGACAGACTCTCTCTGCACAAAACCTGGGGCCAGCCATCAAATCTCTCTGGATGATCAGGATATGGCTGCTCTCTCCATGTGCGTGTCACCTTCCTGTTCCCCTCAGACAGAGACAGATCTCTGTACACTGTGTTTGGATCCAGTGTGAGCTGACAGCCATCTGCAAACCAGAGACATTAATGAGATTAATTATCATGATTAATATTCACCTCATTATGTGTGACTGAGTGTGTGTGAGAGAAAGAGAGAAACAGGGTTGTGTTTGTATGTGTGTGCACCTCTGTGTGAGTGTGTTCATGTGTGTGTTTGGAGTCTGTGGGGCTGTTTGTGTGTGTGTTTATGTGTAGGTGTCTAAATATGGGAGAATGTTTGTAAACACCATCTGCAAACAAACACAAACTGAACTCAATGACCATGCGAAACATACACACACACACACACACACACACACACACAGTGCTGTATGTATGGACAGAATTCTATCTGAGTGTGAAAGAGAGAATGGTGAAGAGAGGGACTGAAAAAAAGAGTTGAAAATAGATGTGAAAGAAAGAGAGAGAGGGAGGAGAGGAAATGGAGGGAGTGAGTGTTCAGTGCTGACAGACTCACATTTCCTGGGTCCTGGTTTGTTCCTGCTCTCTCCTCCATGGTCCACACTGTAGGAACAGCAGAACAGACAGTGACTGAGTGACACAGTGTGGAAACTCTCTGTACTTACAGCAGTGTGTCTATGAGGTGCAGTGTGGAAACTCTCTGTACTTACAGCAGTGTGTCTATGAGGTGCAGTGTGGAAACTCTCTGTATTTACAGCAGTGTGTCTATGAGGTGCAGTGTGGAAACTCTCTGTACTTACAGCAGTGTGTCTATGAGGTGCAGTGTGGAAACTCTCTGTACTTACAGCAGTGTGTCTATGAGGTGCAGTGTGGAAACTCTCTGTACTTACAGCAGTGTGTCTATGAGGTGCAGTGTGGAAACTCTCTGTACTTACAGCAGTGTGTCTATGAGGTGCAGTGTGGAAACTCTCTGCACCTACAGCAGTGTGTTTATGAGGTGCAGTGTGGAAACTCTCTGCACTTACAGCAGTGTGTCTATGAGGTGCAGTGTGGAAACTCTCTGTACTTACAGCAGTGTAAGTGTGTCCAGTTTAGCAGCAGAGAGCGCTCTCACTCCTGAGTCTCCTGGGTGATTGTAGCTGAGATCCAGCTCTCTCAGGTGTGACGGGTTTGAACGCAGAGCTGAAGCCAGAGAATCACAACCTCTCTCTGTGACTCGACAGCCTGACAGCCTGCAGAGAGAAGGAGACCAGCTCTGGTCAAACACACCTTACAGGATCTGAATATAAAATGACAGGGCTGTGGAATTGGTGATTATCATTATCAAACACATAGCAGTGTGTTACACACCTTTCAGAATCTGAATATAAAATGACAGGGCTGTTGAATTAGTAGTATACATCTTATTATCATTATTTTAATGAGTGGGACTGACTCATTTACTTCTTTGTTGTCCATAATTGAAGGTATGTAATTAATATTGTAACACTGAATGAATAATTTTCACAAGTAACAATTCAGTATTTTATTCACTTATGAACACTGTAATTGCTGTTGGAAAAACACACATTTTAACATCACAGAATGACTGTGCAAAGTGAACAGAAAGCTTTAGCCTGAGTCATTATTAATATTAGTGAGATATTTTGTCACATTTGAGCCCTTCATCAACGAGGGGGTTTGTGTTTGTTACTCACCCCAGTCTCTGCAGTTTACAGAATGGGTCCTCCAGTCCAGCAGAGAGCGCTCTCACTCCTCGATCCTGCAGCTCATTGTCTCTGAGCTCCAGATCTCTCAGCTCTGAGTGGGGAGAACGCAGGACTGAGGCCAGATCATCACAGCAGCCCTCTGTGAGATTACAGCAACCCAGCCTGTGGAGAAAACACACACACACACTATAAATATACACCAACCCAGCCTGTGGAGAGAACACACACACACTATATATATACACCAACCCAGCCTGTGGAGAGAACACACACACATACACACACACACTATAAATACACACTGTTGGGATATAGTTTTTGAGAGCAGCACAGTGTTGAGAATGTGTATTAGAATTACAAAGGGATGTTGCAGCATCCAACCAAGGCCAAATGGTGCCTCCTGTTAATGACCTGTTATCTGCCGTCTGTAGAATGGAGGGTTCCCCATTACCATATACGAGCCATCACATGCTAATGTAATTCCTTTAAACTGTATAAATATTGACCACACAATGTAATCTTTGAACATTTTGCTCCATGCTTGTGTTCCCGTGGCTGGCTGCGTAAGTAAAGTATCTGTCTTCAACTGCGAACATGGGATCCGTCTCTTCATTAACAACATGGTTGTTTTACTCACGTTGAGAATTTTCTTATTTACTAACAAATGCATTTTGAAAACAAATGTGCACGGAACAACACCAACCCAGCCTGTGGAGAGAACATTCACACACACTGTAGATATACACCATCACAGCCTGTGGAGTAAAAAAACACACACACACACACACACACACACACACACACACACACACTATAAATATACACCAACACAGCCTGCGGAGAAAACACACACACACACACACACACACACACACTCTGTGTGTTCTGACTAAGTCATCTACATGCACTCAGATTTGCTTTCATACACATATTCATATTTCATATGTAATGAAGCCTTTGTATTTATAACTGGTTGTCTGTGTTGTTATCACTTAAACATTGACTGTAGACATTCTATTCATAGAACAAGGCCTTCAAAAACTGGTTAGATCCCCAATACTAATTATCAATGATTGAATTGTTAAAAGGGAATGGTAATTCCTGTTGGTTTGCTATTATTATGGTAATATTAATACGTTTATGGCTTAAGTCATTTTATGAGATTGATTACTTTTAATTGGTGCCTTGTGCTGGGACTGTTAAGTTGAACATATTGTGTTATCTGTTTGTTCTTGCACTACATACACTTCACCTGCATTTAACTGGAGCCTTTGTGAGGAACAGCATTATCCTCATATTTTCTGCTTCCCATGTGCTGAATAGTACATTTACTCGACATTTTGTTGTGCCCTCATGTGTGAGGATAGATTTTGGCATATTCAATGTTTTGTAATAATATAATTTGACTGTATTTAATGTTTTTTTTTTTTTTAGAAAGAAAAATGCCATTACATTTTGGAAAACAGGCAGAGAGTGGGGCCCCTGGAGAAGAAGGAGGGAGTGAGGCTCCTGACAAAACAGATAATGGGGCCCCTATCCAAGCAGCTTCAAACTTAAATCATTGCACTTCCCACATTGAGCAGTAGATGTGTACATGTTCTCAAACACCACAGTCTGCTGCAGTTTAATCCAGGAATTGTGGTTGTGAATTCCCCTTGGTAACACATTGACAATTCCACACAAACTTGAAGAAAAGCATTGTTATTAATTATTGGTGTTATTAATCACCCTTAATCATTCAAATCACCATAAGAGACAGCTTTAATTGATTATGAACAATCATTATTATTATCTCTGAATCATGACAATAATTGTCCATTTGGTGATTTTACTGTCATACCAGCATCTTCAGTGCCTCTGAAATTTAATGGCATTATTAAATTACCCTTAACCGAATTTGAACTGAATAATACATAGTCATGCTCTGTCTTGGCTCTCTCAAGGCAAGCCAGCCTTGCCCTCCTTTGCAAATGATTAACTAGGGAGTGAGATTGTAAACCTGAGAGCTCAAAACAAACATCCTCCAAGATCTACAAACCTTTAGCAAAAAAGCTCTGCAGTATCTGGATGATTTGCATTCTGCCAAACCAGATCTCTGCTCTGACAGAGAGGAATTTTTCCATCTTAAAAGTGAACGCTCTGCAGTACTGCAGTCACATGACACCCCTCTTTTCTTTCAGCGGTTAATGTCTCATCCCCACTCACCTCAATTCTGCAAGGAGCCACATATAACCAGGTGCACAGAAACACTTTGCATTCTGATCTGGGTCCAATATCCGGTCTAGCCGACCTCAGGTCCCACTCTACTTCACTAAGCAGTGTTTCAGTGGAAACCGTATCAGACTATGTGCTGATATCTCACTCTTCACACAGTGAAAAGGGGAAAGGGGGGTCTACTTGTGACTCAGGCTGCTCTGAGCATCATTCTTCTACTTCCTCTAACCAAAACCTTTCAGTCTATTCAGGTCTTTAATCCTGCACCCTTCCAAAGGGGATCTCAGCACGAATCTTCTGACAATCGTATGATTTATCCCCCTCCACACAGGGAACACAAACTGTGTTTCACTACAGTTACCTCTCACTAGGGATGGGTATCATTAAGATCTTATTGATACCTTAAGGATACTGTTGAACAGTTTGAGACAATATTGACACCATCATCAATACTTTTTATAATTTAGAGGGGAAAAAACACAACTCTTCAGAACAGAACTGCCATTGATTTTATTGCCTATTCTAACGGGACATGTACAAAAATTCAGCGGTGCCAATCACGATTAGTTTTGTAAAAATTTAAGGTTGTATCTGACTGGCTCACCGTCACACTGACCTATGCAACTACATGCCAGAGGAGGAAAATGCCTTCAGCACATTTGTTCACCCTGAAGTGCATTCACTATGACACAGAAACAGTAGAAAGTCTGGCCTCATTTTACAAAAACACACAACATTACAAAAGATTGCAAGCAAAAAACATTAATGTGGGCAAGCCTGGAAATACAAGAAACTAAACTAAATGTCTTCACAGCATGGAGTGGACATGATGCACAAGAACTTCATCATGTTCAGTTGCAAAAAAAAAAAAATATGTTGCTACAGTATGTCTAAATACAGGGTAGAGACAAGCCAGGTATAGAAGAGAGTCAAACTTTCAAATCTCTCCTCTTACACGACCTTGACCCCTGTATTCACACTCATGTTGTTTTGTCCTCAAGAAATAATCAAAGCATAAGATAATAAGTGAAGCCGAGACCATTTGGGACACCCTGCGTATCGTGCCACAAGTGAAAAAACTGAGGTTGACCAGAAGGTCCAGAGCAAGTGCCAAGTCACTCCCTCAGAACCTTAGAGCACCAAAAACAAATTAAGAAAACCTGTTGCCCAAAATGTTACTGTGGTCCTTTTTCTTGTTCCAATGACAACAAAAATTGGAGAGAAGATAATTCAGGTAGACCCACAGGTACAGACACAGATGGGGAAGGAAGCTCAGAATAGTTTGACAGTAGCTGCATTGCTTAGAAAGGAACATAAGTTCCCATATGCTCATCAGGAAAAGGAAACCTGCAAACAGAGTACCTCTCCTCCTCCATCACTCTCTTCTCTCTTTGTTCAACTCCACCTTAATGGTAATTTAGTCAGTTACTGTAGACTGTTAAACCCAGCCCAATCAGGCAACCACAGCTACAGGATGATCTTTGCAGGTGCATTGGGCACATCCCTAGAGTGCTGCCCCATTCTTACATTTTTCACAACACCTCCTTATTGTGAGTAGCTGCTCACTGACCCAGTGTCATGTAAGTCAGTAATTAGCTGGACTTCAGGAAGTACCACTAATGTAAGACTGTTAACATATATCTCCTGGTTAGGATATCACACAAACTAGGATGGACTGTAGAAATGAGATCATTATGTCTTCATTTCCATTTCTTGATACAGTCACCAGGATAAACAGTCTCTGTCAGAACAGCACAAGGGTACCTGGGGGTAACAGCCAGGAATCACCCTTCCACAGCAGCTCCTGTCTGAAGGGACTAAACAGTCCAGTCCAGTCTGGGCCAGACCAGACCTCAAACTGTAGTGAAAAGTTCATCTGATCCATAGGGCACCCCCCTCAGACTTCTCATGACTGGATCACTGACAACTCATACTCTGCCTCACTTACACTCCTGACCACTTTAAGTATAAACCTCACAGGTGCTGCTGTTTTCTTATTGTCCATTATATTTTATTGATTGTGTTTGTCAGTAGACATGCATGTACCTTAATAGTCAGTCCTTGACTGTTAGTAGTGTTCTCTTTTGATATGTTATTCAAGATTGGTTAAATGTTACATATAACTGCTCAGATGTCTACAGCTGCGTATGAACTGCCCAGATTTGCCAAACTGTCATAACCTGTCAAATGAATTTGAGGACCTGTGGAATGTTGAATGACTTTTGTGCTCTAAAGGAATACTGGCTTAAGCTGCATCCTGAGACCAAAGGGGGGTGTAGGGACAATGGAACTACATTTCCACACACTCCACAGGAAACACCAGTGATGTTTACAGCACCGCCCCAGCCTGACATCCTCAGTTACAGTAAGCCAATTCTGTAACCCCAGAAAAACACAGTGGGCAATGAAAGTTATAGAACTAGGAAGAATTGTTCCATTGTTCCCTCTCTTACTCTCCCAGCTCTTACTCATAAGTTTATCCTCATGTGCAGAACACACACAGGAAAACTCACACACTCTCACACTATAACTACTCTCAGTCCAACACAGAAAAATATGCTGACTGAGTCAATGAGTCGAAAGTAAATTTATAAGACTATAAACTTGTAAAAAGCATAGTCCACTCATTCAATATTCACCTAAACTGATGGTAAATTGGATGTTACATAGAGAATGTAGACAACATATAGAGAAGGTTCAGGGTCAGGGTAAGAGGTCACCAGAGAGGGCAGGTAGGGGAACTCTCTGTCCCAACAAACTGTCCTGTAATCATGAGTGTTATTTTTTGAAAATTAATTTAAGGTGAGAAAAATGGTAGCATTCACAAAAATAGTCATCAAGGAATGATAGAATAGCGATCTAATCAGGGTCTAATCTCCCTCTCCCCATGTAAAGCTCTGCAAATTATTAGAGCTTCAGTGCTGATGCGATCACCAAGAAAAGGGCACGCCACGTCCAACAAACTATCTCCTACCTACATGCTGCAGGCTCTGCAGGTGTTCTAATGAGTAAGTCCAGGATAGTTTAAGTAAACCTGTTCGCTTGCTCGTTCCCTCACAGGCACGCGAGCGCACACACACACACACACACACACACTCACACACACGCTCCAGAAGAGGAAGGAGCCAGAGGGAGAGAGACAGGTGATAGCCCCCTGTGGTTGGGCATGTTTATCAAAGGATTCTACATTTGGGGGCATCTTAGGGCTTACCAACAACAAAGAGGGTCATACCACGCCCAATTCTGCTTTTAACTGGTAACCCCAAATGTACATCCATTTTGGCTTTCATAAGTGTGTCGTTTTACTTTCTGAGTAAAGCTCTGCTCCTTGCCATGCTTGAAATGCCTGCTGCCTCTTTGGTCACTGATTCAGGGGAATTTACAAGGGGGTGGAGTCCATTTGTCCCTCTCAGGCTGTGTCTGGGTGCATGGCAAGGGACCATAAAAGAAGGGAGCAGGGTAAATAACCATAAAATGCATGTTGCTGTCTCGACACTAGTCTGTGGAGAGAACACACACATAATTCCACTTTCACACTGAACTTTAACATCAACACAAGATAACTCTGGTTAGGAACAACACGGCTGGCAACCCTAAGACTCATGGGGTTTATCCTGCTGTAAATTCCTGTGATAGAGGAGTAAGAAGAGAGGGATGGGACCAATGTGGACAAAGGAAGAAAGGCTGGGGAGAGAGGAGTAAATGGAGAGAAGGAGCTGTTTAAGATTTCTCTGTATGGAGCCATAATCACTAACTCTATTTACTAAAGGTCACAAAGTACACAGCACTACTCACCCCAGTGTCTGTAGTTTACAGTTTGGACTCTTCAGTCCAGCACAGAGCAGCTTCACTCCTGAATCTCTCAGTTTATTGTAGCTGAGGTCCAGCTCTCTCACGGGTGAGTTTGATGACTGGAGGGCTGAGGCCACAATTTCACAGGACTCCTCTGTAAGACCACAGCTGCTGAGTCTGAAAGAAAGAGGTGATGTGTTAATATTTAACACTTAATATTTTAAATGTAGTATTGATAGTGCTCACTGATAAAGAGTGATATTGAGGATTGTAAGATCTACAATGCTCTGAGGAAGATGTCTGTGCTACACTCTCCAACTGCAGCACTTTACACCTGAGAATAAGATGTCCTGCTTAAGTCTGACAGTTCTACAGCTGTGCTTCTGACCCAAATAGCCCCTTTTCCTCTATTCAGTTCTGTCAGAATTGGGGCTAATGGCCCAGTTACCTTTTCCAGTCTTTCTCAGGCTAACTCTGGGCTTTAAGCCTCACTCATGGCCCTACTCATGCCCCTGAGCCAAGTGTGGACAGCAGGGCTAAGGATGGAGTTATCAGATCCTTTTATACTGTATTTCATTATTAAAGCAAATTCCAGCCTTTAGAGTGAATAGTGAGTTAGCTTGACATGTTGTCAGAAGTTTTTATTTCCTTCCAATGAGAGCAAAAAAGCAAACATTATCACACAGCTAAAGGTTCACAGGAGTAGTCACAGGAAGGCAAGGGGGTTTTTAGTTCACATCTGATCAGCAGTGCAGTGTGTCTGTTCTGATGGTGATCATTTCTCAATGACCTGTGACCAACCTTTTTGATAGTTATTGGTTTTATAAATTTTACCAAAAAAAATCTACGTAGGAACACCAGTGTCAAAACAGTGTACATCACTGAGCAATCAGTAGGAAACTAAAATCCTTTTTTGATGTTAAACACAATGAAAGTACTCAAATAAGAAACAACATATTTACTCTCTGATACTTAACTGCCATTCTCTGAAAAAATTAAAGACAAAATAACAGAACCAAAAAGCAATCAATATTCTAGGCTACTACAGTCTGCTTTCCCTGTTTTCAGGCATCAGTCAGTTTCAGAGCTTGTTTATAATCAGGTCTGCATTTCAGAACATTCACAGTTGCTTCTGTTCAATTTACTGGCCTGAAATTCAGAAATGAATGATTATGATTAAAATTATCACAATTATTTTTCTAAATATTTTCATTATAATATTTAATCACAATTATCAGTCTGATTCAGGAAACAAAATTATTTTATTGCATTTTAAGCATCTTAAAACATGCTCATATTTTTTCTTTGGTTCTTGTAAATCAGTGCATTATTCAATTGTCAAAGTTGCAACAGCTAGAAAAGCTCATTTTCAATTTTATTGTCATCCTTATTTTAATATTTCGTTGTGTAACTAGTTGTATGAATGATAATGATAAACAAGTGTGAAACCAAAGTATTCTCAAATTCTGTGTTCACTTTGTCACTTTCAAAGGGCCTTGACATGTCCTGCTCCTGTACTGGCATCACAGTCCAGCATTTACCAGGTTCTGGGTCAATGTGCTCAGCATCCAAAGGTATCACAGTCTCCTTATCCTCAAACTCTCATAATATGCTGGATGGAAAGTGCTCAGTAATTCTTTGGAATTGAGTGATTTTTCCCAGTACCTGGAAAGCCTTTGATACTTCAGTATAGTCTGTAAAAATACCCACATTTTGAAGCATGATTAAACTCTCACTGTCAATGTCATATATCCAGCATAAATTCATTCTGTGGCACTGTACCACTGAATTACCCAATTCTGCTTTACTTTGCTGTGATAGAGGAGTAAGAAGAGAGGGATGGGATCAATGTGGACATAGGAAGGAAGGCTGGAGAGAGGAGAAGTTCGATTGAGAGAATGAGCTGTTTAACGTTTCTCTGTTTGGAGCCATAATCAACAACTATTTCCTAAAAGTCTCACAGTACACAGCACTACTCACCCCAGTGTCTGTAGTTGACAGTTTGGATTCTTCAGTCCAGCACAGAGCAGCTTCACTCCTGAATCTCCCAGGTTATTGTAGCTGAGGTGCAGTGTCTGTAGTTTACAGTTTGGACTCTTCAGTCCAGCACAGAGCAGCTTCACTCCTGAATCTCCCAGGTTATTGTAGCTGAGGTCCAGCTCTCTCACGGGTGAGTTTGATGACTGAAGAGCTGAGGCCACAATTTCACAGGACTTCTTTGTAAGACCACAGCTGCTGAGTCTGAAAGAAAGAGGTGATGTGTTAATATTTAACACTTCATATTTTAAATGTAGTATTGATAGTGCTCACTGATAAAGAGTGATATTGAGGATTGTAAGATCTACAATGCTCTGAGGAAGATGTCTGTGCTACACTCTCCAACTGCAGCACTTTACACCTGAGAATAAGATGTCCTGCTCAAGTCTGACAGTTTTACAGCTGTGCTTCTGACCCAAATAGCCCCTTTTCCTCTATTCAGTTCTGTCAGAATTGGGGATAATGGCCCAGCTACCTTTTCCACAGTCTTTTTCAGGCTAACTCTGGGCTTTAAGCCTCACTCATGGCCCTACTCATGGCCCTTAGCCAAGTGTGCACAGCAAGGCTAAGTATGGAGTTATCAGATCCTTTTATACTGTATTTCATTATTAAAGCAAATTCCAGCCTTTTGAGTGAATAGTAAGTTAGCTTGACAAGTTGTGATAAGTTTGTATTTCCTTCCAATGACAGTAAAAAAGCAAACATTATCACACAGCTAAAAGTTAACAGGAGTAGTCACAGGAAGGCAAGGGGGTTTTTACTTCACTTCTGATCAGTAGTGCAGCAGTGATCGTTTTTCAAAGACCTGTGACGAAACCTTTTTGATAGTTATTGGTTTTATGAATTTTACCAAAAAATCCCAATGTAGGAATACCAGTGTCAAAACAGTGCACATCACTGAGCCATCAGCAGGAAACTAAAATCATTTTTTTAATGCTGAACACGATGAAAGTGCTCAGATTCTCAAATATACATCCCTATGCCGTGTGCCAGAAAATTCTGTGTTACCCTATATGATTTGAAATATAATTTTACACAAAATTTTGCGATTGGGGTTAGATGCAAGTAAATATTTTGGCTGTGCAGCATTTTCCCATCTTTTGTTGTGTTTAATTGTCTTTGGTGTAACTGAATATAATGAACCTCTACAACAATAATACTCAGTTGTACAAGAAAACCAACACATCCGCAGCATTAACCGGTTGCATAAAACCAGAAATGAAATAACACACAAAGCTGGATCCATTGGGGCCCTTTTTCAGATCAGTTTTGCTGTATCTAAATGCTTTGGCTCCTCTCTAAGCTCTGCTGCAGTTACTAAATGAGTCCACTAGACAGCGCTGTCATCCCTCCACAGAGAACAGGCTGCGACACATTCACGGCAAAACTATTGTGAGGATATAATAATGAAGCGCTGCTTTGCAGAGGTACAGCTAGCTTATGGCTGTGCACGGTTTGTGTCGCTGAACTTCACAAGCCACAAATGGCATCCAAATTAAAGTTTCATCTGTCAAAGTCACCAATTTGGTGTAAACAGAACAGAATATTCAACAAACACCTTGTGGGTAGCCGAGCTAGTACCTCGCCAACAGAATAAGTTTGCTTGGTAGCTGGTACATACCCTCCATCTCAATCTCTGGCAGAAATGCTTCTATGTTGAGTCTCTTATTGTGGCAGGAGAAGCAAGCTCCACTGCTTGTTTGAGCCTAATTGCCAATCAACTTGGCTATTGGCGATGTCAGGTTTTAGTAAAATCCTTGCTTTGAGTTCACATAGGTTTTGTACAGGTCTCGCTTTATAATCTTGTAGTCGCCATAATTTATCCTACTGACACATAGCCTGAGTTGACCTCAGTTGTGACTAGATTGTGTCGCTTCCCTTGTTGTGTCAAGTTCCATAACATGAATTTATGTAACTAGGATAACTGTGACTGCGAGTAAAATATTTCGCTGTGTCCCACATGGAGTGATGAGGGGTTACCACAGAGCTACAACTGGGAATCTACAGGGACTCAAAATGGCGCCGTTATGTCTGACTCTGGTACCTTTACAAAGTAAACTCAATCATAGACGGTCATATGAGACAGCAGTAAAGAAGGTTTGATAATCATATTTAAATTCGGCATGCAGTCAAATCAATGTTTCATACTGTAGCCAAGTCTTTTGCCTACCAGTTGTGTTCTAAAACAACCATTTGACGAGAGACTTCCACCAAGTAGTCAAGTTCGCGCACTCCACTATTACTGGAGTGATCGCCTACAATGTCCGAGTGGAGCCTGCTGGACTGAGAGCTCCAACAAACTTTTCCTCGTCAAAAGAAAGAAGCCCGGCATTCCAAACGGAACTGATGTTGAAAAAATAGCTTACAATTGATGTGGATTGCAAAATATTTGTGGTAAAACAGGATACATATTCCTAGCTTGATAGTGTCATGGGTTCCCTGGGCTGATACTGCATGCATGACCTTACTCTGGTTGTCTTTAAATTCATCAATGCCAGCTATAAGGTTGCTGAGTTTAGTGGCTTGCGGCTGATACACTCCGCTTGTTTAAATACAATAAGAAAGAAAAGAGGACTGGCGTTGCCTCCGCCGCTTGTACCCAACGGCGCAGCTTCTCATTCCGCGGCCAGCTCGCTCTTGTCACCGGGGACGGACAGCCCGGTCTTGGAATTGCGAAGGCAATAGTTCGCTGCAATCCGTTTGTTCAGCGTTTTCTAAAAGATCCCGACAGCCTGGGCTGAGCGTCACGTTGTCGCACAATTTAGTTGGTTAAGGATGAACAAGGAAAAGAAAACCATGGGGAAAAAACAATATGCGAGTGGAGTTGAGTTTTGTGAGATCCGCTCAAACCTCACTGGAAATAGTGTCGATCCAACTCACTCACTTATCACTCTCTGGGTAACGGAGTCAAACCACTCTCTCGTTAATTAAACAATGTCAACCCTCGTAATCTAAAATGTATTATTTTAACAAAACATATATAGCATCATAACAGGCTCATTTGGGACTAATAAGATCTCCAGGCATTCTTAAAGGGACAGCATTAGATCTCAGTAAGAAATGGCCTGTCTGTAACAATTAGCTGGATCATCTGAAAACATACTTGGATGAATTATAGGAGAATCTCACCAACGGTCAAAGGATGGTCGATGAATTATTGAAAGAATTCAATACTGAGCTGGACTTCTTTTAAAAACATGAATGTAAGTTATTTTATCTATTCTCAACCCTGCAGGCCATTATGACTTAGCAGTTGTTATTACACATGGGCAGTTTTGGAATTTTTTTTTGTTTCCTTGGGAATATTTATGGTTAACAGCCAAAATAAGATAAATAATCATTTCCTAGATGCTATTCATAATGAATTCTGAGAAATCAATCCAAATCTGAACATTTAATTAGGTGGGGATTTTAAACCAGCCCTAAATTAATATGGATTTATGACCTTACAGGCCCCAACAAAACCGTAATCACACCTCCTTAATCAATATGATGTCTATGTTTGACCCAACCAGCATTTTAAGAGTCAGGAACCCTGATCAAATGGTTACTTGGAGTAATAAAACTGGCCCATCTAAATCTAGGATCAACCGATGGTTTATATCACATTCATTATGCCCTAACATTGTAAAAGTAGAGGTTGTTCCAACACCACTGTTGGACCAGAACACTATTGTAATTGCTTTTAGTACTTATGATGTTCATCCAAAAAGGAGACGTTCTTACTGGAAACATAATACCTCTTTGTTTGGACTTGAGCCTACTAGATATCAAATTATAGCATGTATTAATTCTGTCTGGATAAAGCAAAGCAAGAAACATTATATGATCTTAACAGGGACCTTCTAAAATTTGAGATACAAAACTCTAACAATGAAATCAGGTTCTGAAAAAAAGGGAGGAAAATGAATTGATCATAAATATTATTGCATTTTGAAGTACATACAATGTATATAAACCAGAAGAAAACTAAACTAAATTAGATCATTTGAAAAGCAAGGTGAGTCAACAGTACATCTATAAAGCCAAAGGAGTTTCATAAGGACAAGCTATAAATGGCTGGAAGAAGGTGAACATTTTGTAATTACTTTTTAAAATTGGAACAACAACATCATGTTATTTTATTATGTTATTATATTATGTTGTTGTTCCAATTATCTGAACTAAATTTAAATGGCATCTTGATCAAAAAAAAAAACAAACATGGAAATGTCAAAGCTTGGCAAGTAATTTTACTGAACAGTATCTGGTCATTCAGGCAGGGTGTGAACTACAGGGGAGCCAGGGGGAGCTTGGCTCCTCTTAATAAGACATGAGCTCCCCTGAAAACATGATGTGTGAAATTTTGTGGGGTCTCTAAAATATTGACAATATGCTATTTTTGCCATGCATTTCTATTTTTCTGTATGTTCATCATCATGGATCATGCGTAAATTTAGGCTATTATTGATGTATGATTTATGTATGTGGGTGATTCATCACTAATTCACTTTAATAAAGATACCGACATGCATGCTATTCTTGCCATCACCATCAAAGCGCGGCGGCTCAATATTATAAACTTCATTCACTTTAACTCAAAGATCAGAAAAAAACAAACTCTCTTCGTCCCACTCAGTTTGCACACCAAATCGCCCTTATTCATTTCTCTGTTTTGCAGTCAGCATACAGATCTGCCAAAAAGAAAACAAGGAAACTTACTCACAAATTTTGCAATTACCAAAAAATCTAAGCTAATTGTCTCTGAAGAGCAACCAGAGCCAGAGGTGTCTTCTACCGCAAATGCTAGCTTGATGAAGCTATTGAATATAGTACATCACTCTGCAGATGTATAGTAGTAGATATGTGTGCCCTGCTTTAGTTGGTCGTATCATACTGTGATTTTTGGTTTTGATTCCCATGTGGAGGTTTGATGTGGTCATTAACTGATTATTATATATCAGATGTGCTGACATAAAGTAACTAGGCCTACAAGTTCGCACACTGCATTCAGGCCGTAATCTTTACACCTCCCAAATGGAAATACATCAGCACACAGAAGTCATCAACTAGGACACCCTGCTGTCAATACGTGCAAAACAACAGCATGAATGATTCACACAGCTGGAGAAAAACCAAAACTGTAAATTTAATTGTAAAATGACATGAAGCTAAATTTTGGCACCTGGCATCATCTTGGCTGCCTACATTCCAGAAGACAGTGCCATATAACTGCTTATAACGCATGGGTAGCAAATCAGATTTATATCTGTCTCATGGAGACTCAGTTATGGGGCCAAGTGTAAATGGAATGTGTTACACAATTGGATATATTCAATCAGTCCAACACGCATGGTGACCAAGTGTAAAAGTACTCCCTAAGTCTACTGAGTTCATGTCCAGTCCCTGAAATGTTAAAGGTATGTTCAGAAAATGGAAAACTGGGAAAAGCCCTGGGCCAAATAGGATTATGGGAAAACTACTTAAAATATATGCATTACAGCTGTGTTATATTGTCTCCTATGAGTTTAACCTATCCATAGAATGATAAGAGAGTACCCAAACTCTACATGGAGTCAATCATTGTTACCCATAGCAAAGAACAAAACCCCCAAAGAACTCAGTGGCACTGACCTCTTTGGTCATGAAATCATTTGAGATGGTCAAGTAAAATCTACATAGCAAAGCAGAGGGTTTACTAGACCCAATGCAATTTGCTATAAAGCTAATAGAGGTGTTGAGGACAGGTCTGCTTTTAACACAATTCAGCAACACCTACTGTCACTTTTTACGCAATAAATTAACCTACTGTCACTTTTTAATGTTAATATTGTTAAATGGATTCTGGAAAATGATCATCAAGTAAAACATATCAAGTAATATTGTTATAATTACAATTATTTCATATTGTTTCTGGATGAACCTAAGAGGCCAGTTAGTTATAAAAGTCAGAGTAATGTTTTAACCCTCAATCTGTGATGTTTGACCACTATGATCAAAACCTTCACAGAACTTTATTCTGAATTTATTTCTACTGCTGTGCAAATACCATGCAAATACTGCAATTTTCTTTTATTCAGTAAGACAAAATAATTACATATTTATGATATCCAAAACATGAAAGTTGTAAAATGCAAAATGAAAAAAAATATAATCTCTACATTTTTATGTATTGAATATCATATGTCTCTTTCTTTATTTCTTTCTCATCTCTTTCTCTTTGTTTCCACAGTCTCTCCATCTCTTTCCCTAGTATTTCCCTCACTGTGTATGTGGGAGGAAGGATGGGAGGGGCCTTCTAGGGTTGGGGTGAGTTGGATTGGGTTGGACAGACTCAGGTGGGGGTATGGGAGGGACAGGCAGGTGGGGTGTTGGTCGGGGGTGAATGACATGATCCTCCTGACAGGGGCAGCATCTAAGTTAAATTTTGTCTGAGTATTTGAGACATAGAGATTTGAACACTAATCACTAATTTACAAGCAATAAAAAACTATTTTTTAAAACAATTTTGTAAAATGTGTAATTCCATAACTGTGGGGTATTTTTTTCCCAGAGCGATCATTTCTGAAACTCCAAAGAATCAATATGCTTTTGAGAGAGTGAGCAGCACCCTGGTGGTGAGTGTCTAAACACAGGTCAAATACATGAGCATGTCATCAGCTAACACAACACAGAATATACCATCATGATCTCTACTGTGAGTCACAGTTTTAGATTAAGTGTCCTTTTTGCCAGAATAGCAAAAACCCTTTGATTATGCCTCGTGGAGAAAGATGTAATAATCTTGTAATGTTGGTTTTGCAAGCTGTGATTGGATTGTTCTTGAGTCTCCTGCAGATATAAACACTGTTCATCTCATGAGGACCTGGGGAGGAAGATGGCATCGCTGCCAAGTCCAACTCCACAACCATCGCCGAAAGACCTGCAAGGAGCACTGGCCATCCAGCAGACAACAGAGGAGCTGTCATGCAAAATTTGATCCATCCAGGAAATTTGATCCGATCTGACACAACAATGGCTTCTGAACAGCGGACATAGCGTCTGCTGCTATAACAACGCAGGGACGAACTAACGTTTACAAAGTTAGGAATTAAATCGCTCTCAGTTCTGAAAGACCATACCTCAGAGGGATTTACGCTACCTCACGAAGAGAGCGGAGTTAAATTATTTTAGCGCAGTTTTGAGATTTTTACGATTAATGAGGATGTATTGAAGATGAAGGAAACTACACTGAAGCTGACATCTAATATGACTGTATGACAAGTTACAAAGTTGTGCCTGACAGCGTTGCCTGGCCAGCATTATCGCTAGCAAGTTTAATTTTTCAAAGATCAAACCTACAGCACATACAGATACCTTAAATACACATGTGAAGACAACCAGTACCTGATAATGAAGGAAAACGGTATCCATCTCTCAATGTCAAGATAAAAAACATTAAAAAACCCATTGGAAATGCAGACAGAAATAGTGTTAAAATGCTAGCTAGTGAACACCACTGAATCACAATGTATTTTCAAAGGACAGAATGATTCTTTTCACTGTAATATTGGACTATTTGGCTTTCTTAATAAAGATGACCTCAGGAAAGCTGGTCAGATCGCTGCATTTACTGTTTATGTTTGTGTAAGTAAATATGCACCCTGGCCAGCATTCAGGAGTGACCAGTAATTTGACTCATGAATTTGTACGCCCACCAGGTTGAATCTTAAGGTTCACCACCATCGCTTGCTTCTTACTATAAATTCACTAAAGACTTTACTCACTAACACAAAGCATGCCCCTTTGTAAAATATGTATTTGACTTTAACTTTTCAGTTTTTCAATGGAGACACTATATCAGCTGTTCAGAACCCATTGGCGTCAGACCAGATCAAATTCCCCAGGCGGATCAAATTTGGCATGACAGAGCCAGTGGACAGAACAATAAGGATGGCACAACACCCCACCCATCCTCCACAGACAGTGACCAAAATGCCCAGCATGACCTGTTTGGAGGTGAAGGTTCCAGGCCCCACTGACATCTTTGAGGTTAGCTTTAAAATGCTAATGCCCTGGAGAGGTTCTGGAACCTCTATAGAGAGGGGAAGGATAAGAGTCCCTCAGTAATTTCACCACTGAGCCCCTGTCTGAGATGGAGAACAAACTGGTCACTGTGCAGCACTATAAGGAAGCCGTATCAGACCTCAGTGCTGTAACATGGTTTGTTTAGTTCAAATCTGACACCAGGAGGATCCTAGAAGAGGGCAGAGTTTGTACAGGGGCCAGGAAATGGCTGGGCCAGGTCAAACCCCACCCCTCTGCAGTAGGCAGAGCGAAACTCCAAATTCAGACAGGATGCTGTGGAGATGAGGAAGACCTACATTGCAGTGAGGTTTGGTTTTAAGATGGAAGTATAAAAATGCTATTGAATGAATTTCAAATTGTAGATTATTTTCTGCATCCTACATCGCCAATTGTTAAACTAAAATATCACATTTAGATTACAGTATTTTACCATTGGTGTTTCTTTACTACATACACGTTGGGGTAGATGAAAATGGAATAAAAAAAATTACATTCTGAAACATTATTCATTAACACAGGCTTCTAGTCATGATATAGGTGAGCTATGTTCATGCACTTCATTCTCACACAAAAATAAACTGTTAATGTAAATATCAGTGTCAATGATCTGCATTATGAATGATGTAACAGTACTCACTTGGCCTTCTTGCAGTTCCTCACTACTGGTACCAGTCTCTGATAACCTGCTGCTGATGTGTTGTACGTCTTCAAGTCAAACTCATCCAGGACCTCCTCCGACATCAGTAACACAAAGGCCAGAGCTGAGCATTGGTGTGGTTCCAGCTCTTTATCAGAAAGTCTTCCTGATCTCAGGGAAGTCTGGATTTCCTCCACGAGAGAGTTGTCATTCAGTTCATTCAGACAGTGGAACAGATTGATGGTCCTCTCTGCTGAAGACTCTTCTCTGATCTTCTGCTTAATGTACTGGACTGTATTCCAGATGCTCTCTGATCTGCTTCCTCTCTGTTTCAGTACGTCTCCTAAGAGAGTCTGAGTGGAGTCCAGTGAGAGGCCCAGAAGGAATCGGAGGAAAAGGTCCAGGTGTCCATTCTTACTCTGTAAGGCCTGATTCACTGCAATCCTGTGTACCTCAGACAGCTGTGTGCTCCCGTAAGTTTCTGGTCTGAGTGCATTTCTGTTCTCATTTACACATGAATGAAACACAAACAAGGCAGCCAGAAACTCCTGAATGCTCAGATGCACAAAGCAGTAGACTTTCTCCTGATGCAACCCAGACTCCTCTTTAAAGATTTCTGTGCACACCCCAGAGTACACTGAAGCTTCACTGACATCAATGCCACTCTCTCTCAGGTCCTCTTCATAGAATATCAGATTGCCCTTTTCCAGCTGTAGAAAAGCCAGCTTCCCCAGTTTCAGGATCATTTCTGCATCTGATGCTGAGATCTTCTTTGGGTTTGTATCATTGGTGCCATGATACTTCTGATTCTTCACATTGGTCTGAATGAGCAGGAAGTGTGTGTACATTTCAGTCAGAGTTCTGGGCAGTTCTCCACTGTCTGCTTTACCCAACAATGTCTCCAGAACTGTAGCAGAAATCCAGCAGAAGACTGGAATGTGACACATGATGTAGAGACTCCTGGATGACTTTATGTGTGAGATAATTCTGCTGGCCAGGTTCTGATCTCTGATTCTCTTCCTGAAGTACTCCTCCTTCTGTGGGTCATTGAACCCTCGTACCTCTGTCACCTGGTGGACACACTCAGGAGGGATCTGATTGGCCGCTGCTGGTCGGGAGGTGATCCAGAGGAGAGCAGAGGGAAGCAGATTCCCCTTAATGAGGTTGGTCAGCAGCACGTCCACTGATGCTGACTGTGTTACATCACAGCAGATCTCATTGTTCTGGAAATCTAGAGGAAGTCGACACTCATCCAGACCATCAAAGATAAACACAACTTTGACTTCATCATGTTCAACACTTTCAATCTCTTTCAGCTGTGGAAAGTAGTGCTGGAGGAGTTGCATCAGACTGAATTCTCTCTCCTTCTTTAAGTTCAGGTCTCGGAAAGGAAGAGTGAAGATTAAATTAATATCCTGATTGGCTTTTCCTTCTGCCCAGTCCAGAATGAACTTCTGCACAGAGACAGTTTTCCCAATGCCAGCGATGCCCTTTGTAAGCACAGTTCTGATGTGTTTCTCCTGTCCAGGTAAAGGTTTAAAGATGTCATTGCAGAGGATTGCAGTCTCCTGTGTGGTTTGTCTCTTGGATGTTGCCTCAATCTGTCTGACCTCATGTTCATTATTGACCCCCCCACCTCCCCCCTCTGTGATATAGAGCTCTGTATAGATCTCATTGAGGAGGGTTGGGAGACCCTGCTGTACCAAACCTTCAAATATGCATTCAAACTTCTTCTTCAGATCAGATTTCAGTGTCTGTTGGGCTCTTGTGAGTTTTTTTCCTGAGAAGAGAAAATATGGCAGATAATTTACTTATATTAAAAAAATTTCTTGTGATGCTGAAATGCTGAAAATGCTTTTCAGATTTTGGAACAGAACACTAAAATACGGTCTGTTTGGAGCAGTCATATTTTTCTGTGTTATCTGGCATGTGCTCTCTTACTATTATTTTAACATATCCATTATTCTGGTGTTAAATGAGCACTACAGCCACTTTATGAAGAACTGCACCTGCCTGTGGTGGTCATTTGACACCACACTAAGGGAATAAGAGATACAGAAAAGTAGAGGCAGAAAACCTGCTCTAACAAACATGGAAAAATAAGGATGTGTGATGCATCCACTCATTTAAAGGGAATGTGGAAAACATCCTGATTGGTCAGTGTATGATCAAAGCTTTATATCAGTACTTTGCTCTTTCTGCTTCTCTTTCAGACATTAAACTGCTAAACTGATTCTGCCAGAGCTTTTTATATCTGTATAAATGAGCTTTTTCCAACATTTATATCCTTACATAAGGGGTCTGTGTGTTGCACATCTCTCTCAGGGCCAGATTTACTAAGGAATAGTCACAGCACAAACACATTCACTCTTTCGTGGCTTGTTTGCAGTTGCTAATACTGATATATTCATGACTGATTTACACAATATAGTGTCTTACTCTTCTGCTCATCTCTCTCCAGTGAGTCTGCAGGATCCTTCTGCTTCATTTTCCTCAGGATGTGGAGTGTGATCTTCAGAGATCTCTCACTGCCACAGGTCTCCAGCATCTTCTCAACTACATGCAGGGCCTCAAGGTCCTCCTGTTGTCTCTCAGTGTATTCTGGGTAATACTGAATCAGATGGCTCTGAAACTGTGTCAACTCCCCCTTCTTCAACTTCATCAGAGTGCACTGGAGAGACTGAAATAAACACATGAAGAGATGTGCTATATCAGAGTGACTGAAATAAACACATGAAGTGATGTGCATTAATTCACTCCAGTTCTTTGAAGTTCAGCTTTTGATTGATGACTTTGTAGAGGCAGTAGTTCAGATTAATCATGCTTTCCCTGAGAGTAATTGAAATGTTTTGTGAATCTGGATAAACAAACTGTGCTCTCCATGTCCGCTGCAGATTCTCAGGTTCCCAAATGCTCGCCATTTTTCAGTCCCAGGAATTTTTTATGCCCCAGAAAAGGCTGAAGTAACATTTAAAATGCTTATGATAAAAGGGATGAATCTGGTCCTGGATGATTGGCTGAAACCACTTTCTAGCTCTGTGTTTATTCTTGTGTTGTGCGCCAAACGAGGAGTGTGTTCCCTGCACCCTACACCCTGTGAGTGTGTTCCCTGCACCCTACACCCTGTGAGTGTATTCCCTACAACCTACACCCTGTGAGTGTGTTCTCTGCAACCTACACCCTGTGAGTGTGTTCCCTGCAACCTAAACCCTGTGAGTGTGTTCCTTACACCCTACACCCTGTGAGTGTGTTCCTTACACCCTGCAACCTGTGAGCGTGTTCTCTGCACCCTATACCCTGTGAGTGTATTCATTACAACCTACACCCTGTGTGTTCCCTGCACCCTACACCCTATGAGTGTGTTCTCTGCACCCTACACCCTGTGTTCCCTGCACCCTACACCCTGTGAGTGTGTTCTCTGCACCCTACACCCTGTGTGCGTGTTCCCTGCACCCTACACCCTGTGAGTGTGTTCATTACACCCTACACCCTGTGATTGTGTTCCCTGCACCCTACACCATGTGTGCGTATTCCCTGCACCCTACACCCTGTGAATGTGTTCCCTGCACCCTACACCCTGTGTGCATGTTCCCTGCACCCTATACCCTGTGAGAGTGTTCCCTGCACCCTACATCCTATGTGCATGGACCCTTTGCAGTAACTCTGTGAACTGCCTAAAGGGAAAGGGAGCACCAATGGCTCATTCAGAGCACACTATGAAGTGAACATCATTAATGCTGCTCAGTTCTAGTAGTTCTGAGTGATACCTTCAGGGCCCTTTATCTAGTTCTGTGCTAGAAGAAGGATGTATCTAGTTAATCTGATATCAATAAGGTTTCCATCTACGGCTGTTGTTCAATGTCAAATGATTGCATGATCGTCAGCTAAGCAGTTTTACCATTTTCATTGCTTCACTCATGTTTTGATACCATTGAAAAGGAGTAATGATGGTACTGATACTAACATTGAGTCACTCTTTATACAGCTAGTCACCTGTTATTTTTACTTCTCTGGTTTCCTAAAAGAGAGCGCTGTGCAAGTACTTACCAACAGGTGTGTATTGTGTCTGTGTTTTTTGTTTGATATCCGTCTAGGTCATAGCCAGTAACAGTGCTCCTGGGAGTTTGAGTCCCATAACAGCTGTTACATTACCAATGTGGACTTCCAGCCATAGCCAGCAACAGTGCTGCTGGGAGTTTGAGTCCCATAACAAACATGTGCCTTTACTGTAATCTGTGTGAGATTGTGATTCATCAGAATTAGTGGTTTTTAGCAGAGAATTTGAATTGACCCTTTGAATTGAGTGAGTTCAGAGTGAGAGGTTATATCAGAGTGAGAGGTTAGTCATTCTCATAGTTATGAGCCTGAAAAGAGAGGTGAAATAAAGAATATTCTCCAAGCCAAACCCCATGATGATTAATACATAGATAAAGAGATATCACACCTTTTTTGTGAGATTTACATCCATACACGGCTCTCTCCTCTCTGGACTCTTCTGTTCCAGACAACTGGACTCTGCTGATTGCTGGACCCTGCAAAGAGGTTTGTGAGAAATCAGAAATCAGACAGAAAGAAACAGTGAATTAAGAAAAAAATACATAAGAAGAGTGCATTAAAATATTTTAGAGAAGCTCAATCATTAGACCTCTGTCTTGTAAAAACCAGGTACACCCATGCGGGGGGTGGGGGGTTTGTAGGGCTGGGGTGTTTGGGGTAGGTTGGGTCACTCATACTTATATCAAACAGTGAACCTGTGGGTCAAACGTACTTCACCATATAATTAACCAATGAAATAGCCTTTGGGGCGTGAAACAAAAGTTGATTATTGCTCAAGAAATTTTCACTTCCTTATAATGAGACTTGATTACACATGCCTCTAATTTAACTGTATCTTCAAGCACTTGATAACACGATTTAAACCTTTCAAGAAACATCATCACCGATGCACCCTCTCTCAACAGCATGGGAAAAGACCCGAACACCAGAGTCTGGGTCCCTCATGTTAAAGGTTATCAAAATGACATCCCAAGTGTTTTATAACTGCTTCATAATTGTGAAGGAAAAATTCTGTGTATAATGCTTATCATATTGCTTATGTTAGAACCTTCACACTGTGACATTCTGGTCCTGTGGTTTAGGCAGAGCTTGTTCTTTGTGTTAAGATGAAGGCAGCTGAAGTTGTTGATATGTTACGCCTAACAGAGACATATGGACAGAGCCTTTTTGACAAACAAACTGTCCATATGAAAATTGTTGCAGAATGGGATTGGCTTTTTGTCCACTGAAGGCACCTGCTCATGTAAACACATCAAAGGTGATGCTCTGGGCTGATCCCAAAACAGCCACGTCAGCTGATTTTATCATTCCCATTATAAGGTGGTGTACGGTCTTAGTTCCTTCAACATTGTACATATCCTGCTGTGAGAACTGTTCCCTCTGCACAAAGCTCCTGATAAAAAGCTTCTCTGAAGAAGCCTGGGTCTCCCCAGCCTTATGGAAACTAAGGAGTGTATGGTGGAGGCAGTGACACTAACAAACCAGTTTTCCAGGAGCAAATGGTCCTAAAATGGCACCCTGCTTTACTGTGTGATAAAACACAGAACCCTGTGGGCCAGAAAGATGTCATACACCTTCTCTGGTGTGTGCAGGAGAGAGCCACCTGCCCCTGAGCAAGCCGATGCAGGGCTCCACATGCAGCAGGGCCTCTCTGAGGAGGGGCCTGTGTGCCGAGGTCTGGAATGGCTGCAGCCAGACCCTACTTAAATATTATAGGATGCTGTACACTCTGCAGGGGAAAGGAGGTGGTGTTAGCAAAGCAGGAAAAACACATAGCCAGCTGGTGAACCATGTATTTTCCTTCTGTTTTCTCTGAAATAGAATGAAATGAATTGTTAAAGGGGGTGATGCAGTATCCTCAGTATTTAGCTACCCAACAGCCAGTTCAGCTCACTGGTTTATCATTACAGATTTACCCACAGATTTCCACAAGAGGAAGGCCTGTTTCATCCCTAGACCATGGATGGGTGGATCTTACTTGCACAGAGTGATAGACTTCCATTCTTTATCACTAAACAACTGCCAAGCTAAGTGGTGATCTAACAAACTGAACATTACAGCAGTAAATATCTTTACCATACTTCTGTGAAATGAATGGTTTAAGTGTGATGTTGTTATTCTGTATAAGTAAAAAAAAGACATGTCCCTAAATTCGTCTCTACAATGTATGAAAGAGAGGTAGATTAGCAGTAAAGCTAATCGCTGCAAGATCATATACCATGTTCCTGTGTTTTATGTGGTTTCATCATTGGCAACAGCAAACACTATTCTTACATTTACTACTCTGTGGCACTGTATTAGCAACTGCTGTAAGTGTACTAATGAATAGCACAGAACTAGAATAGGTAACATGCATTACACGGATATGAGACATATTTCATAAAATGAGATATTTAGCATGAAACCAACATGTAGCATTTTTGAGAGAGTAGCAGAGTTGAGAGAGCGTAGAATACTGGCTGTGTTCTCTATTGCTTGGACTAAACAAGCCACCATAATATCATCAATGGTGTTAATGTGCTTGTGTGGATATGTATGGTGTGTGTAAGACATGAAATACATTGATGGCTTTGCTCATAATGCCACAACCCCATTTCATGATTAAGAGTTCTTAAAGGAACTCCTTCCTGCCCATGCCTCATCCAACAGGGAGTGAGGGTGTTTTCTCAAATGATGTTCTAAGCCCCACACTGTGAACATTTTGCCCATGCATGTGGCACCTCCAATTTTCTGCCCAGTTTACCAGTAGGGGACACTAAAGAGCAATGCCTCACCAAAGTGAACCTCCAGTCATTGTAGCATGGGGTGTTGAACATTTTAAATAAACTGATAATATAGGGAAGTGTCTCAAAATGCAGGTGTTGATTAAAACAGGGCAGTCAGGAGAAAAGAGTGAGATCTCAAAAACTCCAGCTATGAGTGGAGCTTCTGGAGTGACAAAGGTTGCTCATATTTATAGCAAATATCCCAGCGGTGTCTGGGGAAACAGACACATGTGACACAGACAAAACTGGTCAATTATTTTTGAGAGAGCATGGGGACAAAGCTTCCAGTTAACCTCATCCTCTTACTGCAGCTCTAACTCACAGCACACGGAGACAGAGCTTCCAGTTAACCTCATCCTCTTACTGCAGCTTTAACTCACAGCACATGGAGAAAGAGCTTCCAGTTAACCTCATCCTCTTACTGCAGCTCTAGCTCACAGCACATGGAGACAGAGCTTCCAGTTAACCTCATCCTCTTTCTGCAACTCTAGCTCACAGCACATGGAGACAGAGCTTCCAGTTAACCTCATCCTCTTACTGCAGCTCTAACTCACAGCACACAGAGACAGAGCTTCCAGTTAACCTCATCCTCTTACTGCAGCTTTAACTCACAGCACATGGAGAAAGAGCTTCCAGTTAACCTCATCCTCTTACTGCAGCTCTAACTCACAGCACATGGAGACAGAGCTTCCAGTTAACCTCATCCTCTTACTGCAGCTCTAGCTCACAGCACATGGAGACAGAGCTTCCAGTTAACCTCATCCTCTTACTACAGCTCTAACTCTTGTTCCGGAAGCTTTAACTCTTACTGAAGCTCTAAGTCACCAGCACATGGTAACAGATCCTACAATCTCTGCAATGCACTGAAACTTACCTTTTTTAAGGCTTGAAGGCTTACACTAACTTCAAATGAAGTAGCCTCTGCAACGTTTCATTGGACAGGTAGTTTTGGCCAATTTGCTCTTACCTTTCCTGAACTAGCTCAACTCAAAGGTAGGGCAAGGAGCTGTCTATCACAGACAGGTGTGGGAGTATTTACAGGTAAGAAATATTTATAGGTAGAATGAGTGCAATTTTCACCTTTGCAGTTTATTTTTGTTTTTATTTATTCAGTGGTCTGTTATATTTCTGTTTCAAGAAACAACATAATGAAAAAATAAATAACTGTGAGCTGATTTAATTCTCTTTTGAACAGCAGTCTGAGGAGATGAGACAGGTGGCAACCAATTACAAGCAAATAAACTGTTGCTGTTTTTTATCCATTCCCTTTTAACAAGTAAACACCACAAAGCTGTACAAACTGTGTGTTTATGGCATAGGATATCGATGGTACGATTGCAAACAAGAATGTAATGTTACTTTGATTTGATAGCACTGCACACACTGTGGTTTAGAAACTGTTTTAGACTATTGTCAGCGTTTGTTCTCATTTCAGACATAATTTGTAGACTACTTCAAATCTTCTTGAAAGTGTGAAGTGTTTCTGTCAGGGTCAGGAACAGCCTCTGTGATCTTCCACCATTCATTTCAAGATTTCTGGTTATTTCTGCATTCGCAAGTCAAAGACATAAACATACAGGTCAACACTATTGGCAAGTTTTCCTTTGAAGGTATTCATGCTGAGCTTTCAACATGGTAGCAAAAGCAGTTGAGTGAAGAATGAACAGATAGGATTTCAGAACTCTTGAACCCCGGCCTATTTTCACACCTAAGCACACCCAGCTAATCAGTGCAGAAAGTGGGCGTCCACAGTGGAATGTGTGTTTCACGATCTCATGCAGGACTCCCCAATCCAACTCCCTTTTTGACAGTCTCAGAGACTTTCCATGGTTCTGAATTTGAGCTAATTTGAAGCATGCAGCAGCCTTGAGGCTTGGGCCCTCTTCCAGGGCCAGTGCAGCTGTCAGAACCCCCCAGCGGTGCCCCTGCCCCACCCACACCAGCCTGTAGCCAGTGAGATGCACATATGTTGAGTACAATTCTGCCTGTTTACTTACCTCTGATCACCCTTGGATTCCTCTCTCAGGAGAATTGGTTGATTCATTGACCTGTCACTCTTCACTGATATACAGCTGGGTACGGGTGACCTTGCTCTCTTCCGCAGGACCCTGTAAAGACAGCATGGGGAAAAAGCTTCCAGTTAACCTCATCCTCTTACTGCAGCTCTAACTCACAGCACATGGAGACAGAGCTTCCAGTTAACCTCATCCTCTTACTGCAGCTCTAACTCACAGCACATGGAGACAGAGCTTCCAGTTAACCTCATCCTCTTACTGCAGCTTTAACTCACAGCACATGGAGACAGAGCTTCCAGTTAACCTCATCCTCTTACTGCAGCTCTAGCTCACAGCACATGGAGACAGAGCTTCCAGTTAACCTCATCCTCTTACTACAGCTCTAACTCTTGTTCCGGAAGCTTTAACTCTTACTGAAGCTCTAAGTCACCAGCACATGGTAACAGATCCTACAATCTCTGCAATGCACTGAAACTGACCTTTTTTAAGGCTTGAAGGCTTACACTAACTTCAAATGAAGTAGCCTCTGCAACGTTTCATTGGACAGGTAGCTTTGGCCAATTTGCTCTTACCTTTCCTGAACTAGCTCAACTCAAAGGTGGGGCAAGGAGCTGTCTATCACAGACAGGTGTGGGAGTATTTACAGGTAAGAAATATTTATAGGTAGAATGAGTGCAATTTTCACCTTTGCAGTTTATTTTTGTTTTTATTTATTCAGTGGTCTGTTATATTTCTGTTTCAAGAAACAACACAATGAAAAAATAAATAACTGTGAGCTGATTTAATTCTCTTTTGAACAGCAGTCTGAGGAGATGAGACAGGTGGCAACCAATTACAAGCAAATAAACTGTTGCTGTTTTTTATCCATTCCCTTTTAACAAGTAAACACCACAAAGCTGTACAAACTGTGTGTTTATGGCATAGGATATCGATGGTACGATTGCAAACAAGAATGTAATGTTACTTTGATTTGATAGCACTGCACACACTGTGGTTTAGAAACTGTTTTAGACTATTGTCAGCGTTTGTTCTCATTTCAGACATAATGTGTAGACTACTTCAAATCTTCTTGAAAGTGTGAAGTGTTTCTGTCAGGGTCAGAAACAGCCTCTGTGATCTTCCACCATTCATTTCAAGATTTCTGGTTATTTCTGCATTTGCAAGTCAAAGACATGAACATACAGGGCAACACTATTGGCAAGTTTTCCTTTAAAGGTATTCATGCTGAGCTTTCAACATGGTAGCAAAAGCAGTTGAGTGAAGAATGAACAGATAGGATTTCAGAACTCTTGAACCCCGGCCTATTTTCACACCTAAGCACACCCAGCTAATCAGTGCAGAAAGTGGGCGTCCACAGTGGAATGTGTGTTTCACAATCTCATGCAGGACTCCCCAATCCAACTCCCTTTTTGACAGTCTCAGAGACTTTCCATGGTTCTGAATTTGAGCTAATTTGAAGCATGCAGCAGCCTTGAGGCTTGGGCCCTCTTCCAGAGCCAGTGCAGCTGTCAGGACCCCCCAGCAGTGCCCCTGCCCCACCCACACCAGCCTGTAGCCAGTGAGATGCACATATGTTGAATACAATTCTGCCTGTTTACTTACCTCTGATCACCCTTGGATTCCTCTCTCAGGAGAATTGGTTGATTCATTGACCTGTCACTCTTCACTGATATACAGCTGGGTACGGGTGACCTTGCTCTCTTCCGCAGGACCCTGTAAAGAGAGCATGGGGACAAAGCTTCCAGTTAACCTCATCCTCTTACTGCAGCTCTAACTCACAGCACACGGAGACAGAGCTTCCAGTTAACCTCATCCTCTTACTGCAGCTTTAACTCACAGCACATGGAGAAAGAGCTTCCAGTTAACCTCATCCTCTTACTGCAGCTCTAGCTCACAGCACATGGAGACAGAGCTTCCAGTTAACCTCATCCTCTTCATGCAGCTCTAACTCTTGTTCCGGAAGCTTTAACTCTTACTGAAGCTCTAAGTCACCAGCACATGGTAACAGATCCTACAATCTCTGCAATGCACTGAAACTGACCTTTTTTAAGGCTTGAAGGCTTACACTAACTTCAAATGAAGTAGCCTCTGCAATGTTTCATTGGACAGGTAGTTTTGGCCAATTTGCTCTTACCTTTCCTGACCTAGCTCAAGTCAAAGGTGGGGCAAGGAGCTGTCTATCACAGACAGGTGTGGGAGTATTTACAGGTAAGAAATATTTATAGGTAGAATGAGTGCAATTTTCACCTTTGCAGTTTATTTTTGTTTTTATTTATTCAGTGGTCTGTTATATTTCTGTTTCAAGAAACAACACAATGAAAAAATAAATAACTGTGAGCTGATTTAATTCTCTTTTGAACAGCAGTCTGAGGATATGAGACAGGTGGCAACCAATTACAAGCAAATAAACTGTTGCTGTTTTTTATCCATTCCCTTTTAACAAGTAAACACCACAAAGCTGTACAAACTGTGTGTTTATGGCATAGGATATCGATGGTACGATTGCAAACAAGAATGTAATGTTACTTTGATTTGATAGCACTGCACACACTGTGGTTAGAAACTGTTTTAGACTATTGTCAGCGTTTGTTCTCATTTCAGACATAATTTGTAGACTACTTCAAATCTTCTTGAAAGTGTGAAGTGTTTCTGTCAGGGTCAGAAACAGCCTCTGTGATCTTCCACCATTCATTTCAAGATTTCTGGTTATTTCTGCATTCGCAAGTCAAAGACATGAACATACAGGGCAACACTATTGGCAAGTTTTCCTTTAAAGGTATTCATGCTGAGCTTTCAACATGGTAGCAAAAGCAGTTGAGTGAAGAATGAACAGATAGGATTTCAGAACTCTTGAACCCCGGCCTATTTTCACACCTAAGCACACCCAGCTAATCAGTGCAGAAAGTGGGCGTCCACAGTGGAATGTGTGTTTCACGATCTCATGCAGGACTCCCCAATCCAACTCCCTTTTTGACAGTCTCAGAGACTTTCCATGGTTCTGAATTTGAGCTAATTTGAAGCATGCAGCAGCCTTGAGGCTTGGGCCCTCTTCCAGAGCCAGTGCAGCTGTCAGGACCCCCCAGCAGTGCCCCTGCCCCACCCACACCAGCCTGTAGCCAGTGAGATGCACATATGTTGAGTACAATTCTGCCTGTTTACTTACCTCTGATCACCCTTGGATTCCTCTCTCAGGAGAATTGGTTGATTCATTGACCTGTCACTCTTCACTGATATACAGCTGGGTACGGGTGACCTTGCTCTCTTCCGCAGGACCCTGTAAAGAGAGCATGGGGACAAAGCTTCCAGTTAACCTCATCCTCTTACTGCAGCTCTAACTCACAGCACACGGAGACAGAGCTTCCAGTTAACCTCATCCTCTTACTGCAGCTTTAACTCACAGCACATGGAGAAAGAGCTTCCAGTTAACCTCATCCTCTTACTGCAGCTCTAGCTCACAGCACATGGAGACAGAGCTTCCAGTTAACCTCATCCTCTTACTACAGCTCTAACTCTTGTTCCGGAAGCTTTAACTCTTACTGAAGCTCTAAGTCACCAGCACATGGTAACAGATCCTACAATCTCTGCAATGCACTGAAACTGACCTTTTTTAAGGCTTGAAGGCTTACACTAACTTCAAATGAAGTAGCCTCTGCAACGTTTCATTGGACAGGTACTTTTGGCCAATTTGCTATTACCTTTCCTTAACTAGCTCAACTCAAAGGTGGGGCAAGGAGCTGTCTATCACAGACAGGTGTGGGAGTATTTACAGGTAAGAAATATTTATAGGTAGAATGAGTGCAATTTTCACCTTTGCAGTTTATTTTTGTTTTTATTTATTCAGTGGTCTGTTATATGTCTGTTTCAAGAAACAACACAATAAAAAAATAAATAACTGTGAGCTGGTTTAATTCTCTTTTGAACAGCAGTCTGAGGAGATGAGACAGGTGGCAACCAATTACAAGCACGGCACATGTGGTTTAGAAACGGTTTTAGACTATTGTGAGCGTTCATGCTCATTTCAGACATAATCTGAAGACTACTTGAAAGCTTCTTGAAAGTGTGCAGCCTCTTTTTGAAACAGCCTCTGTGATCTTCCACCATTCATTTCAAGATTTCTGGTTGTCACTGCATTCCCAAGTCAAAGAGATGAACAAACAGGTTGGCACTATTGGCAAGTTTTCCTGTAAAGGTATTCATGGTGAGCTTTCAACATGGTAACAGAAGCAGTTTTGTGAAGAATGAAGAGATAGGATTTCAGAACTCTTCAACCCCTGCCTATTTTCACACCCAGCCAATCAGTGCAGAAAGTGGGCGTTCACAGTGGAATGTGTGTTTCATGATCTCATGCAGAACTCTCCAATCCAATTCCCTTCAAGACGCTTTCAGAGGCTTTCCACGGTTCTGAATTTCAGCTAATTTGAAGCATGCAGTAGCCTTGAGCCTTGGGCCCTCTTCCAGGCCCAGTGCAGCTGTCAGGACCCTTCAGGTGTGCCCCTGCCCCACCGACACCAGCCTGAAGCCAGTGAGAGGCAAGTATGGTGAAAACGTTGAGTAAAATTCTACCTGTTTACTTACCTCTCATCGCCTCTGGATTCTTCTCTAAGGTGAACTGGTTTATCCATTGACGAGTTACTCTTCACTGATAATACAGCTGGGTACAGGAGACCCCGCTCTCTTCAGCTGGACACTGTGAACAGAGAATGGAGAAACAGCTTCCAGTTAACCTAATCCTCTTACTGCAGTTCTAACTCACAGCACATGGAGACAGAGCTTCCAGTTAACCTCATCCTCTTACTGCAGCTTTTACTCACAGCACATGGAGACAGAGCTTCCAGTTAACCTTATCCTCTTACTGTAGCTCTAACTCACAGCACATGGAGGCAGAGCTTCCAGTTAACCTTATCCTCTTACTGTAGCTCTAACTCTCAGCACATGGAGACAGAGCTTCCAGTTAACTTCATCCTCTTACTTCAGCTAGAATTCACAGCACATGGAGACAGAGCTTCCAGTTAACTTCATCCTTTCTTCAGCTAGAATTCACAGCACATGGAGGAACAGATTTTTACATTCACTCGTGCATATTTTTACGATTGCAACTTTTCCTTCAAAAGAGAACATTAGTTCAAGTTTTAATGAACACCAAATACAGGCAGAGTGTATTTCAAATCCAAACATTTGCCAAAAAGGAGTTCCCACAATGAAGATTTCAAGAAAAGTCTGTCATCTTTCCTCATGTACACAATTTAAAAGATGATAAAACACTGAATGAAATTCATTCATGCTGCACTGTAAAATTATTTATTTAAGGTCTGGGGCATTTTAAACCAAAGTATTGTAAGAGTACATTTTCACCAGCATGTTATCAATAGATGTAGGCAGTTTTTATATGTTAAGGCTTTTAATCCAAATTTTAATTCTGATTTTGAAATGTTGTCTCTGACAAACATATTTTCACAATTTTCAGGTTTAGAGGTTAAACAATTAAATAACTTCAAAAATGATTTCAGACCTATTCTATGTATGAAACACAAATGCAATTCTTACCACAAAATTGGTTTCAATTTGTTTTTTAAGCAATAATTGTAAGCTTTTTTGGTTGGATATGGCTTGTCCCAGTTCTTAAGAATGGGTGACATACAGTATATGCCTACCTATTATGCACTGCTGATATAATAGATACAAAATTCAATGTTTTATACCTGATTAATTGATTTATATAATTTTTATCTGATTAATGCGTTTATACCTCTTGCTGTCAGGGCTGGAGGTTCCAGTGCTGTTCTCTGGGTCCTTAGAGACACTCATTTTAGAAACCAAGGAGTCTGGAATATATCAGTACAGGTTGGACCATGAGAGGGTTCTGACCCAGATCAACAGACCTGTAACCACACAAAATAACAACATACTGAATAAACAGAGATAAACACAAAAACATCCTTTACACCATAGTTATACTTAATTAAAACACACAGACAAATGTGCAATATAGTAACATGTAGTAACTATATAGTAACTCTGAATAAACACAAACACACCAAACACACACACATACATAGTATATTATTTCTATATTATAGAATATATAATGTTTAATATATCATGCACATTATTACATGATAAATGGCAGTACAGTCAGAATGGCAGAGGGTGAGAGGGTGGTAGCTGAGAGATACAGGTGCATTTACAGTGGGGTTTTATGATTAGGTACTTTAACACCTGTAGACTCTGGTCATAATAGAGTTAAGCCCTCTGTGTTATTGGACCCAACACTGATAATCATAATCACAGGGTAACTGGGTATATCTGTATTACCATGTCACACCCCCTCCTCATCTCACTTCACTGGCTACCTCTAGAAGTGTAAAACCTTGGTGCTCGCCTACAGGGCAGTGAATGGAACTGCTCCACCGTACCTCCTGTCAATCTTCAAACCCTACACCCCATCAGATCTCCCTGTTCTGCTACCACACCATGACTAACTGCCCCCTCCCTGCACAGTCACACCTCCCAGTCATGATGCCTGTCTGCACTGCCCCCCAGTGGTGGAATGAACCCCCCACTGTGATCAGGACAGCAGAATCATTGGCCATGTTCTGACACAGACTGAAGACTCCCCTCTTCAGACTACATCTTTGTACACACTAGGGTTATGGTATTTTATGGTTTATGATAATGATGGTCATGATTTTCTCATTAAGGCTGATTAAGAACGTGTTGGTTGTACTCAGGATTTGTTTTATAGTTAACCTTCATTAGTGCTTCAGTGATGTTACATACAGTATATACTCACTGGTCTGGGAATGGGGTGAGTCAGGTCTGGCCCTATTGCTCTTATTAAACCAGTGAATACACTTATGATCTCCCACACTGTAAGTCACTCTGGATAAGAGCATCTGCTGAATGACTGTAATGTGATGTAAAGTATTTGCTGCATAGTTAGATCACTGACACACTGGAAATATGTATATTTAGGCACAGGAGCCAAGAAAAGTTAAACAATATACTTAGGGGTTATTTCAGTCAGTCAGGAACCTTCCTAAACAAAAAAGACTATTCAAACGCAGCCCGATCGATCATATTTTGGTATGATAATGTATGTAAAATTCATGACAGGCTTGTAGTGAAGCACTTTATTAACTTAATGGTGTATGGCTGTATTTGGCTCTAACTATTTGGATAGGAGAGGTGGAGGGCTCCTCCCATGAGATTGCTGTCAGTTCCAATTCCCTCCTGCATCTTTCTGCTCATCACCACTTACTCTGCATTCAGTCAAGCAGAAAACAGGAAATAAAACAATATTTCCAGAACCCTACAGAACACCAACTTGCTTCAAGCCTACAAAATCATCTCAGCCAGCAAGAAAAATTAAAACTTCAAGGACCACCTGGTAAGCAGCAAACTACCAGCAAAGCATGTTTTACAATGTAACCACTGTGACATGAAATATGTATGAGAGAAAGGATTGTGCTTTTCAGAGCTGATTGATCAATGCATTTTAAATAGATTATTTGTTGAAGCTTGAAATGTGCTATATAAATATTAATTGTAAAGTTTATTACTCTCTTGTTTTGTGTCTGTATGTATCAATTTTGGAGGGCCAGCTGAAGGGAGTAGATTCTCCTGCCAAAAAAGAGAGCAACACTTCCTGCCCAGGCTCAAAGGTCCTGTCGCGGGCTCTTTGATCGTACCAGGACTTTTGACTGTTTTGAGCTTTCTTCATATTGTCCTGAGCAAAGGTTGTCATCTTCTCCAAACGCTCCCTCATCTGGATAACATACTGGACAATGTTCTGGCTTTCACCTCTTAGTCCCTCCCAGAAATCCTTCAGCAGATTAAGAGGTCCCCTGACCTGACGTCCATAGAGGAGCTCAAAGGGAGAAAACCCAGTTGAAGCCTGTGGTACCTCCCGTTAGGCAAAAAACAGGTAAGGAAGTCCCAGTCCATGGTAAGAGGTGGTCTTTATGCCCCTAATCCCTAACAGCCGATACACCTGTCTTAGCAGCTCTGACATGAAATTGGTGCCCTGGTCAGTTAAAAAACTCCTACCCTGGATATCAGCTGGATAAGGCAGTTAGCTACATGTCTGGCCTTGATATTTCTGAGGGGAAATGCCTCTGGATACTTAGTGGCGTAATCACATATAACAAGGATGTATCTGTGACCATTCTTGCTCCTCTCTAGAGGCTCCACTATGTCCATTCCTATCCTCTCAAAAGGTGTGTCAATGATAGGTAGAGAATGCAAGCAGGCTGGTGCAATCCCTCTTCCTGATGTTAAATAGCACTCTGGACAGGTTTTAACAAACTCAGTGACATATGCAATATGGGTAACCATATTGCAAGGCTTAGACTCAGATACTCACATAAAATTGGCAAGTCATGCCTGAACACCACAGGGTGAGGAAGCTGAGGCGCTAATGCAACTGAGAGTAAAAAGGTCTGTCCCTCAACAGTTAGAAACACATCTGCAGTAGGGTAGGGCTTCACATCCCCATGAACACAGCCAATTTTAACCTCCTACCGCTCAAGGCCAGCTGAAGGGAGTGGATTCTCCCGCCAAAAAAAAAAGCTGACAACAAGATTGGCAGTGCTCCCCCCAAGATGGAAAAGTTTATTTTCAAGAATGGGTGCAGGTAGACCAAAATTAAACTGACACAATGTAAATAAATTCCAACAATAAAACAACAACCAAAATAAACATCCGCATCTTTTCATTGGAACAAGGAAGTTGGTGAGCAGCCAAACAAACATTTCAGGCGAGTACACGTCACTATACATCAATGACAATTATCCTGCCTTAATAAGTATCGCCAGTACTTTGTTGTATATACAGACACACACGCTCAGGCACAGTTGGTAAAGTTAGTAACAGTAAGAAAAAGTCTGCAGTGTACGCTAAACATAAACAAACACTTGGTGTCGTAAATCTATGTTAAATGCCAGCCTTTACATGCAAACTAAAACATACAACATACCCTTTTGTCTTGCAGGTGCTGGATTTTAGACAACTGGTGACAAAAAGCAAGGAAAACCATGCCATTTACAGTGTCCGTTAAACGATGCACTCAATAAAACTCAAATGCAAAAACAGTGTTTGTTTCCACTCGATTTTACACATGCGCAGTCTCTGAGGGTAACACAAAAGAATGAACGGAAAATTCGCTCCGTGACAATCAAACATAACCTTTAGGGGAGGGAAACACTGGGCTGCTGGCAGAAGGAGACAGAGCTGTAAACCAGACTGACTGGTTTTGAGTTTCATGACCTTGCTTGCCTTTTGACGCATTTGAAAATGGTACTGTTTTTAGTAAATCTAAAATCAGCCATCATTATCAACATATCAGAACTGCAGATTGAAACCACTCGGTTAAGTGTCCAAAAGAGTGTGTTTTATAATGAAGTGCTTACAGTACTGCCATACACAGGGCACATCAGTCAAACATCCATGCGAGGATACTTACAGCATACTAAAAAATGCTATAAAAGCTAATTCTTATTCTACCAGACCTTATAAAATGGATTATCAAGGCTAACACCCATTTTATAAAATGGATAATCAAAGTTAACATCAATGTTAGTATACTATGTTATAAAATCTAAATTCCATGCTATGATACTGACTATATTACAAAGGGTAGCATGCAAGCTAAGGTAATGTATAAAATCAATCATAAATCTAGCATGGTTGCTAGAATACTGTATAAAATGGATTATTAAAGCTAATATGCATGCTAGGTTACTGTGTAAATGGATTATAAATGCCAACAGAAGAAAATGTAACTCTCAGACTACATTACCCATGGTAAATTACTGTTGTACTGAATATTATTTATGAACTTTGTAATTGTCATATTATTCCATCATAGAGTACACCTTCACTGTAATTTAAGATTTGATCACACAGAAATAGGAACTTATTTTATAATAAAGGAAATTAAAGTTCTGTTAGCGATCTTGTTGCCCTGAGCAGATTTTTTAAAACCTGGTGGCACGTTGAAATATATTATTAAGACTGTACTCACCTGCACAGAGGTATGTATTGCTGAGACCCAGTTTGTTCTTCTCTAGTTCTGAACTGAATCTGATTCTGTTTGTATTTTTATCATCATGGAGATCTGTGTATTCTCCTTTCAGTTTGAACTTGAAGAATGGAATGCCATCCGACCAGTTTTAAGTGAAGACTGTTCCAGTAAATCTGCCAGTAGACAGAAAGCCAGTTTCACTTTCTTACATTTAATATTTGCTCATCATGGGAGTCTCAGTTGGTATTTTGATCAGAAAGAGAGAGACAGATGCACACTGCTCTAATTTTTCCATAAATGTGGATATACATAAATTACAAAATGTTTCGCACTGTTGTGAAAGATCACAGTCTTTGTTTAGGGCTGGAAGAGAGACAGAGCACAGCAGTCAGAGTACAAACACTCTGAGGGGTGGCTCCCCTTCCAGTCACATGTACTCTAGGTGGCTGTATGAGGATACTGTTACACATTTACATACCTGGGCATGATCTAGCAAAATCAAGATACATCATGTAGCTGCAGTTACAGTATGGTATGGTTTAGAAGATTTTAGAGATTAATGCAAGCAGTTTAAAGGAGGAGCACAGTACAGGGTTATACAAGGTAACAAAAACCAGAATACTGACAATCCTCACCATAGCTTGTATACAGCCATATTCTTACCATGTAAGAATATAGTTAGACCCAGCAGCACTAGATGAACTACATTGCAGTAATTCTCAGTCTATGTACATCTAGAGTGCTAAACATGTTAGATTCATGCTGAAAGTGATTAAGTCCTTGTTGCTCTTTTTAAAGCACATCTGTCAATTGGATGACGGGTGCTCCATGTGTGACTCTGTGAGACTCAAACACATCCAATGACTCCTCTGACAGACGCTCCTGGAAGAAGAAAAATAAGACAAGAAAAAGAGGGACAAAAAGGCATTTCTACGACAGCCCCCAATAAAAAAAGAGGTAAATATAACATCTATTATACTGTAATTACACAGACATTGACTTCCTTGTTACTATGTCTCATTTAATTTGTCCCATAAAATGGCTTTTTCAGCACTTTTTCACCTTAATATTTTTAAAGTAATCCTCTGTGCCTCCAGCCTTCTGCACAAACATAGCTAATTTCACTTTCACTGGTCACATTGGTCTGAATGAAATTCAGTAGTTGCTGAAATAAGTGTTGATACATGATGATGTAGCTCTGTAACTTAACTGTGTTTGAAAGTAAAGTTGAAACTACCCATATTAACATATGGCATCAGTGCTACTGTCTGTATGTTAGATAATGGGCCTCATGCAGCAACATTCTCTTAAATTTCTCTTAATTTTCTCTTAATTTACCATTAAGAGAAAAATAAGAGAAGTCAACTACAGATGCACCAAACATTCTTTACCATCCAAATCTGCTCTTGCCAAGGCATACTGAATGATAAACACTAAACACTAAATAAGGGCAGATGTTGTGCCGTGTGCAAATACTCTGGCACATGCCCAAGAATTGGAGAAATGCCACCAAAAACAGGCTTTAAAAAGAGCTTCAGCTGGAGTGAAATCGATATACAGGTATGTGTTGCGTAGCATACATAATACATTGAGTGAAATAGGATGTTATGTGATTTGGACGTTGTGCGAACACCATATTATCGTATATACTTTGCAAAACGATCAGATACTGTAGTGTACCTGTATTGACTAAATAGCCAAGATACTGTGCACATATCGTACTGCATTTCAGCTAATGTATCTGACAAGGTAATATATGGGTTAAATTGTTTCAGTTTGCTCTGTCCCGTTCTCCAATCGGGATTTCTGAACTCTGTTATAACTTTATGGGACCATGGACGTGTATGCGGTCAGAGGTTGCCCGAATGGACGTTATGCGGTGCATACCTGTACTGTTAAATAAACTTAAACAAAATAAATGTGATTTTCCACAGTGTCTGTACTGCTGTTACAGGAAAATCAAAAACCCAGCAAGGGCAAAACATTTTTGATTCTGTAAATGCTGTGTCTGCAGAGGGACACACAGTAACTGAAATTAAAAGAAAATGGTTTGACATGAAA